>SMGT01010949.1:309923-330225 GCA_004794575.1 Lanistes nyassanus
CGGAAGGATTCGTTTGACTGCATAAGAGTTTTAAAAAAAGCGAATAGTTTCAAAGTGTAGATACATGTTTGCGTTCGAACAACACTAGGCACTGCGTAACCCGATTGCTGTATTCTCATCCCCACGTCAGCATAGTAAATTAAAGAGAGAATGAAGGAAGGAAGGAACGGAACATTACACTGATGTACCAAAGCACAAACGGAAGGACTGCACTAGGTTTTTGCGAAGGACATAAAAGAATTATTTTGACTGCGTGTGAGCAAAGCGGATAAGTAATGGTGTACTTCGGACTCTGCGAGTTTATGGGATGGAAGAATATGGCACTCCACCACCACCAGATCCTATCTGACCATCACGTAGACGGTACTCTTCCGCACATTAACAACAGCGGCCATTTGGCGTTCACACGTGGCTAACTTTGAACCCCCTGACCTCATTTCAGCAGTGTCAGGTTACGACAACGGGCAACCATTTTGCACGCAGAGACAAGCTTGTTGAGTTTTTTTTTTGTAAGTAGCTATCCGCCCGGTCTCCCCCCTCCTCCGACCACTTCAAAATGTCATTCCAGATGACTGGACCATGTTCCGACGAAGAGTGAGAATGACAGCAAGAGGGGAAACTGAAAACAAGAAAAGGGAGTGAAAAAGGAGGCATGGTAGGTAAGGGAAAAGTGCGGAGTTCAAACAACGAGAACATTGCATTTCATCCGAGACATTGAAAATGAGGGATCGGGCTCGTGGAAGAGGGAGAAACAGCTTATTTGAAAGTCGGACTTTTCTGCATGAGAAGTTCACAGGGAAGAGAGCAGCCGTATCAGTTTGTCCTCTGTGCTTGGAACTTCGGAAGGGGCCCGAGCTCAAACTGACGTGACAGGAATCATCATCATCATCATCATCATCATCATTATCTCTCGCTATTAGCGATATTCTGCTGTGTAGTCAGAACGTGATTAATCTTTTCTTAATTCTGTTGTCATGTTTTCAGTCATGTTTCCTTTCTTTTAGTTTTTTCCCTTTTCTCTGTCCAGAGTTCCCCTACCCCTCCTCTATCCTCGATTATACCCCTCACCCCCAGAAGACGCTACAGGTAACCCAAACCCCGAGGCCAGCAGTCACCTGTAATTAAAGGTATCCGCCGGGATCCTCCGAGCATTTAGGGGGCCACGTGCGTAACAAGCTGGAGGGGGTGGCACCTGTTGATTCTCTTTTCTTCCTTCTTGTCTGTGGTGGTGGGGGTTGGGGGAGAACGGACTGCGTCCCCCGGGGACCTTGATGGGAAGAGCAGATAACTCTGCCACCCTTAGTGGTCAGTGGGTTTTAGTTATCCAGACGCCATCTGGCAGTCCAGCCAGTGCAGGACCTGGACAAGTCGTTATTGCAGGCTAGGTCATGATCAGATGAGAATGTGGTGATAAGAGTTAAAAATTCATTAGTTTACCTGACACGAGGCGAGGGTGTAATTACACGCCAGCGTGGGAAAGAAGGGAGGGAAGTGGCAGGTAAAAAGACAGTGGACTCACCAGGAGGGAAAACTAAAGTAGGGAGGAGTGGTGTTTTGACGTCAAATCGAGGCTGGCGGACAGCTGGAGGCACAAGCCAGAACGGCGACGTTGATTTTGACGACACGGAGTCTCGGCGACTGCTGTCAGAGGGTTACCTGGCTGTCTGCACGCCTGGAGGAATTAGTGTTAATGCGTGAGGGCTTTCCGGAAATGTTCAGAAGAGTTCCCAGGTGGTCAATTTTTTTCCAGATGCCCGTGCGGTGTGAACTGGGCCAGGAATAAGTAACAGGGTCTTTCCCTTCCCAAGTCATGTCAAAAATAGTGATTACGTGAAGCTTGGCTGAATTTATCCAGTGAGATTTCTGAGCCTACCTCCATCGCTCTTTTCTTTCGCGCTTTTCTTCCTCTACCCAGCTCCGCCGAACAGCTTTCGAAATGGCGAGAAAATTGATTTTAAGAAAGCGAAGGCTTCCATTCTGTGGAAAGCGAGAGTTGGCTATACTTACAATAAACCCAGTGAATCATCTCGGTCTAGGAGTTCCATGGGTTTTTTTTTTTTTTTTAGGGAGGGGATGGAGGTCGATATTCTCGATCACCATCGTGTCTGGAGCTGGTTGTGCGCGTCAGCATACGTGTGCGAAGACTGGCATGGGTTTGCGTGTCACGCACTCTACTTGCGGTGCATGAACATGGTGGCGACGTTCTGTATGCTAATTATGAACTAATTATCCCTGCATTACTGTTTTGGACTGTCGTTCTACCGTCCGGATTATTGTTATAAAATACAAATGATATATTCAAACAATCCTGACCCACTCTTCTGACATCAGTCGATTATTGTTCTCCCGTTTATGACAGAACAGCCTGCGTCCACTACCCTTAGAGGCTGACGAGAGACCCGAGAGCAAAACCAGATAGCCCTGTCCGGCCCTTGATGGCGGCCGTCACGCACATGCGCAGTGGACAGCCTCTGCCCTGCCGGTCTTTCACATTGGGCTGTCATTGCCAATTTCCTACCGCCGGCCGGACAAGGGAGATCAGCCTGATGTGGCGCTGGCGACTTACCTCCCCCTATATCGATTTAATGGCCGGCAGGATGTGGTGGTCATGAAAACGTCATCAGGGCTTGCTAGTGGACAGCATTAACCACCCCAGGATGAAGGGGAGGGGTCGCACACAAACTGAAGCTCCCCAAAGCTGTCAGAACTCCTGGGTTATGATGTGCTGTCTTTTTCAGTTGCCATGGTGTACACTACAGACCCATCACTTTGACATAATTGTAACTTGAATTCGGACACTAGGAGAACCCTCTCAAGTCTTGTCAAACGGCAGTGCAGATAACCAGAAAGGGCGTTCAGTTCGTACAATAACGTGCAATTGTAGTGATGTATCCACCAGTAGCAGACGACACCTTCGCCTGGCAGATTGTCTGGAGAGCATGCATCCACCTCCACCGTTCATCCCCCAAACCTCCACCCAGGCTGCCAGATGGCCTTGTTGTGGGGGTTTTTTTTTTGGGGGGGAGAGAGAGAGATTTGGAGAGAGGGTTGGTGGTTGCAGTGGTGAAAGCAAACGCCACTGGCAGCAGTATCGTATTGGATTTATTACTGAACCGCACAGATCCCTCGGCGGGGACAGCTTATTATTATTATTTGGCGTGGCTGGTTGGGTGGTACAACCGGTGTACGTGTGGTTTTGTCGTCGAGACTTAATCACACTACATCGTGCAACATGTTTCGTCTGGGGCTTAGCGTAAGCGCACCTAATCGTGAGTAATGTTCGTTGTGAGATTCAGCAATTACCAGAGCGATTGCCCATGTATTAGTCACACGCGTTTTGTACCCTGCCGTGAACAAGCATTACACGAGAGAGAGGGTGGTGGGGAGGAGGTTTCAGCTATAAGTTTCTTCCAGAACAGGCTGATGTTATTGTCGTATGTCGGTTATCTCCCTTGCCCCCGGTTCCGGAGTTTTTAGTTTCATCGATTTTTTTTTCAGTAGCGTGTCTGCTTCGAAATTTGATTTGGTTAATTTGCTGTTGCCAGTGCAGAAAATGGTGGTAGTGTTGCTGGGCGAGTGGCGTATAGGCTATGTGGGGGCATTGCGGAAAGAAACAAAAGGGGGCTGAGAGACAGAGACTTGTGTTTGGTTTGCTCGACAAAAGAGTGGTCGTTTATACCGCGTGTTAACCGTGGTTAACATTTCTGCTGGAGCAGTCAGATTGCTGACCGCCCAGACAGGTTAGATAGTCCCCAGTGGCCTGGCCAGCACGCGGGGCAGACAGGGGATATAAATTACCTCGCGTTTCACTGAGGACACCGTATTAGTGAACTGTATGATTCCGTATCAGAGGCCAGGGTGCTTGCTCGCACGACACAGCGTGCAAAAGTCACGCCAAGCATAAAAAGCCACTTTTTAACGGGATCGTTTGCCCGCTCTGAACTGGTTTACATCTGTCATGCCGAGCAGCAGAGGTCACTCATGTCGCGCTATTACTGACGTGCGTGGAGCCGGAGGGTGTGGGGGGGAGGTGGGAGTAGGGGAAGGGAAGGAGAGACGGCGTAGACTAGTTCTGGTTGGTAATCCCTGTCAGGGCAGTCATCAGCAATTCGTCAGGTAATGGGATCACTGATCCCTGCGGCACACAACGGCCAGTCTAGACTAGGGAGTAAGAGTTTGGGGGTAGCTGCCAATTTGCCAGCGACAGTGCACCGCCGAGGGGGTTCCTTTAAACGAACGAGCCTGCGTGCGACTTCGCCCGACTTGTTCATTGTATACGTGGCAAATTTTTATGAATTGATGTGCATTCGCCTACTTTAAGACCCTAAACAGAGGTCCAGAAACTTACGCCATGTCAGTGCGACGAACTTTTTCCAAAAAAAACCCCAAAACACTGGTTAAATGTTAGGCCCCATGTGCAACTGTTGAGTGAAACCAAAATATTACACTGCAGTGTGTAGGGAACGATTTCTCCACATAAAGTACAATGCACAACAAATATTAAGCGCACATCCATTTCAGACTGTCGCTCGAAGGTTGGGCATACGCTATAAAAATGTGGTCATGGAAAGTGTCCTCAGTTCACACATCGAAAGCTGGAGCTTCACCGTCAACCTACAGCAGTTGCTAATCCCAGCTGCCTCGCGTCACATCACGTCACGTGGATAAAAACAGTCGCTGCAACAACTACTTGTAATCGTGCAACGGTTCGTTACGCTGTGATTTTCATTCTAAAGGGATGGCTAAAAACAGCAACGGTTGAGCCTTCATTTCCTTCAGGAGGGTAGGGGAGCGGGGAAGTTGCGTGTGATTATCGTCATCTTTCGAGTGATCAGCTGCTGTGCCTAACACTTGTTGCTAAACTACTACCCCCCCCCTCCCCTCCACCTCCGAACTCCTTCAACCAGGCCGCCTCCATCTCCCCCGACCGTCTCTTAGCTCGTGTCACCTTGACCGGCAGTCTGACGGTAGATAACCTGCAGGTAGAAAGCGACTTGGGTGCGTAATTGTTATGGCAGCAATAACTGCCACTTTGCGACCAGCTCCGAGTATTTGTAAGCCATAACGGTGGGGTTTAATATTTCCTTCTTGGTTTTCTGTTCTTTTCTGCTTTTTTTTCCTTTGTCGTTTATTTTGTAACAACCAGGTGTTATTTTTGTTTCTACAGCCATTGCTTATGGTTCAGCTGTTAGACAAGCGGTAGTTAGCGTGCCAGGGAGGAGACTGCGGCTGTGGCTAGAAATAACACGAATTTACTAGCCAGGAGGACAGCGGGTTGTCTCAACCAGTTTATGGACCAAGGATTACGGTGCGCCTGTACCTTGACCTGTCACCTGTGCTTAACAGCAGGATTACTGAACCCCGACGCTGTCACAGCAGACAATTTGCAACATGAACAGCAAGGATAGGTCAAGTGGCAAGTTCCAGCTTAGGTTTACGCAGTTACTGGTTGTGTCCCCTGCTAAATGACACGGTGGTACGTCGGTAATGACGTCCAACTATGCGTCACGTAGCCAGCAAAGTCCACCTGGTTTCTTACCATGTGTGATATAACTGGCTGTGTCTGACATGTTGTTCCATGCTTCGAGCCCCAGCTTTCCTCCAACTTGCTTAACTACTAGTTATATGCTAACTGGCGTTTAACCATGTGCTATAATAGAAAATTAGAAACAGTAATGAAATGTATGGCATCAAACATCAAAATGTCTCCATTCTGCATGGCACAGGAATATTTACTTTGCCTACAATCTGTTGTGTCGGCCAGCTGGAAATGGATTCCGTCTGAAACAGAAACGCTCCGCTTTAGCGAACCCACGCGACCGTACAAGCACAAACACACGAATATATGTATGTATTTAAATGTACATGAAAAAAAACATATATAAGCAAATTTAAACTGTCTCCCCTTGCTTTACCACCCACCGACCTACCCACCCACGACGTCCAGGTCATTACTAGCTGTAAGAGGATCTTGGTGGAAGAGTGCTCACTGAAGACGAAGGCAACTCGATGTCTGTATAGTTGTCTGCCCGCATATTAGTCTTGGGGGTCGGCGGTCGGGAGGGGGGAGATGTCTTAGTCTTTTTTTCCCTCCGATCTTCTTTGAGAGACAAGTTTGATCAGCTCCCTCTTCCACCTGCCACCTGCCTCTTCCACCTACATCGTCTTCTGACAACCAGGTACGTTAGGAAAGATACGTCTTTCCTTATGCTGCTGTGGGGTGTGTGTGTGTGTGTGTGTATTGTTAGGGTGGAAGTGTGTGTGTGTGTGTGGGGGGGGTGTGTTAAAGCCCTGGACTCTCTTTTTACAGTTTTAGGAAGGGGGTTGCAGCGAGACCTGGCCATAAACTGAGGTGCTTGACAGTGGCTGGTTTGGGGTGTGTAAACACGGAGATAGCTGAGATGTTGAGGCACTAGTGATCGTAAACTCCAAACAGCCGACCCCCAAACGGCACAGTCACCCACGGACACCCTGCGCCGAAATCATCCCCGCTCGCTTCCTTGCTCACGCGGTCCACTGCCCGCCTCGCCAGTGCCCTGGTTTACGGCAGGGAGGCCGGCCCCAAGTCGGGCCCAGACACCAACGTCGTGCAGCGAGCTGCAGCAGTCACATAGGCATGTCGGACCTAGCGAGTCTGCATGACAGTGACAGTTGTTTTCGTTCACTACACGTTTGGTCGACGTAAAAAGCCTAAGTGTGCGTAAGAGGCTCGGCTCGACAGCACGTCACAGCCCTGCCAGCCTCGTTTTGCTTCAGACTCGAAGTTTGTCAACACTTGCTTGCATGGACGATATCCACAATCTTCAGCGGACACCTTTCAGGTCATTACAGGATGCACATCTCATTACCCAATGACCGACTGACATGTGAGACAGAAATAAATAAAAGCAGTGCGACAGAAATAGAGGGCAACCTGCCATAGGCTGCTGTGTCACCAAGGACACAACAACTAGAGCCAAATGCAGTCGTCTGTCGAACTGCTGAGGACGTCTCCAGACGGAGCTGTCACGATACGCATAGATTCTCGGTCACCAACGTGTCGAGGGCGGCTTTAGGCAATTGTGGGATATGCAGTCGTGTTTGCTCTTACAGGAGGAATCTGGTCCTGTTCGACATAAGACTGAATCAGTTACCTTGCCGTGTGATTTGCCCTCTGTTGCTTTTCCACCCCCGCATCTCCACCCCTCCCACCTTGACGTGTGTGCTGAGCGTTCCAGGCGCAGAAGGCATCCAAGCATGGACGATAAGAACCGCCACGGCCGTGTCCTGGCAAGAACAAGCTGGAACTCCCGTTAGCACCGGAACATGGGTCACGTGACAGCCGCTTGCGACCAGGCGCCAGTGCCGTGCACACCGCTTGTTGAGGTGGAGTCGTGCTCCGAGAGACCAAGGCGCCCGTGCAGGGGCGTCTCAGTCCAGTGAGCGCGCGCCAAAGTGTTGAACGGCATGCAAACCTGCTGACAAGGGCAACCAGGCGTGGGTGTAGGTGGCGCAACGGTGTGGCTAGAGCGCATGCGCGGGCAGCTTTCCCGAGACCTTGAGTTCTGTCACATGACACCTGTGGGTGCAGGTGACTTTTATGACTGTACAACACAGCCTGTAGGCGGCATGACTGGCAGTGGACTAAAAAGAAAACATGGAGATTGTGTGTGAAGAAGGCTCGTTCATCCTTTCCTCCCGTGTGTTTTGGCCTGATATTTTATGTTCCCCTCCCCACCATTAAAAATCATAACTCACCAGTTGCATTGTTGTTCGTAAATCCAGGGAAAATCGGTTTCCACGGAAACCCACTGAAGTAGAGCTGAAAATTCGTTTTCAGTTGTTTTCTCTCTCCTTATCCCTATTTTGCAATAGGATGAGCTGCATGCAATACTGGAATTCTACCAGCGCTTTTATTTTCATTGTCATATTATTATCATTTTTGTTGCAAGATGCTCCATTTGCCTTCTGCTTGTGAGAATGAAAGGACAAGGGCTGGCAGCCCGTGTATAAGACCTGCGTTCTGTTCGGGCAATCGCATTTCATGATCCGATACGTCCGTTAGGCACGCAGTCCGTTACCCTGCTTGTCGTGCGTACAGCAGTCGCACTGCTGCTTCTTGTCGCGTCACAGCCCAAACCCTTTGCCGGTGCTGACGCTACTCCTTTCCGATTTGGGGGAGGCCATTGACGTAAGTGATGACGTGTAACTTCTGCGGTCCACTGGAATAGCTCTAACGTCACTACCAACCGTGAGTTGCCGTTCTCGCTTTTGTGCAGCAGAGTGCTGTTCAGTCGTATTTGTAAGGGCATCAGGCTTGTTCTGGGGCCCCAGACTGAACCCTCCTCCCTCCAACCCTTCCACGGCACTCCTGGTGTGTAGGCCGAGTGAATGTGAGTGTTTATTGGACCTGTAGAGTGGACCAACTAGGTGCCTGCTGCTGAAGACGTTCTTTTTTAATGCGCGCTTTCCCGTCCTTGAGCGTTTTATGCGCGCGTAATATAATGGAGTAATAACACAGTCAGCTGTTCTGGAGAGGTTTTCCACATCGTGAGAGCGAGTCGAGGACCTTCTGAGCACGGTCGCTGCCTCCCTCCTCTACCTCCCCTAAAACGATTTGGGGGCTGGGGGTGGGTGATGGAGAAGACACACGATCACAGCAACTTTTACTGAGCAACATAAACACTGGAATGTCCCAGGTAGAGATCACACACTACACTTACGCTTGTCTTCCTACTTCACGAATGACGTCAGCAGTGGCAGGGACCGCTCCCTGCTGCAGACTTGGATATTTAGTTGCACCAGACTTCTTTTCCGGACAGAGAATATCCTGTTTGCTGGTAGAATTTAAATGGGCAGGGAGATCTTACAAACTTGAAACATGCCATATCAACCTTTCTCTGGGAGCAGACATGAGTATGTGACCTTTAACTCCTTACGACACATCACCTTGGCGCAAGTTTGGGTGGCGACACCTTCGCTAGGAGCCTTCTTCATCGGCTGGATAGACGATTGGACAGACAAAAAAGGATTAAAATGGGTCACGTGACAATGTTAAGGAGAGAAGGGGAAGTGTAGGAGATGGAGTGAGAAAATAAGGTAGTGGCGTGGGGGTATGACAAGGCTGTTTGGCTTGACGGTTTACATGCGGAAATGTTGGACTTGGTCATAAGCATTATTTGTCAGCTTTTATCGCGAGCTGTTCTTGTAGTCCTGTGAAATTTATCTTCGTTTATTGCTAGTCATTGTGTTCTCATTTTAGTTTAGAAAAGGAAGATAAAAGTCTTTTATAAACACTTTGTGTATGGATGGTAGACAGGCATTTGACATCACGCATTTTTGAACTTTCTGAATGTACATTTTTGTTTATTTTTGATGGGATAATTAAAAGCAAGAAGTGGGATTCTTCGGACTTTGCGATAATGCTGTAAAAACCCATTGTGTTTCCGTGGTATGCCGGTAAGTATAATTGTTGAAGATTAGCCAAATTTCTGTCTGTGACTCATTGTTGCGTCACTAATCACAGGGAGGTACAATTCCTCCGGTTTTTATCGGCCAGTCAGTCTGTCTGTCTGGACTTTGCAGATCGCCCTCTGCGTCATCGTCGGCATAATTTCCCCCGAAATCTGACCATAACCTGCGTGACAGTGAGATGCAGGCAGGATAAAAGAGCAACTCAAGATTGTCTCCCTCCCCATTTCTCCCACCCCAGCCCTATCGCGTCCACCCCTCCCCTCACCCCCGACACAGTCCCCTCACTGCGAGAAGACAGCTCTGGCACACTCGCAAGATGAGCTTGTTCACTTAACCCGCCGAGACTCGTATCAGCACCACCATTTGTGCCACATGTCATTACTAGAGTGATGGCGGCTCTCGAGGGGTTAATAATTGCAGAATTTTGAAAATTGTGTGCAGCCATGTGCGCGTCGTAATGCTTCGACGGTAGAGGGCGCTCACCTCGTGCGACCACTGGCCATCGCCAGTCTCGGTTTCACACAACTGGGCCAGCGTTTTCGCATTTTGCTTGTGCGGCTAATGACGAAATATGCGAAGGAGCAAAACAAAACCAACCCCCCCCCCGCCCCCCCAAAAGCATGCTTGCCCTGCCTACACGCGCATGCACATGCTTAGGGCGGGCGCTTTGGCGTAAGCCATAATTTCCGCGTCCACGAGACACCTGTCTGTAAAAAGCTTTGTTATTAACATAAATGTTTAGATAAGCCTTGCTAGTTAATCGAAGTCGAAGCGGAAGCGGGTGTGGGGCGTGTAGGGATGGGAACTGTGTGTGGGAGTGGGGGTGAATGTAAAAACAATGTCTTTATCGATCTGGGGCTCTTGGTGTAAGGGGTTCAGGGAAGGGGAGGCAAGTCTGTATTGATCTCTATCCCGTCTACGGCTTTGCCTTTAAACCCTAGTGTTTCTTTTCCTCTTCTTTTCTCCTTTTTTCAAACCACAGTGCAGATGCTTGCTCTAGATGTCGTCAGCTTTCTGTGCCCCCACCCCCCATTTCTACGTCCTCCAGCGTGTTGCCAAAGCTTTTTTTCGCCCACCCACCGCACTGGCGTCCCTAACGGCCTGTGATGGCTGCTTATAGCTGGCCTCGGCCTGATGACCGCCAGAGTCGATGGCGAAATGAGCTGGCGTCCTCGTCAGCGCGCGAGGGCTCGCTAATCCAAGCGGATTGATTGTAGGACTGTCGCCCTGGCTCGGCTCGCCGTTTTCTGTGCCATTGTCTTTCCCCCACCACACTTTTCCCCTCTTGCTCGTCCGCCCCCTCCTCCTCAATGTTGTCCTCCCTTTTTCCTCCAGCTCGTCCTTTCCTGGAGTCCTCGTGTCGCCAGTGCCTTCCCTCTCTCCCTAGTCGCGCGCTCGCGTACGGACATGGACGATGGTGTGCCACCCGTAAGACTATTTCTTTATCCGCCCTTTTGGCTTTTCCTGCAAAAGCTCGTTGGAACCGCCAGGCAAAACCAGAAAGCAATTGGAAAGCTTTATCGACAACTAATCAAATTATGACCCTGCGACGCTTTTGCGCGTGTGCCCCACTCTCCGCGGCTTTCCCGCTCCCCCTCCTCTACCCCCCCCTCTTCGTCCTTCTTCCCGCAGACGTCGTACTTGCCAGCAGCAGCACCAGCAGCAGCAGCAGCAATCCAGGGCTCGGGAGTGCGACTATCGCTTTCCTTGGCTCCCACCACGTCATCTTCGGGGACCTCGGTCTGTGGCGCTCGCTTCCTGCCCGAGTCTGGATAACGGAAAAGCTGGCCGCGACTGGGCGGCCGAGTCGATAGGCCGTTGCCTCCCTTAGGTATTGCGGAGAGCCGCGATAGCATATCATGTGGTTCCTTCTTCCTCCAGTCCCTGCTATTTGGTTTCAGCCGGATAGCTTGTTGCTGCATGCGTACATTTCTGGATCTAATCCGGCCTTAGTAGCAGTGAAGACTGTCCCGCCTGGTTCCGTAAAACCAGTCTGTGGAGCGCAGTTTTGCGAGTGAAAAAGGAATGTCAGGGTCTTCCCCCCCCCCCATTCTTTTATTCATGATGTCCTCTCGCTGTCGCTCGTTAGTTCGAAGTTCTTACAGTAGAATTTTGTTTACTCCATGTCAGTATGTTACAACATGGAAATACGTAAATAAAATAAACAGTCGATAAATGGATGTAAATTTGCCGTCGCATTCTTAGACCCTGATTGACTGTCATAACCACGCCGTCATTGAGAATAAATTTCTGTGAAGAAAGGGGCAAAGAAGATTCCAAGAGAGGTAATTCTCCTTTACTTTTTACAAGGGAAATAATCCTGTGCCATTATGACTAGCCATAATGACTTCTCGCCGGTTGCGCGCAGGGCCTACATAGCGTGCGCGTGCATGTCTTATGCATGAGCAAGCTGACTGGCAGACGAGGAAACGAAGAGGAAATATTTCACGGCGCTAGCTTTTGGCTAATACTGCCAGCCGCCATAACAGTCGATACCGTGCCGCGAGGAATGCATCCTCCATCTTTATGGGCTGAGTGCTTTGGTCATTGGTACCCGTGGCAACTGGATCTGGTGGTTTGCGGGTGGCAGTTTACCTTGCTTTGATTACAAGACGGATGGACGAAGCGTTGAAATGAAAACGTTCTGGAAGAAAAGGTGGGCGAGCGGGGTAGGGGTGGGGAAGGAGAGGAAAGCAAGGACAGGACACAGTTCTTCATGCGGAACGCTTTGCGATAGGGCAACAGAGAGCAGGGACACGACCTAAGGTTTCCCGATGCTCCTGAGGTCAAAGATCGACGTGTCCTCGTCTATAAACTTTGACAGCTTTGCTGTAGACGTGAAAGGTGACAGGGAGGGAGGTTTTTAAAGATTCTTGTTTAAATTCTACAAACCCCGCTAAGGAGCTTGTGTCCCTTCCTCCTCCCCATCTGCCACCAGCACCAGTATCATATTTCTACACCTCCTTTCTTCTTGGAACAAATTCTGCAGAGGTCGAAGGTTCAATGTTCAAGTGACAGTAGCAGCTGGGTTTGAATCCACTACCATTCCTTTGGAAGAATCCACGGAGTTCGGTATATTCGCAGATCTACCTGTGGGGAAGCATCGATGTCGATGGGCTCAGCCAAGTTCTGGCAGTGTCAAAGGACTAAGGTTGTATTGGCCTTGTGTCTGTAGTGTTTGCGTGGGAGTGGGGTAGGATAAAGACTGTACCCTGTCTATTCGCAACCACAGCAGCGGGGCACCTCTGCCCCTCATGCGCTCGACGTTTGCGAAAGGAAAGCATGTTTTTAAGATCCCTGCCAGCAGACACTCTCTTTCTCCCTTTTCCTCGTCTCTTTCTGGCCCGCTATCGTTCTCCTTCAACAAACAGCCGAAATTAATTTTTCCGTGGCTAGCGAATGGCGAGCGGCGAAAGGAGGGGAAGACTGCAGTTGCCAGTTACTGTTTGCTGTGGTAATGGCGTGTTATTGTGGGGCCATTGGCTTCCTGTAGTGGCTGTTACAATAACAGGCTATGGGAGTTCTAAATGACTCTCTGATTACCAGACCTTCTCATAGTCCGGAACAGGCGGAAGGCAGCCTGGAGATGTTATGTTTGATTCCGCGGCCTCCGCCGGTGTGAGATTCACACCCGGGGGCGAGCTTGGTATGACTGCAGAGCGCATGCGCGAAGACAACGCTGAGACGGTGGGTGAAGTGCTTAAGAACCTGATCTGGTGGTTTGTAGAGTGCGCGAGCAAACCAAGATGCTCTCGCTTGAGAAGATGAAAGCTTTCGTCAGTGTCCTTTCCGTCGTCGTATTTAAAATCCTGGGGCTTTTTTTCCCCTCTTTTCCTTAAAAGAATCAAGAGGAACAGAACGCGATTGAATACATTTTGTTCTTTGTTGTACTAAACCTGTCCACCTGCCTAGAAGGGAACACCGTATTGTGTTTTTTTTTCGCAAATAATTCTTAGACTAATTTATCTCCAGCGGTCTTATTTTCTGATGTATTGCGCCAAGTATTTCAATTTCCACGTTTTGTCTCAGCGCGCGGTAATGGAAGTATAGAGTACCCTGTTCAACGGCCGATAATTTGCTGCTGGTGAAGAATAAGGAACTTTGGGGGCTCGTTCGTGCGTGGTCGACAGCAGGGCGATACACCTAGTGTACTTCGCTGACGGAACACGGCACAATCAATAGTTTGCTATTCTCATGAAGCGTCCATTGTTCAATATTATACGAAGATCGCAAAAGATAATCAGATTTGTCTCCCGTCCCTCCCCTTTCCTCGCCGGAGATTAATGATGACTCGTGTGCAGCTCTTCAGATCACGGCGAGTGTGTGTATGTGTGTGTGTGTGTGCGTGCGTAGTGGGAAGGAGTAGGAGTAGGATTCACTGATAATCACGCTAAGATCTGAAGTATTAATTTGCTGATATTTGTGTGTTTACTCTGTGTGTGTGTGTGTGTGTCGTTTAGAAGATCTGAAAGTGCAGTTACGTGGAGGTCACCGTTGCACATTCGATGTTTAGATTTCATCAGGGTTTTCATTCGTTCGCTCGATCGTTCTTTCGTTTATTTGCCCTCTGGACCTTGTGCATGCGTACGTGCGTGTGGGCATGATTGAATGAATGAGAATGAGTGGGTAGAAGATGAAAAAGCGATCTATACGTGTTTCCTGAATTTCCAGTTTTTAACATTAAAGCTTCTTAAACATTTTTCTTATTTTCAAAATAAAAAAATTAAAAGCCGTTTATGTGTTGGCATCCGTGTTTGAGCAGATTTATTTTGCTCTTTGCGGCACTAAGCCAAAACTGTTCAAAAACCGACGTGGGGTGGGGGTGGGGGAGACTTAAATTATCCTCCATATTTTCAACCACTTGGGCATAACATGTTTTATTTTGCCATTTCTTGTCGCACACCAGCTTATTTCAGTCTTCCATTCAATTAATAACAAAAACCCAGATATTTTTATTTTCCGCTTGCATCACTCTCGTCTGAATGCGAATGCACCTCTCCGCAATGTGCTTTTATGTGATGCACTGTTGCAATACTGTACATGCATAACAGTTGACACTTATCGACTCCTAATTGTAGTATGTATGCACGCTATCTTTGTAAACTGTATATTGCTTCTTTTAATTAGAGAGAGTCCGCGCACAAACAAGGGAGGGGAATGTCCCGCAATTTGAAATTTGTATGGTGCTCTAATCTTTTGCAGATTGTGTAATCAAGTACAAGTCTTGTGGATACTGCTTTCAGCAAATTAGCATATTTATAATAATCTTCCAGTGTAGTTGATCGAAAACAATGATATTTTCTCTCGCATTTGCCAAAATGTAGGAGACGTTTACAACAAAGACTAGCGTTAGAGCTGAGCCCACACTACCGGCATGTCAGCATTAGCCGTAGGCCTAAAACAGCAGCCATGGGTGTTGCAGAGGATAGTGGGCGTTTGGTATTTACTGGGATATAACCTGGGCCGCATGACCCCGCGCATGTCTGGGTTAGTGAAGTAGCTCTGTTGTCTGTGGGGTCCTGCTTGGCAAAGTGCAGTTTGTCGAATGTTTTATGGTGCCCTACAAACATTCGTCGCCGTGGTGAGATAAAGTCATGAGCACTGAAGGGCAGTCGGTGTGCAGTTCACTGAAGACTTGTCACGTGCGTGTAAAACGAGATGTTCAGTGGTCTAATAAGATCAAGAAGCACCAGAACTTGGGAGTTTGGGGTGGGTTAGGGGAAGGGGGAGCCTGAGTTTTGAGAGCATGTGAGAAGAAAAAGGACAGCGAATTTCAAGTATTCTATCCATCTTTCTCCAACATCACTATCAAGAAACTCTGTGTTTATGTATGCCTTCACCTACCATCCTCAATCCATTTCGCACTTCAGTCCTTCTCACCAGCCCTCGTCTGCTTGTGAGCATTTGGGCAGCCATTTCAGCCAGATGTTCCCGAAGGAGTTTTTTTTTATTACTATTGGTTCCCTCCTTTCACAAAGAAAGTCTCGAACTAATCGCTTTTGATTGCATTGTTGCAATTTCGCCGTTTGCGCTGAGAGAGGGTCGAAAGGGCGAGCATGCTTGAGCTTGCGATATTGCACACTTCGGAGGCAAAGCGCACGCAGCACCCAGCAAACGTCGGGCTGTGTACGCCAAAAGACGCTGCGACTGCTACCCCGCGAATGGACCGACGACAGTACAAAACATTCGTAAACACAATTTCGCTTCACACAGAACCCGCTGTAGGGACGTGAGCGGGCTTAGCGCGTCAGGGTTTCCTCAATGCACACAAACCGTCTTTTGCCTTCTGTTTCTGGCGCGGTTCGGCCCCACTCTGTCTTCCCGCCCACTTTGTTTTTTAACCAGCAGGTCTCGCTTGCCCAATTTGGCGCTGAAAAGCTGGTGATAGGCCAGTTAGGAAGCAATAGTCGTGCAAACGCCAAGCGGGGTGACTTGGCAGGGACGACAAACGTTCTGTGCTTTTAAGCTCATCCGGACGAAGTTGCTGTTGCTGACGTGGAAAGAAGGTGATGCTGTTCTTCCCCGTTTCCCATCTCCCCCTCGCCCCTCAGCCCAGTACGAAGTGTTCTGTTAGGTTTGATCGCACCTGTCTGGGCATTGTGGCCGAATGAAAGGGCAGTGCGACCTCGCGGCGAGGTTGCTAAATTTCCCTCTGAATGCCTCAATTTTCTTTAAAAAACCGTCCAGAAGGGGCCCCAGCTAAAGTCACTCGCAGTCAAAGCCTGTGGCTGGGTTTTGCTTTGAAAGGTTTTTTTTTCTTTTCCATCGTTCCTGAGGTTGGAAGAGCTTTTCAGGCTCGGGGGTGCTTTGTAAAGGTACTTTTGACACAGCCCATGGCTGGTGAACATTGGTGTCACAATACATTTGAGGACAAGAATAAATCTGTCACATTAGTAGTCCAGGCCTACCGCGCGGCTTTGCGCTGAGCGGCAGTTTATGTAGTTCCAATATTGAGCCTTCAGCCTCGAGCCTTCACCGGCCCGAGTCTGAAAGTGGATAGAAAAAGAATATTGTCACCGACCCGGCATAACGTGTCGCAAGTGCGCGCTCAGGGGGAAAAATGAAAGGGGGAGATCAAAACTGTCCGGGTGCAGCCGCCTTAGCTGGAGTTGGCAAACATCTTAAACGAAATCAGGAATTATGTGTAGATCATTTCATGCGTGGCCGATGAAAAGAGTCGGGCTGGCAGTGTTACTGATGCAGTGTAGAAGGCAGGGGAGCTGCCTGGTGGCCCACACGCCTGACGTCAGCCGGAGGGTGCGGAAAAGTCGTGAGCGGTTTTCAGAGCTCGCTGTTTCCCTCCTTTTAAAGCCTTACTGGGCCGTTGGCGAGAGAAATCGCAGCGAACAAACCCTCTCGCTTGCAGGATAGCAGAAGTGTTTTGCGGTTTGAGGGACGTTTTGGTAGTATACAGTGGGGAGAACGGGTGGGTGTAAACGTGCCTTTTAGCTGACTGAGTAGATAGGATTGTGTCATAGCGCATTTCTCAGCCGACCTGGAAGTTATTGTCTTGGTGGGGGCTTGGTGTCCCCTTTGTTCTGTCTTGTGGACCCACGCGCTTGCGTGTTTAGTCTTCTCCGTTCGCTTAACGGTCCTATCCCCTCGTGTGTGCTCTTGTTCCTCTCGTCAGCGATGTCTTCCGTCTTCAGCATCTCCGACCTTGGGGAGGGTAGACTCTCCCCTCCCCCTTCCATCACCCGGTCTCCAGAACACGTCAAATGGTGCATGATCAGGCCGCGGGTGTTTCTTGTTCTCGGCCTCCTTTTTAAAACTCTCTCGCCCTTGGGCCCATCGAAGCAACCACTGCGGCAGCGTTAACAGCAGCAACAGCGACACCGCGCTGCACGGACAGACGGGCGGGGTTCGGGTCAGATGTTCCTGGCGTCAGCACATCGTGACTGCGGCGGAAACATTCTTGGCGACAGTTCACAGCGGAGGTCGGTCGCAAAACGCGCGCATCGATCGCTGCGTCATGCCCGTGCCGTTAATTTGCCGCCCCTGCAAAAAAAGGTACGCGACATCGGATCGGCATCAAGTTGCCGCGCGCCGAAGTTCCGCCGAGGGGTGTCGTCGATGCGTTGCGTTCCCCACCACCCCCAACGAGCGAGCTCAAGAGCAGAAAGATCAGGCAGATAGGTCGCCGTGTGGGAGATGGGGTGTGGGGGGGTACCATTGGCTTGCCGTTTCCAGTTTTCCGTCAGGCAGCTTCGGCAAGCTTAAGTCGTACCCGCTGCTTGTGCTGTAAAGGGACGAGCGCTTTTGAAAAGCACAAATGAGTCGTTGGAGGCTAACTGGTGAGGAAGCGAAAATGCACTTCACTTTTCCAAACACTGGAGATGCGTCCTCCGACGTTGGCTTGGCACCGAATTAGTTAATCCGTCGGAGAGCTTCAAAGAACTGCTTGCCGATCAAAGAACAGATGACCCAGGAAAACGAATAACGCCAAAACATGCTTGCACGCACGGACACCCAGCAGAAGACCGCTCGCCCCACCAGACGACGTCCGAGCAGACGACAGCGAAGATCGATGGGTCGTCGCGCACAAGAGGACAGCTCCGCCAGCAGCTCGTCGCTTGACCCGCGAGGTCAACTGTGAGTGCAGCTCACTTGCGATCTGGACCTACCTGGCATGCGTGCACTCGCTGGGGAGAAGGCATCAGAGCACGTGCTACTGGTTCCAGTCCTGGCAACGAACGACCTGGACTGGGGTGGGGTGGGGGCTGGGAGCGGGGAGGGTGGAGCGACCACTTGCACGTCCGCTGGGTCCTGCCGCCTAGCTGCCGCTAGCCGCGCGACTAGCAGCGACGCGCGGAATTGCCGCGCTGCTTAGCATACATTTTACACTTGGGTGGAACGCCTTGCCGCCTCGGAATCGATGCGAAGGTGGGACGCGCGGCAAGGGGGGGGGGGAGAAGGGAGGCTGTTTTAAAAAATCGTGGAGGGGGATGGGGGGAGTGTGAATATCTCCGACGAAGCTGGCCCCAGCGGCACGCACGCGAACAGAGGAGAAAACGTGTGGAGCGATGATCGCTGGAACTTAGACTGCGGCAAGTCCAAGCACTCTGCGCCAGCGGTCTGCGTTCAGCTCGCTTTCTCGTCACCATCTCGTTGAGAGATTGAATCTATCGCTTCTACCACTCTCCCCAGCCTCCCATCCCTCCCCTGAAGCCCACCCCCTCGTCGTCCCTTGTGAATCGAGGAGCACTGGAAACACGCGACCGGGAAGTGAGGGGAACGGGCGGCTGAGAGGTGCGGGAATTCTCCCGCGCTGCTTTCTTAATCCTCTTCCCCAGCATTGTCGCTGCTTATTGCTTTTACCTTTTTTAAAGAAAATATCTTTCCTCCAAGCCGTCTCTCCATTTCTTATTCCCCCCCCCCCCACACACACACACACACTTCCCGATGTTATTCTTAGGAGCAGATCCAGCAGAAAAGTCGGTTCCAGGATTTTCACGGCTTGTCCTCCGCAAACTAGACAACGTCCGCTTGTGACCGCTTTGTCCAGTTGTCCTCGCTGGACACCCTTCCCCTTAACTTTTAACTCTCCCCGCCCAAGCAGTGCAGTTGCTGTCGTAGTGCTCTGATGTACTGATGATCGGAATCCTCCGAGGTCATCCAAACGGAAGGATGTCTCGGGTGTCCCAGCAGGCGACAATGGTCAGACAACTACACCGTCCAGTTTGCTGCCGACAAATACTTTTGTAGCATTTTCCCAGTTAGCATTTTTTTTTTTTACCTACAGAGCTCCGAGTTGATAAGGAACCAAAATGTTGTTCAGTATGAGAACACATTTTGCACCAAGGTGTTGTAAACGCCTGTACACCATTTCCTCTCATAAGCACCTAGGTGGCCAGGGAACTTACTGCCTGTTATGCCAGTGGGATGTAGACAGCAGCAAAGGTCCTCACTGCTGTCTGTTCTGCGCCAACTTCTGGATGGTACCCCAACAGTGGTTCAGGTTTTTCAATTCTGTTTCCACTGTGCGGCGCCAGGTGTTCTGTGGTCTGCCTCTCTTGCGTTTGCCCTCTGGTGTCCAGTGAAGGGCTGTGCAGGTGATGGGTGACCAAGAAAGTCATCATGACAATCGCCCGTTCTATTGTTCCGTAAGTCTATATGACTGTCTCGTGGTCACGATGACACGGATGCATTTGACGGGGAGTCGGTGTATGGACAACTGAAAAATCAAGGGGAAAGGGGGCCAGAGCATTATATTGCAGCACTGCAGGAATTTCTTCCCACTGTTAATCCATCACATCAGGGGATTCGAACCGAGCAGTTTCGAAAAGCCTGGTTGAAAATCTTTGTTGGGTTTCACGTCCATCCTCTTGCGTGTGGCGCGATTTGCGTTTTCTTCTCCTTGCCCTGATCACCTTGCTCCGTGTCAGAGGAGACAGAAACAATCCACCTTTCCAGAACTCGCTCCGGCCCTCACTGCACCTGGAAGATGCGAGGGAAATTGGACCGGGAACGAGGGGAAGGGGAGAGATCGGCTCATGCCGAGGTGGGGCCGCCGGAACTCGGATGTAAAACGGGCTTTAAAAAATAACGAGAGTGTCTTGTCGCACTGAGGCTGCTGTCAGTCCTTCTAGACTGGCTATTTTTGTAACGCTAGCGACTTTTCACCCCACGTCCTCCTCTCAAGCCTTGGTGTGCAGTGAGAAAAGTCGGGGGAAGGAAAAGTTCTGGGGAGGGTCCTTTTCCTGCATTCTATCTTTTCATGAAAGTGTGTGAGAATTAGGAAGACATAAACACTGGAGTTCAGTCAACAGAGTTTCCGCCGTACTATAACTTGAAATCCGCGACGAAATGTTGAAAGGGTGTCGGGGAAGCGGGGGGGGGGGGGGGGGGG
>SMGT01010949.1:330966-354332 GCA_004794575.1 Lanistes nyassanus
CCCCCCCCAGCCCATCCCGAAATTGAATTTGACATCTGTCACAAGCTGAGCGGTATTGTTCTCAAGTAACACAAGGGAGGAACGAGAAGCGAGAAGCACGCTCGCGAGGAACAAGAAGGACGCTAGGTGGTGACGTCAGACATGCAGGAATATTACCTCACTCTCTACCGTTTGGCGTGTTCTTCGCCCCTGTGAAACTGGCTTCAGTCATCTTAGCGTGCTTTGAACGTGGCGATCCCCCATCCACCTCCTCCCAAAGCAGACTGTCGTTTTGCTTAGTGTCGCCCTTCTCGTAACCGCCTATTGATTTTTTCTTGCGCTAACATGTTAAGAATGCCTTTTTCCTCACTTCAATGCCGTTTTAACGCTGCAGGAACAAAAACATCGTCTGCAAAAAGCCAGGCTCTTGGACTGACCTACCCTTTGGCGAGAATTTGGCTGTAGCATAGGGGTGACTTGTGCTTGCCACACATACATACAGCTTTCTGGGTTCAGATCCCATGACTGGCTGAAGTACTTTCTCTGCACGTGGCACCGGTTCGACTGGTCTGGTCGTCTTGTTTATGTTTTGTATCCTTTCTCCTCCTAGGGCCGTCATGAGATGCCTTCATTGCTGAGCTGACATTAAACCATAAACAGTCCTCTTTGTCGCGATGATCTCATACCTCAGCTCATTACCTGTATGTTGCTTTCTTCGTGAAAAGCCGTCTGTTGAGAACCTGTATTTAGAAAAGGACCTGTCCCACCGTTAATTGTACTATAAGAATAACTTGTTTGAGAAGTATATTCATTACTTCCTAACCTTGCCAACGCCTGCACTTAATTTCATGGGACTGTGCATGGTGTGTATATATATATATATTGATAATCGTTTGTTGACCTTCGACGACAGCAGGTAGCGAAACCCATCAATGTAAACGCACACAAAGGCCCTCTCTTATTTATTCAACAACGGCGGTGGTAGGTAGCTTGGTGCGATTGAGTGACGGTCACAATTTCTATTTTATCGTGTTTTTACGAACGAAAAGCTTTCGGTTGAAGGTTCCAGCCACCAGATTTCAGCTGACGAAGCTCGGTAATCGGCTTAGAAGAAGAGCCGTATGAGGAAAGAAAGATCATTACTCAAGCCCACCGGGGGTGGGGGGGTGGGGGGGGATGAAGGAAAAACAGAACCCACGGGCACTTTAGTTCTATAACTGTCATCATCAGACTAGCCAGTCAGCCAAAGGGTGGGGGGGGGTTGTACCCTTTCCATTAGAGATGCGCTCGAGAAAGTACTACAGGGGAGGTGATTCTGAAGACAGCCCAGAAAGTGTCAAAATGTTATCGACCGATTAATAAATCAGACCAGGATCTTTTCATTTGATCCCCTCCAACAGAAAAAAAGAGGAAAACCTTGCTTTCACTCTAGACAGGTAGAGATGACTACCTGATAAAAGTGGAGATTATAGCTTCGAAAATTAAAGAAAAGGAATTTTACCACTGGTTAAAATTGTCTGGATATTTTCGGTATACGTTCTGGAGGACTAGAACTCGAGAGAAGAAAAACGGCTGGAGAAGAATAATTCTGTTCTCGCGGAGGGTTTTTTTTTGGGGGGGGGGGGCGCTCAAGAGTCGGCCGGTGTCACAGGGAACTCGGCATTTCTGGATTGGAGTTGTCTTTCCTGGAAGGCACAGAAGCATTTGCTACTTTACTATCACTAGCCCACCGGTCTCTGCGGAGGAAAGAGCAGTGTGTATCGCGCCCCCCCCCCACTTCCAGGGGGGGAGAGGAGGGAGGGCTGGCGCTCAGGGGCTCGAGTGGCGAGGCAGTGATGGGAAACACAGGCCACAGCCACGGGTTTCCTTTCCGCTGTCGACAAAACCTCAGCCGCCTTGGTGGTGGATTGGGGCGGCCGCTGCTGCTGCCTGCATTCGTTTCTCGTTTGTGCCAACACCTCACCACCACACCCTTTACCCGCCCCTCCTCCCAGCCCGGCCCTCTACGATCTCCGTGCCCCTACCCTTCCGACTTAGTCGTCAGTACCACTCTTCTCGAGCTAGTTACGAAGTTACTTTTCCCCCCACTATCATCATTAGCTGCATCAGCAGCATCCCGTCCTCCCTTGCGCGCCATCGAGGGACAGAGCACAAGGGGCAGAGCATAAGGAAGAGTTCTGCTAGAAAAAGGAAGAAGGAAGCCCACAAAACTGGTCGTCAACGGTTAGCCGCTAACGTCGTGGGGGTGATTGTTGTGGGAGGCGGAAAAACGCAGCGGTTGTGTGCTCTTGCTGGGGGTCCATGTAGTCTTCGTGGCGGCCCGCGCAGTTTGAGCCTGAAGCGAAAAAGCAGATTCTGTGCAGAGAAGAGCGGAGGGAACGTGGGGGGTATGGGCGCAGATAATCGTATTTAAGAGTTATCTCCCCCATCTTGTGTCATTAGTGCAAGTGCATGAAAAGGCTGGGAGGTGGCGACGGAAAACGCTCGCTCCCCGCGTCCCCTTTCCTGCCACCTCGCGGCGGCTGCGGATGGCAGGGTGACGCTATTAAAACCAAGAGGCGAGACCCTACGGGTGGATCGGTCGTCGTCCAGACTCCCAGCAGCAGGCGGCACCACCCTTGAACGCAGCCGTGGCCAGCCTCGACGGACAATGGCGGGGTTGCGGACTGCTTTCTCGTCACCCGTGCAACCTGTCAAAGCCAGAGCTGGTGGGTCCTGGGCCCCCACGGGGCGAACTGCGGCCGCAGCTGATGAGTTTTCCGCCCTCTCGTCGATACAACGGCTCTTGCGTCCAGCCACTTTGGCCGCTGGTCAGTGTCTGCAGAAAAGCCACGTCGCCTCTTGTCATGCGCATGGTGGTGTGGCAGTTTCTCGGCAAAAACCATTTACTTCGCTTCAGGGATTTTCCCCTCGTTCACTTGACTGGTCGTCAGGAGTAGCGTGCAGGACGATATCGGGCGTTTTCAAATTGCCGGCATCGGTCTGCAGGCTGGGTAATTAAAGGATCAAACAGTCCTACCAGTAGCGAAGAATGCTCCAAACGGAATTGTCACGATGCGCAGATTCCTGGTAGGTGACGCTTCGTGACGCAGAAAAGGCTGATTTTATGACATGTTCCTCACCCCCTCACCCATCGTTGTTAAACTCTGTCAGGACATGAGATCCTCAAGAAGTCGCGTAAAGTCCCGTGTGGTTTAGTGTAGGGTTAGATATCCAAGTCTTCAGGGAGCGCGCGGTCTCTTCCACCTCGCACAGGTGACATCACTCGTGACGTAGGAAGACGTGCACTAGTGCAGCTTGTGTGATCTGTACCAGCGACATTCCAGAGATGGTGATGGGTGTTCCAGCAAGTCACTCTTCCACGACTCAATCACACTGGAGGAAGGAAGTATGCGCATATTCGTTTCCTTGCATAACCATCATAGACGATGAAGGGCTTCCTTTATCTTCCATGCCGCTAACCTCGTCCTCCACAAACTCGGCGTCCAACTATCGGTGGCCGATGACCGAGTCTGCTCCGGTCGAGACTTCACGCGTCGAGGCCTCTGCGGTATCTTGAGGCCGAAATCGATGATGAGACAGCAGCAGCGACAACTTGCCCATCATCTTTCGCCCGATCTCGTGCTGCTCTCTCAGACCCCGCCGTGCCTGCATGAACGCTGAATATATTTCCGATATGTGGCGGTAGGGTTGGGGCCGGGAGGTGCCAGACGGAAAGAGAGCAGCCATGAGAGGCAGCAGGTCATCAACTCGCCATACACTTTGCTTCGCATATTCCAGTCGCCAGGCCACGGGCGACCGTTGACAGGCTCGCTCATCGTATTAGGATTGAAGCAGTGCAGAGGTTCGTCGCCAACAGTGGGTGGGTTCAAAAAGAGAGAAAAGACGTTTGGTACTGTACAGGAGAAGAAGACTCGAGGACCAGTGAAAAGTATTGGGTGGCTTTCCGTAAAAGTGAGAAAACTGGAAAGGAGGAGGCGTAAAAAAAAAGCATGGAAAGGTGAAGATGAAAGAAGGGCGATTGGGTGGGGGGGGGAGGAGATGGAGGAGAGAGACTAGGAACGGGGTGAGGTTGGGTTGGGGAAAATGTGGCTAGAGAGAAAGAAAAAAAATTAATGGCCGTAAAGAGAGTTGTGCCGTTCTAGGGAGGATTTCAAGAAGGGAAGACGGTGGGAGAGGGCTCCTGCAGGGCTGATGGCCATTGTTCCAACTTAATTTCTTGCCACCGTCCTTGGGGAGGCGCTGCACGCCTCGTCAGACTGACGCGTCACAGCGCGCGGGGGCTGGGCGGTGGGAGAGGCCGGGCGGTGGGAGACCTGTGGTCAGCCGGTTGTCAAACAAGGACCGGAACGTTCCCAGAGTGCCAGAGGGGGCGACAGCAGAGGCGGGTTTCATAGACACGGTGAATGGGAGCGAGGCTAGGTCTGTGTGAAAAAACTCTGCTTCCTTGACCTGCTGCCGGAACTGTAGTGGGATATGAAAGACAGAATAACCAACAGTAGTTGGGTTAGAGAGAGTACATCCAGAAATGGTGACAGATTAGGTGTGGAGAACAGAGACAATCCAGTTATGTAACTACAACCTCTCCGTAGCAGTAGTGATAAACTGAATCGGAATTAGTTTTCTGCGGTACTTAGCACCAGTAGTTAAGCCTATCTCTCACCTAAGCTTGCCAACAGGCGACAACGGGACCTCTTTCATTCCTGTCAAGCGACGAAGAAATCCGCTCGTTGCCGAATTTCTTTGAGGGCCTGTACGTGCAGAGACGGAGACGGTTTTCTTGGTAGGAAAGTCATATGTATGTATATAAATATATTTATAGTAGCTCCGTCCTCTCCTTAACACACGGTGTGTACAAACTAGACAAGAAAAGTCAGTCGACTTCTAGCTGACCCAGTTGTTTGAATTATAGTTACTCATGATCATGGAAATGCCGTGTGGTCCATTGTCGTTCCCAGAGATATTGTTGTCTTAGCGTGTGCTTGGTTTTCTTTGCCGTCATTCCCTTAAATCTTTTCATTTCGCTTTTTCTTAAATAATGAAATGACTTTTGCCAAAAGGCCGCACAGTATGAAGCACGGGATTGCGTCCAGCATGTTAAGAATGATAAACCTATGTAATTTCCTTCCTCTGCTGTTTGTCCTTTTAAAAGAAGGAAACTTTCATTCTGTCTCATGGTTAATATATCAGACTCTGGCCAATGACTGGATGTCAGAAGAATGTAGTTTTTCTCTACGAGAGATAACCCAAGAAGACGGAGCTGTGCTTTATGGTACCACGCTAGGCTGAGTGCAGTAAATTAAGATGTCTGGGAGTCGAGGGGACTCCATCTCATCTCGTGGAGTGAGATCTCCTGGGATGATGACGATATACCATGCTGATGATGAAGGAAGGAGAGTAATTTCTGACGGCTGCCTGGTTGAAATCAAGGGCGGGTTCTATAGACACAAGAGGCTAGGTGATGACATCGGAGCTCGTCGCGACTGTATTGCTGGCCCTTTCTTTTGGTTGGTGGTAGTGTGCAGTGCCGAGCGAGGGAGAGACAACTGACTGAAGGTGGCAAAGAAAGTTTTGCCTATTCTGCATTTACTTATTCTATGTTACGATGTCGTATGCACGCCTGGCCGTGCGAATGTATTTTTGCATTGTGTCGGCCGACCGGCTTTTCCATTCTCTGCGAAATCGCCATATGCTGCCTCGCAGGGAACAGCAGTAATTCAATACTGGCCGGCTTGTTTGATCTGCGCCCAGGTGTAGCCTAGCTCTGTACCCTCGGCCTGTGTGTACCTGTGCCAGGTGTTCAAACGCCGATCACGCTGTCTGACGCCTTGTGGGTTTTATTTCAGAACTTCTCGCCAGTCGTTTGGAATTTTTTTTATGCGCGGGGTGAGGTATCATATATATATTCAGTATTTTTCACGTATTCAACCTTTTCTGACTTAAATTTATCCATGTATCTGTCCTTCTGTCAGTCCGTGAGTCTTTCTGCAGGTAATCTTTTCAATGCTGCCTTCATTACGGCAGTGAAGCATTCGTCTCTGAATGATCTTAAAGGGATCTTTTAAAGTGGCGATGGTAGCTAGAGGGGTGGTGTGAGGGTAGTTGGGGGTAAAGATGGAGGGAGAGACACAGAACAACCGAGAAAGACGCACTACTATTTTTGCCCAGCAGTCGAACTTCTTGAAGCGGTCTGAAGTGCAGATGCGGAAGTGTGCATCCGTTCTGGTTCATTAAACGACCCAAACCGTCCTTATGTCCATCGCTGCCCCCCCCCCCCTCAGCAGGCTTGTGCATGCGTAAACCCCCTTCCAGCGGCAGCAGCAGCAGCAGCGTCTGTTAACGGCGATTCTTAACGCAGACCGTAGTACAGCACGCCGCTTGCCCCGGCCCTCGAGAGTCTCTGGACAGCGGCTGGCGTGCAGCTGACGGAAGGCTGGAAGCGGCGGTGTGTGGCCAGAGTGCGGCAGGTCTTTTGTCTGTAATCACTGCTGCGACCACCCCCTTCCCCCGCCTGATGACGACTGGAGGAGACTTCTCTCTAGAAGCGGACTGGTCGAGTGCCGTTGACGTGTCGTTTCCTGGCCGTTCCTCTCGCAGGATGCGAGCGAGCAGCTAGAGGTTAAAAAATAAAGACAGGATTCTCACCACTTACGTCTGCCTTTTAAATACATATTTTTTCTGCGCAGTTCCGGCATGGCGCTTCCGTGAGATTGTTTTTTCTCTCTCAAAAGTTCTATAGCGATAGATGTTTTTGATTTGGCAGATTTATGATTTACTATGGGTGGTGCGATAGTGAAAAGTGACTAGAAGTTAATGCTTTGACCTTAGAGGGTTAGACCTATGTCTAGAGGTTAGATGAAATGTTAGAGCTTTGTGCTAGAGTTTAGACCTTTACCTAGAGCCTAGACGAGATGTTAAAGCTTTGTCTTTATAGGTTAGACGTCCGTCTAGAGGTTAGATGAGGTGGTAGAGCTTCGCTTTTAGATTTTTAAGGCGTAATCTTTTCACATGATATAAACACCTCTCCCGAGACGTCACTTGTGGCGTATGAAGGAGAAAGACGAAGAGAAAGATGGAACACCAGCAGCAACAACAACAGCCGTAACGGCATCCTCAGCTGCGAGCGGTCATATCTGGTGCCTTTGCCAAGTCACCCTGGAGAGAAAGCGATGCCTACACGTCTTTTGGCTTTTATTGCTTCCCAATTAGCATTGCGGCCTAAATTGCCAGTCAGTTTGCCTCTCTCCCCCCACCAACTACCCCGCTCTGATTTCGTGTACAGCTCTGGCGGCCGTAAGTCAAGTTCACCTGCCGAGTTTCGTCAGGCGCCCCATAGGCCTGCCGGTCCCTCCGCTGTGCTGCAGGGGTAGGGCTGGGAGGGGGCAGCGACCAGGAAATAATAGGATCTTGGCAGGGTGGCCCCTGACACGTTGATGATGTACGTGTAGGAAGGAGTTAATAAGGAAGCCCAGCGGATAGGGGAGTCCCGCAGTAAACTGCTCGTGACGCCAGCTGTGTTCTGGAGAGAGCAGTCGTCAGCTTCAGTAAACGTCTTGCGCGTTCCTTGGCATTGGAATGCAGGGGGATAGGGGTGGGGTGGGGAGGCCAGGCAACATTTCTTGTCAAGATCCGACAAATTCATGCCAACGGTGGAATTGTTCATATTAGAAAATGCGGTCTACTCCCAGAGAAAGAATATCAGGCATTTTGGCTGGCAGCCTACGCCCTTGACCTCGCGCGGTGGTAGTTGCTGCGGCTATTTTCTGCTGCTTGAAGTTCAGGGTCAAGTGGGTGGATAGTCTGTTTTCGACGGTGTTGATGTTGATCACGAAGGCTTCCTGCGACAGGTTTGACTTTGTGGTACGTGGGCTGAGGGAGATGTCCAGATGGAGGCAATGGTGATGGGGGGAGGTGTTCTGGGGAGCAACGAGATAAAAGGAAACCGGCCGGCCGGCGACAAGGAAGCAAGTGAGCAGTACCTGGTAGACACACCTCTCTCGATTTCTCTTCCATCCTGCCGCCGAGCCAAACGTAAACAACGGCAGCCAGTCTTAATCAGTTGGCTTGCATCGATCGCGCCACCAGCGGCCCGACTAACAGCTGCTCTTTGCTGCGTCTAACGTAACGGCCGACGAGGGTTCGTTATCGGCATATCGGTCTCGCATCTCGCGCAATCCGCTGCCACCGTTCAAGCCACACTAAGCAATCAAGCGATGAATTAACATCAGGCTTTGTGTTGGCGTGCTTGTGTGCGTGCGTGCGTACCAGGGTTGAAAACGAAGACGGGGGTGTTTGGGCACAGCTGGCCGTGGCTTTGCCTTTTAAAAGAAATCTTTATTTTAGACTGGCTTTTGTTTTGGTACAGTAGTGGCCCTGGTGTCCTGAGGGGTCGTGTCTTGATAGGGAGTGGTAGGTAAGCGTTAAACGTGTTTTCGTGCGGCAGCTTGTGCGTGCGTGCGTGAATGTTTGTGCGCGGAGATCGTGCGCGACCGATAGTTCATTCTACTTCAGCCAGTTGACAGGTGAGTGAGTAGACAGCTGGGCAAGTCGAGCCATTCATAGAGGTGTGCGGCGGCTGTGAGGTGCGTGTCACTTGGGCTCCAGGGTTCTCGCACCGTCTATCGTCTGTGAAAAAAGACCAACTGTGCTCTTCCCTCTCCATCCCCCCTAGGAGAAGTGACGAGGGGTGGGAGTGGGGGGTCCGTATGGTAGTGGAAAACTAGAACAGGCCTCCGCCTGCCGCCCCCTCCCCCATCCCGCAGCTTTTTTGCCATTTCCTGTCCGTTCCTGTCCGCTGTTGATACAAAAGCAGCAGTTTTCACCACATTGTTGATAATCACTCCCGTCTCCTCTTTCAAGTGCAACCACCAGTAAGGTGGCGAGTTAGTTTTATTCGTCTCCGCCCATCCACCCACCCACACACACACCCCTCCTCAGCTGGTGCACAGCAGTGCCCTTCATGCACTCCACTCACCACACCACCCCCTACAGCCACTCCGTCAGTTCCACTCCCCCGCTCCTCACCATTCCACCAAATCCTTTCCGTAAGGAAAGTTGATGCCCCGGATGACCTGCGCATAATTTCTTGAGAGCTACATAAAAGTACAGGTATACAAGTACAGGGCGTTTGCGGAAAGTCACTTTGCGCTGAACGTTTTGTCACGTGTGTTGACTGGTGTTGCTAGTGGCACTGCTGTCGGTATCGCCACCATCGCAGTTATCGTCTCATTTCACCCACACCTTCCCCAAACCAACCCTTTTGTGTTCAGTGTCGGTACCCTTAACAGTTCCGGCTCCCCTGATGGTGATGATGATGATGATGATTGTTGTTGTTGGAATAGGCGATATACGATAACCAAACTGGGAGCGTGCTTCAAAACGTGTCTTTTATCTTTGTGTTTTTCCTTTCTTGACAATACTTATTGCAGGTTTGAAATAGCATATGACAAATGCGTTTAAACTCCCTGGTGGATTCTTGTTTTTTGTTTATCATGCACTCGCTTGCGGCTTCACACAAACGTGCACATTCCTGGGCCATTAGGTCTGTATATATCGGGGAAGCTACATCCTGCCCTGTTCTCTCTTTCTTAACCAATTGTGTCTTCTGTCCCCAAATTCTCAAACCTCCCGTTACCTCTGCACGTTGTGTGACGTCTGGCACGACGTCTTTGAAACTTGCAGATGATGATGATGAGGTCTCTTTTTGTGTCCTCCCCTTCTGCCTCTCCCTCTCTTCCTTCTCTCTCTCTCTCTCTCTCTCGCAGAAAGAGGCACCATGCATCCAGCCAATCAGAGACACGCATATAGCAGCTCTAAACCAACCGCGCAACACCGGAAGCCGTAGCGCTCCCCTGACCACATTTCCGGCGCGGGATTACAGCAGGGATCCGTAGCCCGCACGCGACGAGTAGGCAAGCCTAATGCAATTTACTTCAAATATTTGCCTTTTGATGCGGCACCGACCCTCGGACCCTTCGCACGTCATCTGGCCTCGTACATAAATCAGCATTGATCAGAAGGGGTAAGGAGGTGCTGCCGGCAGGGTGCGTGGGGATGGGAGAGACGAGAGGGATGTAGGTGAGGTTCGGTGCTCTATGTGTGGAAGATAACGGACGTGTCGTCAGCATTTGAGTCCGAGAGACGCTGCAGTACTTGCCGTGCAGGCGAGAAGCATTCAAATTGGGGAGGGGGGTGTGGAGGTGGCGGGGCGATGGGCCATCTTGTGGCCACTTGCAGACGAAGGAAGTTGTATTAACTGAGGACAGATCGCATGACCGTGTGGACGCCGATTGCAACACGACAGCCGCTATATCGGTGGAAGGATTGAATCTTGCTTAACATTATGTTCAGATTCTTTCTGCATCCATGAGGAAATATATAACGTGGGGGGGGGGGTTGTAAAGAATACGTATTGTCTACCTTCCTATCTTCCGCTACCCTCATCTCTCTCTCTCTCTCTCTCACACACAGGAACGATGTAGCTCGATCCTCATAAATTGTCAGCCTGCTGTCAGATGAATTTTAACTGTCGGCCGACTGCCTTCCGCACTGTGAGCGCAGGCGGAAGTAGTTGGGGAGTGGGGCAATCAACAATGACTAAAGCCTGCCCACCAAGCCTCGCCATGTTGCTTGTCCAGTTTGTTGCAATCTACGGGGCCGACACTGAAGCCTGGTTGTTTGATTCCCCCGTTTATGGCATCCTTCTACGCGTTTTGTGACTAGACGTGTTTCAGTTTGTGTTCTGTCAGACCGTTTCGGTTTTATGTGGCGATATCGCTTTCTTTCTCATCCTCCTTCTCAGCTGTCGTCACGTCTGTCTTTTGGCCATAAAAGAGACTTCCTGCTCCACTTTCCGCTGCACTTATTGTCCCTCTGCCCTCTCCCTCCCTCCCTCCCTCCCTCCCTCCCCATCTAGGTGCAGTGGAAAGGGACGGGGTAGAACCCCCCCCCGTCCCCCTCCCGAAACATCGGCTAAATCCAGTATCTATAAGGCGCTTCCTGTTCGGAGCTGTCCGCAGCCCAGCTAAAGACCTAAGTGTTTTGATGTGCGTTTTATGGTACCCCTTCCACATGTTTTGTGAGCACGCGGGATTTCAGGTTGTGGTATATCACGCTGTTTGATTTCGCTCAGCGATGTCGCCATCTTTCTCATGCCCATTGTCACTGGTCTTCAGGTAAATCTTTCTTCCATAAAAAGACTTCATTGGGGTTTTTTTTGTCCTTTCTGTACCTCTCCAGGTGCCGTAACTCTCTCCCTTCCGAACGAGTGAGTGAATGAGTAAGTTCTTTAGCTGTTAATGCTTAGGAGTTTTTTCATGTGCTTCTAGCATTGTATTTATTTATTTAGTTTTTTTTGTTGATGGGAGGTAGTATTGGCACTTAATATGAGTTCTGTGAATACGCTCGTGTAGCATTTTAATTACCATGCTTTCCTGTCAGGTATGTTCAAAGCGTAGGTCTTCTTGTTTCATTGCCAGCACCAGTAAAGTCTTCCCAATATAAAACATAGTCGGACGCCTCTCAGCAAGTCTGTATTTTGTCCATAGAACCTTGTTAAAAGGAGAATGGAAAATGAAGAAAAAAATGGTGGCCACCCAGGGTAGATAGTGTCTCCTCTTTGGCGGCCTCAAGATCACAGTATTCGTCAGCGGCCACAAATAATCACAAAGACGAGGAAAAATAATAATGAGGAAAAAACTGTTCATGGTCGAGTGTAGCGATTCTGTTTATAAAAACCAGCAGTCTTCCATTAATTCCAGTTCGTCTGCTACTGGGCGCTGGAATAGGGTTGCTCACACATGAAAGAGAACTCTGTTCTATTTGCATACGCTGTACAGAACAAACCAATTTGTTTTGCAGAGATAATTGTTCAGATTAATGCGCGAGGTTTTGGGCCAGAACATTGAGTTAATCTTTCGTTTTCATTTCTTGGAGGGTTTTTTTTTCCTCCTTTAAATGAAGGTTTTCTTTGTTTGAAAGGGAGAGGGGTAAATGTTGAATGTAACCGTGCACGATGTCAGTTCACCCACCCACCCATCCCCCCCCCCACCCACCAGGAAATCGATGTAAAGTCGTGAGGTTGTTTGAAGGGCAAACGGTAGAAACTGATGCATAATCGTCGTTTTAAAAGGGCTGATGCAAAACGACGCCATTGTCTGACGTTGTTGTGACTTTTTTGTTCGTGTACGTCCGTAAGACGACAATCGATCTTAATAACTCGTCTCGCCTTGTCTCAGTGTTGGAAACAAAACCCTTACGGACAAAAATGTGAAGTGTCCCCACCACCCCCACCACCTCACACACCATCATTTCTTACATCACCTTGATTTACGAACCAACACCAAGAAAACAGAAAGTAAGGAGGTGGAACCTAAATATTTTTCTTAATATAATGATCTAAGATTTCTGGCTTTGAGTACGCAGACATTGATCAGAATTATCTCATTTTCAAGTAGGCTAGCGGCCCTTCAATGGGGAAAGGCCTGTTTTGCAAATCATCGCTGGCTTCTGGGTTTCCGTTGAATTACACGATTTCTTTATCCGAGTTGGTATTGATTGTACAGACTTCCGCGACCGGGAGTCTCCGACTTTTTATCGATCTCGCGCCGTCTCTCTCCCGCTATTTCTGCTTCTGAGTGTGCATTATTTTTTCCCCTAGTTTATGACCTGCATTGTCTCTGAATTTTAGTCAGTCTTTCTGTCCGTCCATCTTTCTCTGTTGTTTCTCTCTTCCTCTCATTTTCTTCTCTGTACATTCACAGACGCCCTTTATAAGGGAGTGTGGAGGTGTCTGAAAAGGTTAAATTGTTATTTGAATCAAATCGTGATAGATTTCCAAGTCTTTCTCTATTACCCAAAAACTTTATGATTTTCTTAAAATTAGTGGAAAAACATTGGATTTTTAAGGAATGTTATGGTTTGTGGAGTTTTTTGAAAATGTTTCTTGGGTCACATTCACACACAAAGAATAATAAATTGTTACTAAAAATTGCGTCTAAGGAAACCGGGTACCATCCCTCACTCACAGTCTCGCTCACTGACTTATTCACTCATTCGCGTGCACGCCCACACGCGCGCACATGCTGGCAAACAACAGTCGGCTGATACGGCGAGTCCAGCAGGGGGAATGTTCCGAAGTCACGTGTCACCGCAAGACATTACTTTTCTCGGAATCGTGCATCCAAAAATGGCCATCTGGAGAAGAACAGAACGAGTTTATCCTTGATTTAATCCTTCGCCGGGAAAACTCCAGCGACTGAAACCAAGTTTTTTTTCTTGGGGAGAGGAGAGATGGTGGTAGTTTTTTCTCCCCTCCCATTCTTTCTGTCTCTCTGTTGCCCCCCCTCCCGTCTCTCTCTCTCTCTCTCTCTTCTCTCTGAAAACAATCCTGCGCGCGGCATCCAGGGATATTGGGCATTGTTCTGTCTTCGAAAAGATTGATGACTCTGAACAGGCGAGTAGCAGCTCCAAAAGGGACAGGACTCGGTGTGCAGCTACTTTGGATTCATTGTTCATGTCTCTGCTGTGGGTTCAGGAGTTGTCTCTTAGTTCCGGAGTGTTATCAGATGTCCTTCCAATCCCAGTGGCCAGCAAAAAGGAATTCACCATTCAGGGCATTGTTGTCCATTGGTCCCTCTTTCATCGAGAGTTTCATTCTTTGTTTTCTTTCTTTCTTTAAATCTGTTGAACCTGACTTCTTTGGTTTGATACACACGGCTTGTGCAGAGGTAACATTTCGCTGCGTGGTGAACGACCTTACGTGGAGTATTGATGTAACATGTAATATTGTTTAACACGTTTTCGCATTAAGAAGGGAAGATTGAGTAGGGGTGCAATCTCTTTTTAAATGGCTGAGGAAAGGAGTGGGGGACATTAGAAGGAAGTGAAAACTTGTCACCGCCAACTTACTGCGGGAAAATCGCTGAGATAAGGTGAAAACGTTAAAAAGTTCTTGGTTTGCCAAGCAGGGCTCCTCCCTTAGCAATTGCCACAAGCAGGTAACAAGTAGTGGCGAGGCTGTTAGGCTGCGCGGTAGAGGAGAAGAAGGCAATATCGGCGGGCTTTTATGCTTCATTCATATCGGGAGCCTGCCACTCACGGACGCATGACCATAAAACTGCTCCGAGTTGCTCCTTCATTTTCTTCCTCGACGCTCCACTAGGTGTCGCGCGGGGCGGCTGTATTCTCTGCTGCTTGGCTGCGTCTTTTGCATTGCCCTTCGACTGGCTGGGTTCCCTCTCACCCTTCCTCTCTCCCTCTTCCTCCCCCTCCCTCTTCCTCCCCCTCCCCACACCACTCTCTCTGCCGTCTGTCCCTCCCTACCCAGTTTAGAAAAAAGATTGGGGAGGGGGAATCTTTGCGTTGGTGAAGAACTTGCAGTGGATTAGTGATGGTGTTTGGAGGCATTTTTAAGCTTAGTAAAAGAACTAGAATCGGATAGAAGAAATATATAAACACTCATAACTCAACGTTGTCGCGTGGAAACTGTCGCCATTCCAAATTAATGAAGTCATACCAATTTAAGTAGCTGCACAGTTTAGTGCCTGTAACTAAATTGCACTAAATTGCGGACATTGTCTTTGGTAATGGTAATTAGGGCTAAATGTTTAGGGTATGAAAATTGGTACCACTTGTAAAGCTGGCAAGGGAGGTGGAAAGGTGTGGGGGAGTGAGATAGAGTGGATGGTGTTATTGTTTTCCCCATCTATTTTCCTAGAATGCCGTGCATTGACGTTGTCACTGTGCAATCATGTATCGAACCGGACCATATTCCTCCGCTGGACGGAAGATATCCCATGTGCTGGTAGAATTTGCTAAAGAAGAAAGACATGTACACATTTGAAACATGTCATTCCAGACTTCTGGAAGAAAACACAGCGGTGTAGCCTGAAGGCGCGTCGCCTACTGGGAAAGTTGTACTTCGTGATAGCTCCGTTTTCAACGATGTTACAGACGACCGAGGTTGGTAGAGGAGGTGCAGGTGTCGCCGGCAGGGACAGTTCTGAAGTAGGCGGAAGGAGAGAGGAGCGATAGGGGAGGGGGGTCGACAACCCGATAACACGGGGTAGTGGGAGAGATTACACGTGGAGGGGAATGTGCGGCTTCCCGTGGACTGGGTTATTATCTACGCGGCGACACCTGACCTTGAGGGCAGTTAAGGACGTGCAACGAAGAGTAAGCCCCCCCCACCCCCTCAGTGTTTCCACCCAAACACCCCGTCGGTCTTCACCTCGCTGTAGTCGCCAGGCGAGTTTAACCGGCACTGGCTGCTGTCTCAGGTGATGACAGCGTGCACCCCGCACTTTATCTCCCTGACGCTATCGTGTTATGTACCCTGCACAACGCCAGTAAAACACCCGACGCCCGACGCAAACCCTTTGTTATTCTATGGTAGTCGTCTGTCGAACCGGTAAAAACGACTCGAACCAGAGCTGTCTTATACAGCGGTTTCCGCTAGGCCACTTTTTCTGGCGCTGTTACAGGCTACACAGTCGTGTTCCCAGAAGAGGCTGGCATGACACGTTCCGAACGATCCCTTGTCTTTTTCTGTTTTAAATTCTATAAACACGTGGAATGAAGTTTTCGTCTCGCGGAGGAATCGATGTACACAGTTCGATATAGAACTACAAAGTAATCTTTGTGCCTACCCCAGAGATCGGCGTCGATGAAACGATAAAGGCTTGTCGTTCTGCTTTGCCGTTTTCCTCGAATGTCGCGTTGCAATGCAGTTCCTTGGTGCTCGGCGACACATACAGTTAAAAAAAATTTAAGCCTTTCGTTCGGAAACTGTGTTATTAGCAGGCCGAGTAGCGCATGCGCTGTGCGTGTGGAACCAAGGGCGGCGTGCTTAAGGTGCACATGTTGCCTTATCGAGCCGTCGGGTAGCGGGCGAGTACAGAAGTAGTGGCCTGGTGGCAGGTGCCTGATGACAGCGGCTGTTGACAGCAAGGAAGGTGAGAGCAGGCAGACATTTATCTGGGTACCATCGTTCACCCGCGAAAGCACAACTTGCAGCAGCGTTCACGATAGGCCAGGAATTTGCATGAGAAGATATATAGGCCTAGTTTCTCTGGTGTATGTGAAAAGTAGTACATTTCTTTTAATCTTTTTAAATACTGATTAAGTTCTTTCGGGCATGATTGCACTGTTAACAACAGCTGATTAATATATTTTGCTGAGGTGTGCTTACAACTGCAAGCGAGCCGTGGTCACCGCAGTTGTACTTTAAAAACTGCTCATGCATGTGGACATTAAGTCATCTCTTCCACGTAAGGCGCAAGAACCGGAAGCCAACGGCCGAGATGACCGTCGAGTCTATTAATATGACAGTTGTGCTTGGTTTGGACGAGTGCATTGGACACCACTGTGTGTCCTCTGTTGTCATCGATTGCCATTGGCCAGGCTTATCGTTAGAGCGCGAGGTCACGTGGCTGGAGCAAAGGGCCGTCCCACCGGATACCTTTCTGGTTTCACGTGCACATCAAACCACAAGAGACGGTCGCCAGGTTCGGACGATGTGGCACCACAAATGACGGCTGGCGATGCCGGACGAGTCACCACCACGCGCATCAAATGGTGTCAAGTTCTTTGTCGTTTGAAAGGGGTGGGTGGTGCGAAGTGAGAAGGGTGGTGTGAGGAGGGACAAGAGCACTGTTTATAAGACTGGGCCCTGGGCATGAGGAGTGGAAGGAAGGGGGTGTCTATTTCGAACACAGGCAGAGCTTTTTTTTTAGCCTCCCATCCGTCCATTGGACCTTTTCAGAATTCGAAATTGTGTTGTTTATGAAAGGCAGCCTGGACAATCCTTCTTTCTTTCTCAATAAGATTAGAAACTAGACAACGCCTAACAATACTAACAAGACCAGAATTTAAAAAAAGCAGTTGTTTGTCGCAGTACCTAACAGGGCTATGCCCGTCCTGTGGTTTTGGAACCGAGGTGCGACTTGGACCAGTTTGCAGACGCTTGCCCCGTGCGCCAGCTGTGGGGAGCCCCTATCTGATGGTGAACCCGACGGGCAGGACTGGGTGGGATGGGAAAAGCTTGATGAAATTTGGCGACGAAAACGAAGATGATACAGATTAGGGCTTCATTGCCTGCCCTCCCCCTCCCCGTCACCCCACCTTTCCAACTCCACTCCCTCGTGCATTGCTTTGCCGCTTCAGTCGTAGTTGAGTAGAGGGGAAGGGGGATGTGTAACCTGATAACTTGCTCATCTCCCTCACCCCTCACACGTCCATTACTCTTACACCCTCCGTATCGACTGCACCCGCTGACGTCGATGCAGTTTTATGGCCGTGGTTATCATGACGCATCGGTTGTGTCACACGCAGTCAAGGCTGTCATCGACTCCCACTCACAGTCGTCCTTCGTAGGACACGGAGAGGGCACGTAGCGTACTGTGCCCCCCCCCCTCGCCCCCAAGAATGAAGCTGTGTGTTGGTGGTGAGAATGGTTGTTTGTAAGGGAGTTTGGGGGGAGTAAATTTTATTGAACGCAGGGCAGCAAATGGTGAGCTAGATAAGGGCCTAGTTGTACAGACACCTACGGCCCGGACGTGCCAGCATGCACGCACACGCGCGGTGACGAGGCACAGTTAAACGCCAGATTTCTAACTGTTTTACCCTTTGATCGGTCTGTGATCACAAAACAGTAGGAACCCCTCGGCATTGTGTGCATTGTGATCACTCATTTGTCAAGTTGTAAAAGCGTTTGGAGGTGGAAGGTTGGTGCGCCAGCAGAGGGGGGCAAGAGAGGTCGCTGAGTTTGCTTTTCGTCTAAGACACCAAGTTTTGAGTTTAATTGTGGGTTTTAGTTATTGCGGGGACTTTAACCATGTCCTGTCAGTGGGACTGCTTTTGTAACGATATTGCCATTGGACTCGTGTGGTGAGGGTAGAAATTATGCGAATTTGCGGCTAACCTCACCAGGACCTGTCAGGTGCTGGGGCAGTCCGAAAGACAATACAGCGGAATGACGCTGAGGTCGTCGTTATTCCCACAGCAAGACCCGCTAATGACTGATAAGAAATTGGCTGCCTACAATTAGCAGTCAGTGGGCTAGTTGCACGAGTTAACTATAGAATTCCTGCAGTGGAAGACCCAGGGTCAGCGACCAGCATACGCTAATGTTGACCACGAGGCTTGCTGTTAATTGGGAAAGTGCCATGCTCAAGTTACTGCAAACAAGATAAATTTGTCAGACCGAGTTGGACCACCAACGCACAGCGGGCCACCAAATGAGCAAGGCTCATTAGGATGTTTGGCATGCCTGTCTTCGAGATTTAAGCCGGCAGGGCAAGCCGTAAGAAAAGCTTAAATACGAAGACAACGACCAGGGGTCCATGACATGTAGTAGATTGAATCTCGGCCAGCCAACCCTGAATGAACGAACCGCAGTTTCGGCCCCCAGTCAGTTATTTGTTATTGCGTCCCGTGTTGTCTGTTTTGCTGACCTGCTGGCGTAACACGTTTGTCTTCCATAGAATCCCGCTACATTTTAGATTTCGGTATCCGATACAGGGAGACGTATGTTCCCTATGGGGTAACCTTGGTACCTTGTCGTGCCCCTAACGCTTGTACCGACGTCGACGACACCTGGACGCTTTGCCGCGCATAGGGTAGGCCATGGCTTTCAGAACAGTTGCACAGAAACGCGACAAAAATCGCCCGCAATTCGTTCCGCCTGCCGCCTGGTCTGGTTAGCGGCACCCGCCGGGATGTGCAGCCACCGCGAGAGTGCCTCCCAGCCCCACCACGCCTTCCATCTCACACCCCCTCCCCTTTGCATAACCACTTAGATCATCTGCACCCAGTGTGACGGGGACAGACGTGCCACCAATAAATCCGTCTCGTTCCCTGCCGCCAGTGGGGATGACTTGATGAGATCGCTTGGTAAATTAATGCCGCCATTAATTCCAACCGCTGCTTGACGCAAAAGGCGACGGAGGAGAAAGAGGAGGAGGAGGAAGAAGAGGAAGATGCTTTGTGCTGCTTGGCTAGCATCTAACAAACGCACCTGCGAGCAAGTCTGAGGGATAGCGAGACAGTTACGTCGGCGACACTTTAACTTCGGCCGGGGCCGACCGCCAGCTCGTGCAACCAAATTCGTACCAGATGGTGGGGCGGATGGAGGGAGGGGCGGGCCACTTGCGTTTTTGTTCGGCACCAGGAAAAGGGGAGCAGCACATGGGAAGTCAAGAAAGTAAAACTGGCTGCTGACTGCAGGGATTGGATTCCAGGCTTGCTTACGACTCTAACTGCGCTTCAGCGATCATATAGTTTATTTATTGTGTCTTTAATACTTCCTCTATGTTATCCCTGTAATACAACCGTCTAAGACACCCTTCTTGGTTTTTCTTTCTTTCGTTTGGAGTTTTCTTTTTGTGTTACCGATGAAAACGTCCTTTTTTCCCCCGAGAAGAACCGCTTATGTAATTATTTTTTTCTAACTTTATCAAAGTGGCGATGAGAAAGCATTCCCTGCAGATTTATTTCTGTCTTTATAAATTATTCTTAGATGGCAGCAGACAGGCAAATTCTGTTACTCAAAATAAACCAAGATGCATTAAATGAAAGGTTACCTGGAAGTGAAGAGGTTAGGCTTTGAAAGTATTCCGACACATATACATGTAACAAAGTGCCGATCGCTGTTTTACAAAGTAGGATTTGTTTTGAATGCTTTTTTTAAAGCGAAAATTCTTTATAACATCAGGAAAATACTGCCGCTTAAAAATGTAGGACGTTTTCTCCTCTGCTATATGGCTTTAGGAAAAACGTCAGTCAGCTGGTGACGTCAGTAACAGGATTGCTAGCTGGGAAACGACTTTCTTGTCGCTGACGTCACGACGCGTTTGGCTTGCTGTAGCAATCTACTGATCAAAGCGTATTTTACCACAACAGACACACACTAACTATATGTTAGAATTTATTTACAAAAGGCTTCTAAATATGTTGTCAGAGGATTGCTGCACGTTCTGCTTTGACTGTATGTGTCGGGGCAACTTTAAATTATGCGTTTTCACACATCTGATTTGTGTGCATTTTGCGCGGCCACTTTCAGACCAGCGCGTCACACTTGTGTCGTCTGTCATAAAAGGTGTCATTCTGGCGTCTTCGTTACGGTAAAATCTCACACCTACGTCATGTCTGTACTAAGTCTTACGGTTGTGTCACGTTTTTTTCTGATTGTAGGGTGTCACACTGTTTTCTTCCTTCACGTAGGGTTTCGTTTATGTGTCATCCTTCACGCAACGCGTCTTGGTTGCATCATCTTTCAGCAAGGTGTCGCACTGCTAGTATCGTCTTTCACTTCAGGTGTCGCCGCACGGATTGTGACGCACGGCAGTGTTCTGTAGCAGCGATAATTGCACACAAACAATCGCTTGCCAGAGAAGCTGCTTGACATACTTACCTCGTCTGTCAGGCAGAAAGAACGGGGTGTAGTCATGTCGCATCTCCTCTCAACACCGTTGATGGTTAATGACAGTTTAGGATCCGCGTCCACAAAGTTGAAATCCACACGTACACTTTCGTCTGTCGTGGGCATGGTTACGTGACCGCGTAGACAGCACAGTATATTATGTTCCCAGAGTTTGCCGCTTTTGTCTTCAAAGGTTGTCTCCCCTCGCGGAGTCGCTGTATTGTGTACTGTGCATGTCTTCACCAACAGTCGGTCCTAGGGTTCGTCTCACTCACCTACCCTGTTCGCACTAGCAGACCCGAACAGTTTGGTTACCTTTTTTCTCTCCTTATCTTGTTTCGCCTTTAACAGCGAAATAGATTCCCGTTTGACCGTTCACTGGTAGCCGGGGGTCTTTGTGTAGGTCTGACACCGATACCAGACATATAATTCTTCGGTAGGATCAGAGAGAAAAAAATGAAAAAAAGGGGGCAACCCCCCCCCCCCCCAATGGATTGAGAGAGGAGAGTTATTTCCGAGAAAGATAAAGCGATAGCAGTGGTATTGTTTGAAACGAAATCATGTCACCTGAGTAGAAGCCCTTTGCGCCCCCTTGCTTTCACTAAAAAGCCCCCTCCCATCCTCCCCGTGTGTGTTAGAAAGCTAAGACTAGACTTCCTATTTGGGAACAAGCTGTAGGATACACGAGAGTCTTTCTGCGGAACAGCCGGGTTTCAAAGCTTCTCACGTTGTAGGCACTGAAATCTAACGAGGTCGCGTGGAGCGAAATTAACGAGGTCATGCGCGATGAAACTAACGAGATAGCTGCAAGGTGAGTGAAAAGAAACACGAAAGAAAAATTCACAAATTGGTTTCCATCCCCGATGTGGGAACAGTTTCAGCAGTCTAACGAATGATAAATAAAACAAAGTGAAGCAAAACTGTACGAAAGAAAGGTTCACGTGAGAAAAACCGTGGGACTGCTGTAATATGTATACGTGTGCCTTCGTGCGCACGCTCGCGTATGTAGGCAACGGTCACTCTCCTCCTCACCCCGTGTTTGTATGGGAGAGTGAGTGAATGAGTGACGTGGGAAGAAGGAATTATTTCAGTTGATATTACCTTTGTTCTAGATAAGTAGTTTTCCGTCCCATATGTGCAAGCAGCCAGTAAGGAGAGGCTTGCTGACAGCCCAACGCTTCAGTGTCGCGGCAGAGAATATAACAGCTGTCACATGTCACTCCTAGGTTGTCACCTGTCACTCCTAGGTCAGCCTGTTCTCCCCTCCCTTTCTTGACACCGGGTAGGTGGACGCTATGTGGGTAGATGCTCGAGGCCGGCCAGTTCCGGTTTAATCGAGTTTAAGGCGTGAGAGCGCATAGTACTTAAGCTGGGAAGAAAAGAGAGACACTCGGAATCGATTCAGACACACAGAGTAGGACATACAAGGAGATGAAAGGAAGACCAAGAGAAGCGAACACGTGTAGATCCACGGACCTCTGCCCCTCGCCATCTTAGCCAGGACGTCGTCGGAACAGCAGCTAGCAATCACGCTGAATACACTGGGCTGTATTTCGCCGACAAGTCTACGGAATAGACGTGTAAGTGACTGTTGACTGTGGCTTATAAGTTAAGGACTGCTCTTGCCATAAGCTATCTTAGAATCTGAGACTCGGGTTGATTTAAGATAGGTGGTTTTTTCCTGCCGGAGACAGGAGACGTCATAAGCTAGTGGCCGGGCCTACGCCAAAAGGAGGTAGAGGAAGTGCTGGTCGTGGAAGTGTCATAGCTTTGTTGTTGGGGGTTGAATAGCTTGAGAATTGTGTATCACAGAAGTAGTTGTTTCAGTAGTGACGCGAGTAGGAGCTCTGTTGTTGGTCACTTACGGTATCTGTGTATTGAGCGGGATCATAGGCCGTTTTGCAGTTTGATTTCCCCTCTTGCTTTAGTTTGATTATCTTCTTTGTCTGATACCTCGTGGTATGACGTAATCAGGCAGCGTCTTACCCTAGACACGAGCACGGTGATTCTTTGTAAATAATCTGTAGATTTATTTGATATTGTCGAGTTAGTTTATGAAATATATGTTGAATAACGGTTCGCTGCAGTTGTGTGTTTTACGAGGGTGGGGGCTCTTGAGCAAGAAGTGTTTTTTGCGTGTGTGAGACTGAGCGAGCGTGTTAAAGTAGGAGAATCTTTTCCCTCGGTAGATTTCTCTAGTTATTCACTTTATTTCATAGCGTCGTCACCGTTTGGTATAGAAACCATTGCCCTGAGGCAGTAAAGGTTTTGGTGCCGATTGCTCCATTAAGTCTACATTTACGGGATCACCATAAAAGGCTGTTCAGTAATTCTGGAGAAGTCGAGTCCAGTATTAAGGTACGGCCCGTCATGGCACAAAAGCTTCAAGGATTGGTCCGATGAGAACTCTGGCCTGGCACATTTCGTTGTTAGCATAGGATGTACCGATTTGTGTTATCGGACTGTATTGACTAATGTACTGTTTGTTACTCCGTTGTACTGTGTGTTACTGCGTTGTACTGGGTCACCCGCCCTCCGCCCTACCCTTAGGGCTAATAGCTTATAAACGAAAAGCCTAGTCTTGCGAGCTAGTAGGAGCATGTGAAGTGATGATGCGCCTTGTTTCGTGATCCAGTGCAGAGGAGTTCCCGTGGGCCGTATGCAGAAGCCAAAGCTTGGTTTACCCTCAGGATGCCAGCCATTCGATAACTGCTGATAGCGACGTTAACCCAATCTGTAAAAAAAAATCGGTTTTTACGCCGATAGAATCGCAGGAAGAACTGGGGTCGCCGCGTTTGATTTCAGCGAAGCTCGAGGGATACAGTTTTATCAGCCTAAAGTTAAGACAATAATTTGCCCCTTGATATTACCTCTCGGGTAGAGCTAACCTCAATTCCTGCGTCTGCCGGCAAAGTCTTCAGTCAGTGGGCTAATTATTATTATTATTATTATTTTTTTTTTTTTTTTT
>SMGT01010949.1:370811-402326 GCA_004794575.1 Lanistes nyassanus
CATTTAGCCCTCGCCTTCAACGAGGCCTTGTGGAGCCCTTGGCCAACTGGAGAGGGAGACTGGGAGTGGAGGGAGGGTTTGAGGTCGAGCCACAGACTGGCTGGAGGGGTGCCTGTTGCGGCCTACCAGGGAGGAATTATGAAGAACGGACAAAAATGTTTTTCCAGGTAAGTCATGAAAGTGACTGTAAGTCTTTCGGGTGCCCGGGTATGATACCAGTGATGGGAGACTAAAGCCGACAAGTCTCACGCTTCAAGTCTTGCTGTCCCTGGCCTCGCTGTTGACTGGTGCTGCGGTTTCTGCTGAAAGATGAGGATGTGTGGTGTATAATTTGCTAGTTGTCCTGGCTAGCTGATTTGCTAGTCAGGGGGAAAATATCGCTGCTAGTCAGTAGCTGGGACGATCTTTATAAAGAGAAAGCCAGTAACACAGCAGCTGTGACGTCAGCGCCCGGGTAGGTGCTCGGATCCCTGCCTCATCCTGCCGCGTTTGTTTGGAAGTCAAGTCTCGAAATACAGGGAGGCTAAAAGGTTAACAGGGGTGCGCGGGTGCTGAGTAGACTCGTTGTGGAAAAGGGACCTGAGTTCACTGATCCGTGAAACGACGAGTTCGTCAATATCCGATAGATTCTGACAAGAGTATGACCTTTCTTTGTGTACTGTCTCTCTCTTCCCCCCAGCTCCCGTCTCTCTCTTTCTCTTCCCCCCACCCTGACCCTCTCTCTCTCTGGCTCACGCACACACTCAGGAACCTAACCACAGAAGCGCGCTCACAGGTAGAGGCGTATTCAACACGTGGACAGCAAGCATACATGGCCTAGCCAGTTAATGGGAGTTTCATGATACAATTTATTTTCACCTTTACTCCCACCCATAGGCTTAGTTTTTTTCCTGGCAGAGCGACTCAAAGATGGCTGTCCAAGAACCTAGTGTGGTAGTTTCAGGCCACGCAGTCGTGTTTTCTCTCAGGCTGACATGTTCCGAATGTGTACGTGTATTTCTTTTCTGAATTCTACCAAATCACGTGAGATCTCTTGCGACTCGCAGGGAAGTCTGACGCATTATGGTACAGGACTGAATATTGGGGCTGTCAGCAAAAAGTGGATGATCGGGGATTCCTCCTGGTTTTTTTTTTTTTGTTGCATCTCCATTGTTCCCCAACTCACGGGCGCTCGACAGGGAGAACAGGCCCGCAGAGCAGCGACAGCAGAGGAGGGTGATGACAAGGATGGAGGCGGGGTGTGCTGGAATCGCGAGCAGGCACGACTCTGGGCCGAAACGGCTCCTTTGAAGTTGCCGCAGGCCGTGGCACCACATGGCTGGCCGCTCATCTCGGCGATACAATAATATAAGTACCTGATATCCCAATTGTTTATTTCACTGGAATGGACTCGAGCCTTGTGCAACTGATGCCTTCCCGCCCCCGGCATCTCTCCGCCGCCACAATCCTACCCCTCCCCTACCCCCATTCTTTGCCTTCTGATAGTTTTCTCCACCCCTTCCTCTGCACCTTGTCCGTCTGTTTCTACGGCTTCCCCAATGGAAGACGGTGCGAGCAGAGCCAAGCGTCGTGTTTGCTTTCATGGGGCCTGTTTTGTAGCGGATTTATTTTATGTTCGGCGTCCATCTTCCCCTCGTTTCCCGGGCAGCCAGGCGACGCGCTGCAGCTCAACACCCCGGGGTCTGTCTGGCAAGCAGCTGATGGAATCCTGGGTGAATTAATTTCTCTCGCGCTTCGCCGGGCGGGTGCAGAGGCAGGGTGGCCGGTTTTGGTGTAGACAATTTTTCTAAACCGCGATTCTGGACTGGCTTGCATAAGCGCTCGTGTCTCCTGTTATAAGTAAAGGTGCATGTAATATAAACAGGACGATAGCCTTACAAGCACCAATATGACCGGAGGTGCGGATGCGAACCTTCATGCAAGCCATCCTTGGTCTTTCAGTCTTTGACAGAGTACTGAAGTGTCTTATTACTGTTGTGCGTTGGACTGCCCCGTTTTTCACAACTATAGCGAGAAACTTGTTTGTGTATGAAATACACACACCTTTCGAGGATCCCACCTTTAAAAATTAAACCAGACACGATAACAGCCGGTGAAAGGACAGAACGTGGGGATTCTCTGTGCCTTGTCGTTAGACACCTTGGGGACCCTAAAGGTTTTTTCTATATTATTGTTCGTACTAAATGATGTGAAAGATATGGCGAAGTATGCATTTTATTTATTACTGGACCATCGTTGTTATGGCGGCCGTTGCCTGTATGAAGGATACGTCGGGGAAGGGGGCTGGATGGAGAGAAGAAAGGATGAGACTGAACGGACAGAGAGAGGGGAGGGAGGGGGGATGCCAGGTGAGGGACATCAGTAGCACTGGAAGACCAGACGTAACAGCAGGCAGACCCAAGCCGCGCCGCGGGGCAGGCCTGGGAACGCCGAGATAATAAACTGTTGTTCCTGGCTGGCCAGATAATTAATTTCTGCGGCTTCTGAAGGGTACGAACAGAGGTGGTGGAGGGAACCGGAGAGTGGTTGGGGTGGGGGGAGGGCCTGACAGGAAGACGGGAGAGAAAAGCGAGGTAGGTGTGTATACGTTCGCAGCAAAGACGGGAGGAGAGTGAAGCGGCAACCACCCGTCCCTTCATCCTAACACGCTGCTAACTATGCCCTAACATGCTGCTAACTATGCTCATTAATAAGATAGCGCCGTGCACTTCCTGCGGACGCCAAACATCGCCGACTTCAACTCTGCCAACCGGGTTCTCCTCCTCTTCCTGTACTCCCCCCCACCCCCGAAATGTCGTGTGCACTGCATAGTAGCGCTTACTTAAACACCTGTGAGGGTAGTAGTCAGCTGTGAATGTGCTGTTTTTTTTATTTTTTATCTGGAGTACGATGGGAAGCCATTCAAACATTTCAAGACGCGTGAAACACTTTTTTTTTTTTACAAACTTGTCCATGTCAGTCACGTAACATGGCAGCACGCTTAAATCACTTAAATTTCATTGTATAAGGCATTCTTGAATCAGTTGTGCATCCAAGGAGACCGGCTGGCCTTGTTTCTGACAACAAAAGGCGGAAAGATTTTTTTAAAAATAGAAGACCGGGAAGGGTTTTTTTTTAATTTTGAGGATGAAAGGATTTCACCTCAGACCACGTACATGCAGGGAACAACCGAACCGCGAGATCGGAAGAGACTGCTTTGATGATGCTCTTGATCGGAAAGGGGAAAACCAGGATTTTTGTTATTTTTATATTACCTTACGCTGAATTTTTAAGTCTGAGTTTTTGATTTCTTGTTATCAAAAAGATCAAGGATATTTATTTTTCATTTATCATAGCTAGTCTTGACTATGAGGACTAAAGGTATTATTATTGGGAATTGACAGATTTTAATCGAAGCATTTTCCAGTTAAGCAAAAGTATTTTATAAAAGTGCACCATCCAAAGTTAGTGGGACTGAAGGGACTGTACTGTGCTGGTTACTAAAGGAAATGAAGAAAATTGCATCTGGAGATTTAGTTAAGTCGATTAAATCTAGAAATAAGAACAGTACATCTCTCTTAATTGTGTCCTAAGAATTGAAATATAAATTCATTTACATTTTAAAAACATCGACGAAGTACTCATCATCATCAAACAAATACCAGCAGTGATATCACCGCTTTTTTGCTTTAAAATTAATTTTAAAAACAAAATGAGGTCTTCCATCTGATACTTCGTGCATGGTGCCTGTCCTGAAAATATGAATCGCAGATCACGAGACAACTTTCGCACAACCTCGCCCCATCTGAGTGCATATGAATTACAGACCCGTAGAGAAGTCCGAACCTTTTTTTTTTTTTTTTTNNNNGGGGGGGGGGGGGGAGGGAACTGCTTGTGCTGTGTGCGTACAGTTCTGGTCTTCCAACGATTTCAGGCTGGCTTCTCTATTTTCTTCGGTATTCAAGTCGTTCAGAAATATAGATTTGAAATACATATAAGAAAGCAAGGGAAGGAACTCAAAATAGATTCGCGACAATGGAGTTATTGCAACTTACGCTATCAGGCCTCGAATAATGGAAGTCTGGTGTCTGGCCGGAAGTGAGAGCTGTTTTGCCTAGGCACTTGGCTGGGCTCTGGCGAGGGTGCAAAACAAAAAGCTGTCGAAAACACCCAGATTGCTGGTTCTTTTCAGCACAAGCACAGAGCACCACCGGTTCTCGGAGCACGCAGCGCAGTTTTTACCCACTTAAAATATTTTGTTCTTATTGCAGATTTCCAGGTACACTGATAAAAAGGGCAACACAATAAATTACTGTTTAAACGTACCGTTACATTTTATTTATATCAAGTGTGAAATATTTGAAAACACTTTCTCTTGTTACTAAGCATATCTTATTGGAATGTTTCTTTGCAACCTCGTTCTAAGATCTGTCCAGCACGGTTTTGGCAATCACTGCATGATGTCGGCGTTATGTCCTATGAAGGGCGAGGCGAAGTGGATTCCATGTGCTGGCTGAATTAAAAGTAAAAAGAGGTACACATTCGGAGCGTTAGTTCAGCTTTTCTGGGATAACTAGTGTATCGGACACTTTCTTTAGGAGCAGACTATAGGGCGACCGGAAGGGCGAGTGTCTAGTCTGGAAACGCCCGACCGAGTTCCACAGACACGATGAGATGTACAAGTGATGCGTGTCCATGATGGCAGACAGACCTACAGTTCCAGCGTTGAAGTTTAATTCGACGTCAGCAGCTAACGTCGCACGCGGTTTTTAAGTCAACGAAGCTGGTCTGTTAACTCTAGGCATCCGTCTTTGACAGGATCTGGTTAAGTATCAGGGGACTAGTCTTAGATGCCCGATAATGCGGGGTCAGAGGTCAGAGGGAGGGGAGCCGAGGAGCTTGTGCTGACCAGGATCCGGCACCTGTTGCTGGGGTGTGAACCAGCCGGGGTTTTGGAGGTCGCTTTCTGGAGGTATAGGGTGAGTCGGGAGGGCAGGCGTTGGCACCTCCAAGCAGCTGGAGACCCAGAAAGGACCAGGCTGAGAGTAGATAAGGGGTAGGACGGGAAACTGGGATGCCGGACTGCGAACAGGCGAAACCGACTGGCAGGGAGCGCTGGTGGGGGGGGGGGGTATCAGTTTCAAATTAACGACAAGGTTTCCGGCTTCGCGTTACCCCTCCGCAGCTGTTGTGAACGACACGACCGTGGTGGTGGTGGTGGTGTGTGTGTGTGTGGGGGGGGGGGTCCTCGACCGCCTCACCGGGCAGCCAGAGTTACCCCTTTCGTTTTCTTACCCACTCTCGGCGCACTAGATCCTGGCTGCTCGTTATCTAACAAGCCGGCCTGTTTCTCGACAGTGGAAGTGCTACACTTCCCCATCCTAACCACGCAGACAGCAGAAAACAAGGTTTATTTACCTTGACATGTGACTGTCATACTGTTACTTGCTCACGCACGCTCCGGCACACGCGCGTACACAGTCCACCAACCACCTTCCTTCACTGTCAGCTACCCCCAGTCAGTTCTTCCTCAGCTTCCACTGTTGCTACCAGCACACCATTCCTAACACGGAACACGTGTCATTTTGCTGTCGTCCTTAATAGGATGAGGATAATGGCCTAAATGGCCTGAACTCTGCCCCCGGAGTAAATGTGTCATTCTCTTTTCGAGACGAAAGCTGATTACAGCAATATTTCTGCTCACTCTTTTCGGCGTAAATTGAAAGGGCAAAAACTTCATATAGACTTTGTTGGTAAAACTCAAGGTTTCGGGTTCATTTCGAGATTTCTGTCTTTCATACCGTCGTTGTTGCTGCCCAATAATCAGGGCGAAGCACAGGTGGCGGAATCTGCAAAAAAAAAAAAAAGGTCGGGTTAGTGTCTCGTGTAATTCATGCGCGTCGCGATCCCATGTCCCTCGCGACACAGGATTTGAATCGAGCGACTAGCGAAGCGGGGAACCCCGAGAGTGACAGCAATCCTGACGAGCAACTTTTGGCGGCGCACCTTTCCTCTCCCCCGACCTTCCATTCATCCTCTGTCGTCCGTGTCCTCAGATACCATCTCGCCGCCCTAGTATGGGCGTTGAGCGTAGAGACACTTCCGGTGTAATTTGCCTCGCAGGGCATAAAACTGCAACCGGGTCGACCCCCCGGACAAATCTGGCCAGCCACTCGTGACCCGCGATCACGTGATTGCTACGTCCGGGGACGGGTAGTTGGGGAGCGGGGGAGAAAAGTTAATGGGCGGTTAGATGGCGAGAGATCCGTCGTTACACATCTACGACTGTTGAACCAGCAAACTGCGTTGAGATGGTAATAAAAGCAGAAGAATGCTTATTGTCTGCATTTAACCTGTTACTCAAATGTGCTTTCATGTATTGTTTTCTGGCGGGGGGAGGGTCCCTTTTTTTTCTTTTTGCGTAAGGTGATCTTGTTAGAGGAAGGGAGATGATCTCGTATTTCCGTGCTCTACGAGGGACGCTACCCAGGAAGGCGTTCCGTCTTCATTTGTCTCCCCTGCTTCCGCCATCTTGCTTGCGCCGTAGCTGGACATTTTATCTGACCCCACCGTGATACCTGACGTGGCGTCCCGACTCTTTCCTCTCCAGAGCTCGGTTAACGCGGAGACGGCGTTGGAAGGACGAGGGTCGTACTCCGGGCGCTAATGATCGGGCGATTTATCATTCGTATCCCCCACCCCACTCCCGTGCCTGTCTTGGCAGAGCAAGGGACCGGCGGTCAGCGAGGCCACCGATGGCCGTTTGATCTGCTCCCTTTCAGCGAAAGCCTGTGGGAGAGCAGTCCGAAGCGGCCGCCGTGAAAGCGAGCAGGCAGCACGTGCCTGAACGCCTGGCTTTGTGCGGCCAGATTCCGGCCCAGGTGGGGGAGGCCAGGAGAACAGCACCTTTGTCCGAAGAGATACGCAGCTGGTGTAGTTGCTGCTGCAGTCTGAGACAAATCTGCCCCCACGCCTCCACCGCAAGACTGACCTCGTCCTCCTCGATTCCTTTTGTTTCTGTCCTTTACCCCCACCCCAGTAGCCTTATTCCCGTTGATGGACGCCCAGTTTTCTTGTGGCGCCTTAGTTACCAAACGTCTTGCAGGTCGTCGGCACTGTCGAAGACGGGCACCGCTCGCCGTTTGTTTGCGAGGTTACACGCTGTGCTGCGGTACGAGGTAGTTTGTTTTTATGTCTGCAAAGTGTTTCACCTGATGGAGTAATAAACATGCCACTTGTATGCGTAACTGCGTAAGCCCTTTTTTGACCAACGAAATTATGGTAATTTTAAGTGAGAAATACCAGTAAATGTATCCATGTTGACTTTTATGTCGAATTCCATGTAGTTCTGTTCTCCACCTTCCCCTTTCTCCCACATCCTTTCCGTGTGTGAGTGGGTGGTTGGTTGGAGAGGGAGGGTAGAACAGAACTGCAGTCGTGAATCCTACTTTGGCACTGCATGCTTGTCGCTGTTGGCCCTTGCTGATAAATACAACATATTTCGCATTGTCCACAAAGCTCGCCGACTATTGTGCTTCTTTCTGGAATAGTAATTGACTCTCGCCGAAATTTGTTCTTTAAGAACGACTGACCTTTCAGACGTAACCATGGGTGAGAAAGGTACGTCCTTTGCTTTATTTAAAAAAATCCTCGCACTCCCTTTATTGAGTTCCTGCCCTCGTTTCACCGTTCTGTAAATAAAGGGCAAGGGGAGAGAACCGAAGCCTGAACGATGATTCTCAGAAGGGGAAAAAAACAGGGAGTGCAACTCGATCTCTCCTTCCTTCGGAAATAATTGGCTCTGTTTCATCCCCAGCCTCCCGCCTGTTTCCCCGCTCTTTTCAGCCGCCCAGAGTCTATTCTCTATTCATTAGATGCATAGATTAGCCCTCGATTTGGCACCTGAGGCGGGCCACAGCATAAACGCTCATCGCGCCGTCTCTGAGAAAATAAATGCGATCCGACCGCGAGGAGGGCGAGGCTTTCATCAGCAGGCGTCTTCCGTTGGCTTCCTCGTTTTATTTTCCGTCTCCTGCTTCCTCCACCCCCACCCCCCGTTTCCTAGTCTTTCGTTCCCTTTCTTCTTCCCTCTGTCCATTCGGCTTTTATTCTTTTTTCTCAAGCAGGAATCAGTAAAATTGCACACAGTTTAATTTCGTCCCTAGTCTCTTTTTTGTTCTACTTAAATATTTCTTCCTTTCACCAACACCTTGGCGCGGCCTCGGAATAGAGTTCTTCCGCGCAGAGTATCAGGTGGGACACCGGCGCAGCTGTTACTGGTGAACGGCAGGGCAGCTTTTACGAGTGAACACTGTGGCAGCTGTTACTGGTGAACGGCAGGGCAGCTTTTACGAGTGAACACCGTGGCAGCTGTTAAAGGTGAACGGCAGGCAACTTTTACGAGTGAACAAAGGGCAGCTGTTACAAGTGAACGGCAGTGCAGATTTTACAAGTGAACGGCAAAGTAGTGCTTACATGGAGAATGCAGAGCTCGATAATTTATTTCCTCTACTTTGGTAGAGTACTGGAAGTCGCAAATAAGTCGCATTTTGGACATTGCTGTCGAAGGCCTTGCTGCGATGGACTGTACTTTGTTTTTGCTTCGAGCTCTAAAATGCTTTCGTAACCAGCCGAGTGCGCTCTCTGTAGTTGAACGAAACTTGCCATGTGCGTCTGCAGCAGGGCTTCAAACATCCTCCCATTTTCGCGCTTTTGCGCCGTCAGTACAAGTGGTTGTTTCTTTAAATAAAAAATCCGCCCCTCGGACAAATCGGCAATGTTAAAAAAAAATTAACACTTCGCCAATCTGGTTTTAATGTAATGCGGAACAATCTATGTGTAAAGTACTGTGCATTAAAAAAAACTATTTGTCATGGTACAGTCCATCGCTATGTAATGTTTTAATGCATGTGTCCGTTTCATGTAAACCCTGCACATTGTGTGCATGTCTGTTAACAAACGGTATTTTCTCCAGCGAATTTCCTGTTTTTACGCCTGGCGGTTTGAAGCCCTGGTGTAGATATTCGTGCTGTTAAGAAAGACCTTTATTCTGCGGGTTTTCAAGTAGTAGATCTTCGGTGCTTCTAAACTAGGATGGCGGGCTGTCGTTGTTTGTTTCAAGGATATTCTTTAAGATGGTTCCTGTAGAGTTCAGAGCTCTTGCCCTGAAGACTTCATTTCAGGTCAGAAACGGTTTATGAAAGAGTCCTTCCTATCTTTGTGCAGTCGAAGTCTTGGAACAAAGGGATGTGCATGGAGGAGCATAGCATGGCAGATCGCCTCTTGTGGGCTCTCCAGCCCTCGGCGCTGGTGGAACGCACCTGTGAAAATACTGGCACAAGACTCGCTGCTGTATCTTTTCCTGCCATTTATAGCCTGTTGTCATAACTCCTGCCCTCCTGGCCTCTCAGCTGTGCCAGCCGCCTCGGGGAAACAATAGAGCCATTTTCTAAATAATTCCCGCCATTTTACCCCGCTTAGCCTCTCCGCGCCGCCTGCCGGCCCGATGTTGCCACTTGTGTATTCAGAAGCAACAGGATGCCCTCCCCTTCCTTTCTCGTTCTTTCTCCCCTCTGGGCAGTCTCTCGTCATCTTCGGCAGGAGAACCCCATGGTAGAGCTCGCGAAAGATAAGCTCCACGCGCCCAACCTCGTTCGTCGAAGCGCATGCGCGGAAGGGGAATTTTGATTTCGCTGCACCAGTCAGGTCGTGCGTAAAAAAGCGTTGTTCTGAATATAATAGGCAATGTGGACTTACTGTCCATTTTCACCCTTCATAAAATCAACGACACTGGTTGCTTCAGCACTGGCCTGTCCCTTCGTAAATGTGATCTTTAAATACACAGCATCGAATGATAACTCCAACAAAGTACTGGCAGCGCTAGACACAACCGTATGCTGATGTATGTGCCCAAGGGAGCTTACCATACCCAAACACGTAGCAAAGAGAGAGTCGAAAGTAAGGAACGTTGCAGATCAGCCTGGCGGGTTGCTGCACAAAAAGGATGATTCTGGCAACCAAGCATTGGACTGGACTCGTCTGACCCGAAATTAAACAGTTTGGGGCACTGATGGAGGAAAGGGACACGCAGAAAGACGGAAGGACATGCGAAGACAACAAAATTGAGTATATCTTTTCCCTCCGATGACAGTGTACGTAAGGTTTTACAAAATTAAGTAACTCCAGCTTGCAGGAACCAGCTACTTGCTCCCTTGTGGTCGTCCCAGGTAACGCCGCAGGTACATATCAGGTACATGTTGCGAAGTATCGCGAGCTTGCCTTCTCCCACCGAGTGCCTTTGTGTGGGAGATGCGTGCTCGCGCGAGTAGTGTATACAAACCTCCGGCACATGGTCCGCACGTGCATGACGCGCTATGGAGCGGTTATTGTCTGCAGGTGGCACGTGTTGACGGCGCTACAAAAGTACATTCTGTTGTATACTGATGCACCTTGCCTGTTTAGGGAAACAAACACAATTACCCAGGGCTCTGCGATTTGTGTGTGTGTGTGCGTGTGCGGACGCGTTTGTTGATGTATCCACATACACAAGCAAAACGAGCCAGCAAGGATATTTGCATTTACCACTGTATCACAACTGGCAGTATTTAACAATCATATTACGGAAGAATTATTTACACAGCTTGTTACGATTTCCAAAAAATTACCTAATCACTCCCCAGATCCATTTAGTATTTTGTTGACCTAGTAACTTTGAAATCTCGTAACAGGTAAGCGTGAACGATAGTAGATCTTGGTGACCTGCAGGCGCATTCAGACGTGGGTGTATGCATGTGCATGAAGGGGGGTAAAATGCAGGAGAGCACTGTCGGGCATACCAGAACCATTAAGTGTGGGAAGCAAGTCATCTTTGGATGTGGCATGGTTTTCGCAACTACCTGTTTAAGATTAGCGAGTTATGTGATCAGCTGTGAAACGTCTTGCAGATGATAGGCAGGCGTAAACTCTTGGTCAGGAATCCACAACAGGTGTGTGTTGGGCTCCGAGTGTTGTCAGAGATGAGAAGTGTTTCTGCTTGACTGGGAGCATTGTCAAAGGGAAGTAGTCTATGAGCGGAAATGCGAGTCGGGGGGAACTCCTGCCGTAGCCTGGCTCAGGGACGACAACCCTAGCGGTGAACTTTTCGGTTGAAAGAAAGAAGAGCCGAAGGAGGTTTGCTGGAGGAAGTGGAATGTGGGGAGGGGCCTGAGAGGAGGAATGTTTGGGGGGATGGGGAGGGAATGCTTACTCACGTACGCTCTTGACTTGTAAAGAGAGGTAAGGGGTGTTGTGGGGTAGGGATGCAGGTGATAGGAGAAAGACAAGAACGAGGGTTGGAAAGAATCTCTCAACCTGTCTCTAACCTTTTCTGTCCTGGCCGCAAGTTGAAGGGCGCGAGAGACGTTCGGCGGTCTTATCAGCGGACCTTTTGGTCGCGGCCCTCCACGAGACGCAAGTCGAATGCCAAGGAGGAGAAAAGAAGAAAGGATAGAAAGAGGCCCACAGGGGGTAGGTGGTGGGGGGGGGGGGTAAAAGCAGTTCTTCGTAAAACGAAGGCGCGCGGCAGAAAATGGCAAAGGATCAGTTCCAGGACGAAAGCCTGCAGGGTCGCCTGCAAAAATTCCTCTAAATGTCTCATTCGTTGGAATCAATCGGGCTCATTAGAATCTGTTTTTTAGCCGCATTGTTTGCCGAGAGAAACCGGGCCTGGAGGAGAATGCCAGATGAAAGCAGAAATTGGATGAAATTATCTGGCAGTTCTGTGAGTGACAGCTCCCCGGCACAATGATCACGGGGAGGCCCCCTCCTCCCGCTTGCCTTTTCCTTTCCCTTGCCAGAGGCTGGGGGAGGGGAGGGGAGCCGGGCCGCGCATGGGATTAGCCTCGCGCCACCTCAGCCCTGTTTGCGCTGCAAATTAAAACAGCCTCGAGTGGGTAGGTAGTGGCTAACCTGCTCCACCACCCGCGCTTGACTTTCGACTCCGTGGGCTTATTGATAATCTGCGGGCTTGATTGGGCCACGACACGTCAATCAATGCACGACTTTGGTAGTTTAATTAGATGGCAGCCGAGGAGTATTGCCAATTATATTTGCCCAAAACTTTTGCATCGCTGCTCTGGGCCCTATATTGTATGCAATTAGGTACAGTCTTCCACTGCGGATTCATCGCACGTTAAGACGACGGGCCCCCCCCCCCCCTACACCCTATGCCGCTCCCCCCATTAGCCCATGGCTGCCCTGCTGTCTCAAGCTTATCCTTTTTTTCTTCGTTTTTTCGCGCGCTCCTTCTGTCCTACATTCGCCTCTGTCACTCGTTCCCCCGCCTCTCTCTCTCTCGTTCCGCTTGCGACCAGTCTATTAGTTTTTGTCATTTATTTCAAAATTTCTTCCATATTTTTGAGGCGGCATCATTTGGCCGAGCATGAAGGTTTACGCTGCCATTGATTCGGTCTTAGCAACCAATAAGCGCGGCGAGTGGCGCGCGGGCAAGTGACGGGCGGCACGTAATGAAGGCCGAAGGGTCGATATGTCGCTTGTGTCTTTCACAGGGCCCCCTGTCTGTTTATTGCTTCAGCTCTGTCCATCAGCGTCAATCGCAGGAGCCAGAGCCAGGTCCGTGGACACAGGCAACGCCAGTGTCGCTAGGATGTGACGTCAGATAATCTTTGGGGTTCCATCGTTGGAGCTCTGACGTCACAATCTCCCGTCTTGCACCTGGACATTGTAACAACTTTCGATGCTGCACGCCATATCAGTACACTTAGAACCAAACGAAATGTAGAGGGTGCAGACTACCTGTAGGAGAAAGGTTGAACTATCAAGAACTTTATTTAGGAGATCCAATGACACAACACAAAGAGAAAAGCGACTTGTTTGTGATCCGTTCTTCCGTGCCAAGAAGCTGAAGACACTACAAAATTTCGTTTTTGAAAAAGAAAACTTCTGATAATTTGTTATGTGAGTTACCAGCGGAAATAATAGTGGAAGGAGGCAAACATTCTTTAACCATCTTCAGTTCCTTTCTTCTCTTCATTTTTAATCATAAAAACCTAAGCTGGTTTTAATAAGATTTTTATTACATTAGACTTGGGCAAACGTTCTCGGGACATACGCATGTATATAAAAATTCGTTGCTTTTTAGCTTTCGCTGAAGATAATAATAAATGAACGTCAGTTCGAAATAGACAAGCGCTGAATTATTTGTGATCCTGTCTGGTGAAGGCCGGCGGTAAAAAAAAAAATCTGCTGATTGGCGCTCAGAAGACGGAGAGTGAACGACGTCAGTGGTGTAATGTTTCCGAAATAACTCACCTGGAGTTTTTATTGCTAAATACCAATGCATCCTGGAGGGACGAAATTCATTTTCTGCTGCGTCAGTTTTGTTAAAAGTAGACAAAACAACTGTAACAAAACGGAAGAACGTAATATATGTTTTATACGTCAGTATTGTTTATGAAAAATCAGCTCTTTCCCCCCACCACACACACACACACATACTTCCCCACTCTACCTGTGGGTTGTTTAGTGTTATAACTCTAGGCTTCCGACGCGTTTTTTCAATGTCATTGCGGGTATAAAGACTGAGAGGATTTCGTGAAAATACATTTTGGGATATTTTTAATCCTTGGAGTTGCGGTTTCTCTCTCTTTTTTTGTGGTTTAATTGAAGGGCTAAATAAAAAATATTCCTGCCCTTTATAACTATAATCTTCAATGGAATACTTCAGGGTGTACCTTCTCCCTGCATTCGCTAGTTAAATGGTGGTTGTTCAAAGTATTTATAAAGACTCGAAAACCGCTAGTTTCAAGGAGAAAATTCCAGTTGCCCTCATCTCACTCCCCCCAACATCCCTATACCCCCTACCCCCATCTCATTCTACACGTTCAGATTCTTCAGCTTTAAGCTCCTTCTCTTAAGACACTTCTCTCAGTCAAGATTTTCCATCATGCACTGCCTTTTTTGGGGAGAGTTTTCCTCGTGACAAATTTTAATAAAATCCCTTCTTTTTTCAGAACTGTCATTCTGGCAAGGCACGCAGGAATTTTTTTAAAGCCAGGCCATTGTAAAATGTGTATTTGGCGTTAGAGACGGGCACCTCTCTCGCTGTCTCGAACTGCGATGTGAAGCAGATATCTTACTGGATCATAGAGTCAAGCAGTTAATAACTGTTTCAAAAACAGTCGTTTGACAGAATAATAAGACTACCCTTATATCTGAACATATTTTGTCTTATTTTCTCACACCCATCCTCGCCTGACACCTACCACCACACATACACAGAAACATACACAACCACCGAGATTCTCAGGATCACATGACTGGGAAAGGTGTGTTCGAATCCTCAATGCTCTGTGTAGGATCAACTTTTTCACGACGGCCTACCCCCTTGCCGTGTCCTGCGTCAGTTAGCCAACCGCCGTGAGTCACGACCTAGTGGCGCCCAATTAACATAATCCTGCTAATTGCAATGCACATCTTGAGGGCACTGGGCTGGGTGGGGGTAAAGAGAACCGACGCAGTCTGTGTAGAACTCCCCCCTCCCCCCGCACAACGCCGTCGAGAACCATTATCCTCCACCTTGGACTCAGCTGGTGAGGGGTGGGGGTGGCGATTTGGATGGAGGGGAGATGGAAGTGGTACCACCCGAGTTCCCAGCACCAATATACTCATTATCCAAGACCAACGGCAGGGCCCCCCCAGCCAGTGGAGCGTAATGGAACGGCGGCAATGATTTTCCAACGACGGCGACGTCTTACAGGCTGGGGCTTGGTGGGGGCTAGGGGGAGGGGGAGAGAAAATGGCAGCGCGGTGTGTGTGCAGTTGTGCCTCTTGTACCGCTTGGCGGTATGCGAACCCTGTGTTTGACTGCTGGGGGTCGATTGCATGATTGCATTTTTCCTCTAATTTGACGTCACTGATTCACGGGTTGAGGCGTGGTGTGGGTGAGGAGCAGGGTGGAGGGGGAGTTTGATTGTAGGGGAAGCGTGAGTTCGCGAAACGGATTACATTCGGACTAATTGTTTGCCAGAATCAATAAAATATACAGAGATTACGAGATAGCATACTTTAAATATTTTAACACTAATTACGGGTTAAAAAAAGTGTTGAAGCAGGTGCAGAATATGCGCCACGTGTGTAAATAGTGTGTAAGATGTGTGTTACATGTGTAAATAGTGTGTAAGATGTGTGTAAATAGTGTGTAAATAGTGTGTAAGATGTGTGCTGCATGTGTCCCAAGTGTTCTTAGCATGCTCCTACTTGACTGAACACTTGCTGCTGGCACACATTTGGAACATTATCAGAAAACCATTTTCCGGCCAAATGAACACTTTCCAGATAACAGACCAGAACACTTCTTCAACTAGTTTAGCACTAACGCATTAAAATCGTTCTAGATCAATGTAAAATGCCAGCAGTTTTGGTAGCAAAATATGCTTACTGGAATTATGTGGGAAGCGGTGCGGGCAGTTGTGTAAATGTTAATTTTAATATTTAGCTTGTCTGCGCGTGCAGGTGTGGGTCTTTCATCCCCTTAACAATAAGCCACCTCCACATAAGTATCTATGTGCGTGCTATATTCTTTTGCTTTTAGACGCCGTTTCCCTTTTACATTTGCTTTTTCTTACGGTAGTGGTGCCTTTTTGGAGATTGACTTTAATATCTGAAAAAATACCGTTTGATGTCTTTTTGGAGATCGATTTAATAATTCCTGAAAAAATGCCGCTCTAATGAGAATTTTTTTTATGTTGTATTGCTCTGCTCGTCCTGTACTGAGGAGTCCTTCCTTTTAATTAAGAGACGATGCGTGGGTTTCGTCTGATTGCTCTTCTGAATAGAGTTGTTGAGTGTTGAGTGCGTAGAATGATCATCTCTCGGTTCTTATCCCGCATCAACAGCATCACCGGCAGGTAGCCCATGGGTCGAAACCGAGGCTTTGACAGTAGTTCTGGAAACGGTAGGCAGGCACATAAAAAATGGCGGCTGTGGCGCGATGAATGACTCCTGCGATGGCTTCCACTCTTGGCTGCCTGCTTCGAGTCTTCGATGTTGGTGATTGTGTGTACGTGCGTCAGTGATGACAGAAGTGGAATCGAATCTATTGAAGCAAGCGCTGAGCATGTAGCCTGACAGGAAATTATCACAGCGACAGTAAAAAGATGATGTGAGGGGAAGATAATGCAGTCTTCTGAAGGCGGAAGTGAAAGTTTTCTTCAATAACGGAAGTGGTTGCGGGCTAGTCCTATTTACTACTTCCAGCTAACCGCTAAGATTATCGCACAAGGCACAAGTATGCCGTAGTAGTTATTAATCGCGAGAAAGTTTCACCTGGAGAGACTGCTGCTACTTGCATCATCCTCACTGCCTTAGCCTGGCCTCTCGTCTTCGCGAAAAGACATCCCGTGCTGTGAGTCGTGGTATTATTTTCATTTACGCCTTCCGCCTAAGAGTAGTCGTCGCGTGCGATTGCACGCGTGGCGCAGACCTCCAGCCACCACCGACCTGATTTAAGCTGGGCGTAAGTAAGGGTGGGGGGTGAGAGGCGACAACGCGGTATTTTGTGCAGATGAATAATGCAGCGGCGACAGGGCTACCTGTCGTCCGTGCCGGGCGATGGATTTTCTGGGCCCGCCGCGTGTAGGCGAGACCGATTTTCCACGCCAGAACGCGACAAGCCTTGCAGTCCGAGCTGCCGGCGGCGAACGCTCTGGCCACAGACGTTCATTCACAGGAGCCGCTGCCAGCGACTTATCTCTGTGGTCTCCCTGTCCTCGCCACCTTTCCGCTGGCTGACTGCCCCTCACCCACCACCCCAACCTCTCTTTTCTCTCGCATGGAGTTGGGTGGAAAGTTGTGTGCGACGAAAGTCTGGTTTCTCGTGCAAGTCGATACTCCCAACGGGTCTGCGAGCAGCCATTGTGAATGAACGCCGCCATCTGCAAGCGCGGCGAGAGGGCCTGCGCGCGCCTCTCTCCCCCCTCCCTTCGCTTTTCTGCCCCACCCAGCCCTGTCACCCGGTGCCCTGGGGTGTGGGGGAAATAGCCTGCCAAGGCCACGCCCCGCCACACCGGCCACAATGGCGAGGCTAAGTGAGAGGTGTTCGCCTGTCATACGCAGGCCGTCCTTAGCACGGCCACCTCCACCAGGGGGGCGCTGTGCGCTCCGCCAGGACCGCGCGGATGCATGGCGGTAATTTGAGCGCACGGTGCTATCAGCTCGGCTTGTCATTGTCGAGGTGGGAGGGGGGAAAAGGGCGCAACCCCGGGTGAGTTCAAACTTGTCCACCCAAGCCATTTCCAGGCGTGCTGTTTGCAGGTTCTTTCGAAACACACTCTCATTTCGTTGATCCATGAATTCCGTCATGGCTTACGCTGTAGAATTGACAGCGTCATGCCAGAAGATTCTTGTCTTTTTTCGCACCCTTACACCAACAGAAGCATCAGCTTAACACGCTTGCGCGGGCGTGTTCGTACGAGAACAAGCAAACGAACAAGACGGGAGAAAGAAAGAGAGAAATGGAGGAAGCAATTGTCGCAGGGTGTTTTTGTTTTGTTTTATTTAGTGTTGAGCATAGCGGCACGCCTTCACAATGGCTTTTCAGCAATTTAGTCCAACATCTGCCGCACGCGTTTTCTTCATTTCCATTTTGGCGAGTCCAGATCCAAATCTGACATTTTTCTGCCTTTCTCATTTCCGTCGTCAGCTGCCAGTGCTCGGGCATCTGTTTCCATGGCGACGAACGGAGGAACGTCGGGACGAAGGCAAGGGAAGCGACTGCACGGCGCCGTCTCATTGTAGCCGAGCTTATCTCGCGGATTAAAGGTTCGCCTGCAGTGGATTAGATGGGTTTCGACAGAACCACGCCAAACCCTGACACGTCCGGGGATATTTATAGTTTGCTCGTTTGTCGCCGCTAATCCGGATGATCATGTAGATTACACTTGGCGGGCATCGTGGTATCTGTGTGTTTTTCATCTCACACAGCCGCGCGCGCGTGCACACATACACACACACTGGTATATATATATATATCAATACTTGGAGAATAGTTCTGTTGCAGCTGTATGTTATAGTTACACCTGTTTAAGGTCGCAGTGAAAGGAAAGAAACTTTGTCTTTATGGGTGATGCTTAATCCAGTTGGGGTGTGAGCTTCTTGTGTCTGTATTCAATGGTTGTATTCCGTCCCGTCGCCTTTATAGTCAAAAATGATTGAACTGCATGTGCATCGGTGTTTTCTTGTCGCACACAATAGGGATCCTTCGTTTTGTGAGGTGTACGACACTTTCAAAGGAACTCTTGGTATGAGATGAGCAAACCACATACGGCAAGCAAGCGCATACGAAAACAGAGCCGCGAATATGCTGACATCTGGCGGCGGTGACAGTGGAGTCGCACGTGTCCGGAAGAATCAGTAAGCAAGAGACTTGGGAACATTTTTTGAAAAAAAAAAGCCTGCAAGGCTACACAGTGGTGGAGCGACCCTGACCGGACACCTACACGACAGAAACGAGACCCCGTGTGCTGCCAGAACATAAAGAAGACACGTAGATATCTGGAGCGTGTCGTAACACCCTTATCTGGGAGCAAGCAAGACTTTGTAGTTTTAATCTGCCTCGTGGGGCACCGCCTACAGGGAATTACAGTGTGTCGTGACGACTCCTTGAGTCCACCAGTTCGATGGATGACTGTACAAGAGATTTTCGCTGCCCTGCTTCTTACGGTTTAGGTCGCCATGGGATGACAAGGGGAGACAAGCGTTTTCCATTCGCCTCCCCTCCCCCACGGTCGCTGCAGTGGTTGACAGGGAGCAACTACGCGATCTTAAGCCAGCGGTGATGAGGCGGTGGGCTGGGGTGTAGAACCGGAGGGAGAGGGGCACTGCTTTGAATGGTGATAGAGAACAAGGGAGGAAGAGAGGACGGAAACAGTGTGATGGATGAATATTTAAACTGGGCTTGACAGCCAGACCTATTTGGCCCTAGCGAGAAGAGGAAGTTACTGCCGGCAGACAATGAATTTTTATCTCATGCCACTCTCTTAACACCGAGCGAGAGAGCTGGAAGGGGAGGTGCACATCTTGTTTCCGGGAGTGTGGTGGCAGCAGGGGTGGGTGCGGAGAGGAGGGGTATACAGTTAGCTTGCAGACAATATATTTCAGTTGTTGCAACGTGTCTACAACTAGAAGAGGCGGTGTCGCAGTGTGGGTGTGTGTGTGGGGGGGGGGGGATAAACGTCGCTCTCTCTGACACTGGCCTTGCCTGACTGGCGTCAACAACTGCACTCCATCCCTCAGGAAACGCGGAAAACGAGGCGTACGCGGTGACAAGCTGAGTGACCTTGCCTGGCCCCGTAAACATGTAAACAGTACTAATTTTTTCCCCGAATAGGGGATTTTTCTGTCTCTGAAAAAGGTGTTTCGGGAATAAGCTATTTGGTCCTGGGACGACCGATTGACGAGGAAAAATAAAGCTTTTCAGTTTTTGTGAATGGCAAATTCAAGGAACTGATTCCTGTCATGGCTGACATTTTGGAATAAGTAACCTATTCGGGTTTCTTGCCGAACTCCGAATATCTTACTTATTCCTGTCATTGCAGCTATTCTAAAATAAGTTCCTTGTATTTCCCATGCATGAACATGAAATAACACGTTTTCCCTCATTTTTCGGTAATAAGTCCCAGGTGCGAATAGCTTGTTTCAAATTCGCCGAAAAAACGTTTTTCCGAGACAAAAACATCCGTTCTACACGTTTGATTATGTAGTAATTATATAAATCAAACGTGTAGAACGGATATGTTTTTGTCTCTGTAGTAATTATATATGTATATTTTGAAGAGTGACATTGTGGGCATTGTGGATAAGTGTATCGGCATGGAGCTTAACGCCACTGCTACAGGTCAAGGTCATGCCGACGACTGACACCACGCGGTCTATTTTGCTGCAAGTTAGGCTTTTATTTCAAAAAATGATTTTCTAGGTGACCGCACCTGACAGTGGAGGTCCCTCGACTTCCATTATTCAAGCAGAATGTCAGCTTCACCACTGGTTGTCGTGGACCAGTCTGGTTTGCGTATTCGTTTCTGCCGGCGCATTGATGAAGTGCTGACTTTAATGCATGCGCACTCGGGGAGAATTCCCGCTGCTCCCCAGCAGTCGCTGTTCGAGTATAAATTTATTACAGTTTACATGTATACGGGGCTCGATCGCATTGCGATTATATTTTCGGCTTCTGTATGACTAACCTGGCTGGTCCTTTTGCAGAGATGAGGTGCCTAATATTGAAGGTGTGTTCAGCAGCTCTCGGGGAAGTCACAAAATGTCCCTTGCATCAACTTTGTATCAATAGCGGTCCGGGTAGCGGGCTGGCACCTCTGCAAACAGTGCCAGACAGCAGTGTCGAGGGTTAACATATCTGTCATCTACCTCCACTCTTTTCGATTTTCACTCGGGTCCAGTTTGAGCGCCTCCCGCCACCCACCTCCTGGTGTCCTCCGCAGACTCATCACCTCGGTCGCAGTGTGTGGAAAGTACTTTACATGTCGTCACGAGAGCCCCTTCTGGCGTCGTTATCGTCAGGTCAGGGTGCGCGCATTGACCCAAGAGGCCCCGAGGATCGCGACCTCACGTCCGGAACAACAGGCTCGCAGACTCGACGTCAGTCACCGCTTAGGGGGCAAATATTTGGCCTGGTTTTTAGTCCTGACGGCTGGGACGTTACGGGTTCGAAGGCCTTAACTGATGATTGCCCGTGCTCCTTCAAAGTTTGGAACCTTCTCATTCTGTCTCTCTTAGTCCACACGTTGTTGAAGACAACCCAAGAGTCCGGAGCTGCCAGCTTGCGAGGAGGCCTGGAGGATGATGCCGATTGCGCAAGACTCGCGTGGCAGGAGCAAGCAGTTAGGTGTCATTGTTTCGCGCGCCCTCTGCCGGCTAATGATGTGTATTCAGGGGCCGGCGCGAGCCCAGCCGAGACGTGACAGAGGAGGGTGTAATTGACAGGTCGCTGGGCCGACCCCGAAACAAGTGGCAGGTTTATCAGATGAAAATGAAGTCGCAGATTGCGCGAGCAGGGTGGAATGGGCACTCGGGCACCCGTGACATGACAGTTCGGCCCCATTCGCGCGCCTCGTGCCGAGATGTCGAGTCTTCGTGGAGGGGAAGCATGGAAGGGATGATGATGAGGTTCAAAAGTGGAGGGGGGGGGGCCACGATGTGAGGAGGAGGCATAAGCCTGCCCGGTTGGTTTCCGTTTTTTTTAAAGGTGCTTCCTTGCGTGCGTCTTTCGGTAGCGCGCGCACTTCACGATTACAATTTCCTCTTAAGAAAATTACAGAATCGGTAGCCCAGCGTTGATTTTAAAAGATGCGTCCACGATCGTCTGGGAATTCGCCGTTTTGGCGACAAAGGTGCGGCAAGGTCTCCAGTCTGGGAAGCGGGGAGTAGGTGGAATGGGGGATGGGGAGATTAGATACCAGCTAAAGGTGGTGGTAGTATTTCACGCCCGGCTTTAATTTCAAGATGGTGTTCGAGGTTATTGGCGTCTGACGCATGCGCAGTAGCGGGAGTCGACGGCGCTGGGGCAGACAGGTCTTTTTTCTCGTTGCATCACTCGCATCGGCTGGCACAAGCGGGTCTTTAGCAAAGCAAGAATATTTGACCAAGAAATTTAATTTGTTCCCTCGCCTCCCGAGGGCAAGGGGAGGCCATCTTGGAAATTTGTAGCAGCCTTCTATGGCTTTTGATTGTGGCGGCATGGAGAGGGTCTTTCTATGGGATTGTTTTCACAATTTGCCCAAAGTAAATTTCCCATTTGTTCTTGATGCGGGGCCGGGAGAAAGGCCCTCTGCCTGCGAGGGAAAACCATTGGCACAATGAGATGACTCCACGCCGAGATTGCGGGCGCTCCTCCCATTTGGATTCATTTTGTTTAAGGAAGATCTGTTTATCCTGGAGAGGCGAGCACACAAGGGCCACATAAAGTGTCTTCTGAAGAGCGCTCAGCGTTGGCTGCAGATAAACTGCTTGCGCCGCCAACTATGGTCGAGCGGGGGCCGAGCGTTGCAGGGATACGTAGTCAGGCCGTCCTGGACAACTAGGGGCCGAAGAACCCCATTATTAAAATATTTTGGCTAATCCAACATGGCAGTGAAAGTAGCACGTTACTGTGTACATCTCAATGACTGGCTCATTTAGATATGATTTGCTGTCATGCCTAAGATGTGTACAAACAGTGGATCTACAGCTATTTTGTTTTGGTGGCTTGATGTCAACCCTTTTGAAATGTCAGGCATCGTCTTTATCTATTCCGTTGCCTTGGAGACCGTTGGAGCACCGCTGACGCCTTTGCAACCAGCTTCCTCCATTTCTGTTCGTGGCATGCTGTAAATCCTTAGAAAATGTCAGATAACGTGGTGGCAGTTGTGATATTAAGAAAACTAATCGACCGACACAATTCCCATGCTTAAAAATAATTGCTGTACAGTCCTATCAAACAATTTTTTTAAACGCTCTAGTTTGTCAGTTGTTTCTGCGACTCTGGCTGCACGCTTACAGATTTGTCAGGTGTGCCACCGTCTTGCTGCTCTCGTCGATGTTTGTGTTGCGGCTTAAAAGGGTTTCTTAATCGGACGAAGGTTCGTCCTAGATCGCCAAACCTAGTCATGTTTGTATCATGTATGCTATGTATGTATGCTCTCTCTCTCACACACACACACACACATACACACAGACATTCGTCCGGTAAGGAAAGACCTTAATCCACTTACGCTGCGCACCCACCACTTAATAGAATCCTGTCAAAACCTGCTTCCCGGTGTGTTCAGCGCTTATACACTTTTTCGCCTGCTCCACATGACGCATTATGCTCACAAGTGCAGATCTTTTCGTATTCTTCTTATTATTTTTTTGGTGGGTGCTGCTGCTGTGATTTTTGAAAGAGTCTGGCCAATTAACGTTCATAGCGAAGACGCGTTTGCACAACGCATTATGCAGCTATGGATAGGTGCCGATCAAAACCCAGCGTTAAGCTAATTGAATCTGGAGCGATCTGCCGTCTTACAGGCCTAGCCGTGCGTGCCGCGGGCCCGTGGGGTGGCTAAATAGTTATCGCACACTCTACCCGCCATCCGGAACGACGGGCGAAACCGTAGACGTGAGAGCAGCAGCGAGCACGCGCTGCGCGTTCTTTCATTGTATGTCCTTACAAGCTGTCTACTGCGCGCCTGTGTGCGTGCGCGTGCATGGTTGCGTGTGTGTGCGTGCAATACCGGTGTGGTGTGCGGGGGAAGGGGGAGTGGAGGGAAGGGTAGGGAAAGTTGAGGGGGGAAACACGCCTAGATGTTATCCGGAGCTGTTTTCACGTGCCCCTTATGGAGTTTTAAAGAGGGTTACTGAAGCAGCGGGCGAGACGCGGGGGGGGGGGGGATGCATTAGAATGTACGGTGCGTTTCTCTTCGGGTAGAATTTCACTCCCCCACCTCCGCTGGCGCTTGTGGTACGCTTGAAAGGGTGAGCATGCAAACATTCTAGCTAGCGTTATCCGTGTGGTTTCAAAGACTTTCCGCTCTCGGGATGTCTGTTCGTTTATCGCGATGAGTTTCCGTCATTTCCACCACCACCATCATCATCATCATCATCATCATCATCATCATCATCATCATCATCATCATCATCAAGATTTGTTTTATTTCATTGATGGCTCAGTATCTGTTTCAAGCTCTTCATCCATCTATTCATCTGTGTCGGTGTTGCTGCATGCTAGATCAATTATACTTAAAATCTTACCATCTCTGTTATCATCTGCTCTCGTATTCCAAACGTGTTCATCCAGTACCACGACACTCACCTTCTTTGTCTGCTGCGAAGGGATTGTAAGAACGGCGTCCTTGACTTTCTGTCCCCGACAGGTGACGGCTTGGACAACAGCGTGGGGTCGGGCGAAGGTACTGCAGATGAAGACGATGACCGCGGCTCCAAGCGAAACAAAAAACGTGGAATATTCCCCAAAGTCGCCACCAACATCATGAGGGCGTGGCTCTTCCAGCATCTCTCGGTAAAGGCGATTGTGTTATAGCTCCCTCTTTCTCCCTCTCTCTCTCTTTCTCCCCCTCTCTCTCTCTTTCTCCCCCTCTCTCTCTCACACACATTTTTGGCACAGCTTACTGACCCCCTCATTTCTATCCCCGTAAATTGTCCTCAACCAGCACCTGTCGTGATGTGCTGGGCACAGGTAGGTGAAGGATGAAACATTAGATAGCTGGAGGGAATGGCGACAAGACGAAAAGTAATTTCGTTTTTTTAAATGGACACTTTGAACAAATATGTGTGAGAAAAAAAGATAAAAAGTGGGCAGAAAGAACAAAACAGGAGAATGAGGATGCCGAAAGATTTCGTCTTCACTCACTCGCCTTCTAACTGAAGGGTTGGAACGATTCTAAGGACAAGCGGAAGAGTATTCCTTGTCCAGGAGTGCTGAAAGTGGCAACAAAGCAGCTGAAACTGAAAGAAAGAAAAGCAAGGACTGTTCTTTCCCAAAGATGGGTGGATGACCATATCCAGCCAGAGGGAGAGGTTGTGTGTGTGGGGTGGGGGGAGGATGTTGTGTCGATGATGAATGGGGGCGACTGCAGACGCTGTCCCAGAGTTTCAGAAGATGCTGCGGGTCCCAGACCCTGGTGGCTGCAGCCTGACAGGTTTATGTCCGCATCTGACCTTCAGCCTGCCGCGGCTGGCTCTGAAATCCACACTTGGCCGCGCAAACCCATCTGTTATGACAGCCAAGCTATGTTGCGCCCGCGTGAAATTGATCCGGGCTTCCTCCACGTAAACCGTCGCACGGTCGGTTCTTCTGCTGATTTCTATGGTTTCCGTAATAGAAAAGTTCTCCACCCCCCTCCACCCCCCATCAAAACGCTCGATGATCTAACATCTGGACCTCCCGGAGTGTTGATAACATTGAAGCAATGAGTTTTCAAACGATTCCAACTTACTGCAATCTTTCTCATGTTTAGCCCAAGATCTCGGAATGTTTTGTGTGGGGTGCTACTTGGTTTCATCCAGATGGCTGGATTGTCGGTCGCCCGCTCTGTCCGTCTTTCCTTTTTTCTTTCTGTCTTTCTTTTTGTTGACACTCTGATTCTTAGTCAAATGAAACTGGAAATTCTTTTTTTCCGACGCGCCTGAAGATTGCAGCGTCAGAGCTGTTCTGGTTTCCAATTATGAATTTTTTTTTCCAGAGTGAAGTCCTCAATTTGCTCTGAATGCAGGCGCGCACGGCTTTGTCTTGCAGTTGGAGGTTGATATTTTCTATTAACATTCATGACTTGCAGTCCTGCAGATTTGCCGTTGGGGAAGCTGGCGCGCAATCCTTCGATTATCATTTATCCACAGCACGGGCGGTGAAAGGCAGGCATCGTGGCCGTGGAGAAGCCACTGGTGGGGAAAAAATAAAAAAGCTCGATAATATTGTACCTTCCGTAGGTGCAAGAATTAAGGCCAGAATTAAGCGCCTTCAACGGTTAATGAGAAATGGGCGTTTGAGTGACAGCCGAGCGATGGGGTCCGGGACCCGTGTTGGTTTTTGGGCTTTATCACTCACATTTGCTCGGATCACAGGCTCGACGTGACAGATGCGAAGACCAGCACGCAGCTAGATAGCAAAAGACCAGTGAGGGGACCCCCGCGCCCCTCCCTCGCTCCTGTCTCCTCCGTGTGCGTGCGTGTGTGTGGGGGGGGGGGGCACGCTGCCTGGGGCGTGTGGTCCGTTAGCTGTTGTCTGGCAGTGGGGTCCCATCCTTTGGCTGTGTGATCGCAGTTTGATGCAGCCCGGACCACCAACGCCTCGTTTCGGATGACCGTTTGATTGCTTAGTGGAGTTCCTCAGCTCTTCCCACATTGCCTCTTTTCTTTTTTCTCATTTGAGCTCTTCTTTTCCTTCGGGTTTTCCCCCTTGCTTTGGTCAAGGCTATGCGTTTGTGCTGCTGGTTAAATAGCACTTCATAGCTGATGTTATAAGTCCAGACAAAATTACAAATACACGAAAAGGACACCCCACCTAAAAAGGGCCACAACTGAAAAATTTATTTGAGAAAATGCATTTCTTTAAAAAAAATAAATCAACATAAAGGCAACCATAAGAAGAGATGAAAATTCTATTTGGTGTAGGTGGATAATTCCGTCGTCTATGACGACGTGTGGTCCGTTAGCTATGAAAACTACTAATTTTCCAGACCGATAGCTGCAGTAAGATGGTCAGTGTGGAGAGACTACTGTTCAGGGGAAAGCGAAATGGCGTTTTCGTAATGTTAATTCAACGATATATTCCTTAACTACTCCTGGATTCGAACCAGTAACGTCCACACGCACTGGAAGAACCACCACACTGATGGCTGGCAGAAGATCGAATAGAACCTGCACCATGTGTAACTCCTGGAAGTAATCCTTGAACACACCAGGATTCGAACTACCAACCTTCCTCTTGCAATTCCGCTGCTCTACCGACAGAGCTGTTGTAGCCACAGTAGGTTACTGCGACTCGCCTTTATAACTCTGTCTTCTCTCTCTCACTCTGTGTGTGTGTGTGTGCGCGCGCCTGTCTGTTTACACGTCTGGCGCAAATGCGGGTGGTAGAGCGCATCACGTGTTGAACGTTAACATATCCTTGGCAGTTTGACGATCCCCGTTTATGGGAAGACTCGCTAAGCAGGATTAGGACCTGCCTGCCTATCCCTGGAGTAAGGGCTATCCCTTGAGTAGCGCCGTGGAGCGTTGGCCACGTAATTGAGCCAATTCTCGTGAGCTGGTGACGTTTGTCAGCGGTTTGTCACATCAAAGACACATCTGATGACAGTCTGGAGTTGGCAGAATGAAAACTTTAATTCGAGATTTTCTTAGTTCTTTTTGTTTCTATCAGTTCTCTCACTTCCCGCCCCGCCTCATGAATGGAATGAGTAAGATAAACTTTTTCTCCTACTTCGTGTGATCGTTTCTTGCCGCAGGAAAAGAAAAACAATGAGCATGCACGCTTTCCAGTCCCCCGAAGAAGAAAGAGAAATATACTCGCACAGGTCTCAAGGACGCACGAAGACATTTGTGATAAGAGCATCAGCGTTTCTTGTTTGTCTGCTCCTACACAGACGCAGACCTGTGTAGGAGGTCTAACTGACCTGCTCCTTGTTCTCTCTGTTCTTCCCTTCACTCCCCTGCTCTGCACCTTACTGATGCATCTAGTCTTGCCTAATTAGGGTTGTTTTTCAAGCTTTTTGTATTTTGCTTTCAAAGATTTACTGCGGGTTCCTTTTAATAGAATGTCATGTAGATTCCTTTTAATCTTTTATTGATGTTATTTTTTATGTATTATTATGCGACCATTCTTACGAATTTGTACAGCTTTTAGCGCCACTAACTTTGTGTTCTAAACACGACCCGTGGATAGCCGTTAAACGAAAAGACTAAAATAAATATGTAAGTAATTTTTTTCTGCAGTGTGTTCGACGTCATTACAGAGGGACTGCCTTCTCTGCCATTGTTTGAAAAGAGCAGTAGTTTCAGAGAAAGACTGAATTGCAAACTGGTCTTGCTGCGTTGCGTGCACAGCTGCGCAAAAAAGAAAAAGCAAAAGACTGATTTTTTGCTAACTCAGAATATATCAAGGGCATCATTTGCACTTAACTAACATGTCGTGATCACTGATGTCACTTGCGAAAAGGAAGGGGTTTATGCCCGCGGGAAACGCGTGAAGCAAGGAGGGGGTCACAGCGTGCGAGAGACTTGCCAATGAAGCGTATCATTCAACGACACTTCAAGCCTCATTACCTCCCATAAGATGTGTCGGCTGGCCGACACCTTCCGCCCGCTCTGCGCAGGAACAGACAACTGGTGGCTCAGGTGAAGCTGTGAAGAACACATAATATCATCCCAGCTTCGGTTAATCTCCCTTGGGTAAAGTCTACATTCGGTGCAGCTGTGTGATTTGTGCAGCTAACCCGTTAGTATATAAATACGTGGCCCTGTAAACATACGCCACAAGTAACTGCCAGAATTTGGACCCAGAACCCCGATTTCTATTGCTCTTGCGACAAGCACAAACCACTGCAGCAACGCAGCTGTCCACAAACTCTTTTTGTCAAGGTGATTCCGTGTCGAATAATTCAGGCTGACTAGCTTGGAGTATGGTTTGTCATCCCCAACAGGTAATTTCCCCACAGGCATGGTGTACACCTGCACCGGGAACCGAGCGACGCTAGGTAGGGATGACGAACATAAAAAAAAAAAAAAAAAAGGGTGTCTACCGGAAAGCTGTGCCGGTACGCAGAACGGTATTTTACTGGCGTACCGGTATTTTATACCTGGCCGTACAGGCAAGCAGGGTTTCTTCGAAGCAAAATCTTCCTCGACAGCCTATTTAACGCTGCTCGCGTGAGCGTGGTTTTCCGGCTGTGCGTGTACGTGTGTACTTGCAAATGAGAAAGGACTGGAAACTTTAGTAAACACCGAATCAATGAATATTATGTGCAAGTTGAACCCAGGAGCATCGGATGGTTTCTGATGTGGGTAGCCGCATTGGTTATGTCACCTGCTAATTTGATGACATTTTTGCATGTAGATCAGACAGCAAGTTTTGCTTCTTTATTAAAGTCACTTTTGTTTTCGTTTTTTTAAACCCAGAAGGTTGTTTCGAAATCAAGGGAAGGCAAGGTTTATTCTTAATACCGGAGGGCTATGTGGAATTCAAAACGACACAACAAAGTCTACAGTATATATATATATATGGGAGAAATAATAGGTGAAGAGAATATAGAAATCCTGATCGTCTGCTATTATACCCATCATCCGCGGTATAAGAATCACCGAAACGAGAACGGACCTTCTCCCCACCCGATTTTTTGTTGTTTTTTTTTTGTTTGTTTGTTTGTTTAAAAAAACAACCGCTGCCAACGCGTCTCATAATTTTTGGCTGAGTCCAATAGCGAGCTTTAAAAAAGCTGGAACCCTTTGATATTATCATATTGCCAGTACTTACCCTTTTCCCCAGCAGTTAGCAGACTCAGAACGTCTCCTTAGTGTCGCATTATTTTCAGAAGTATTCATGTATGTTAGTGACCGGGTTTTGATATGATTTGATTCAAGAGGGGATTTTCCCCTAACTTGCTGGACTGCTGCCACAGTTAATTATGTTTGCAGTAAGGATGAGTATTTCATGTCTGTAATCTTTATATCTGCTTGGTTGATCAGTTTTTGCTTTTTAAAAAAGCCCACAATAGCTGGTCAACTTAATAAAAGTGATGTTTTAGGGTCAGTTTCACCTGCAGTCAACATTCTTTATTCTGTCAGGAAGTTTTCGGACTGAAATCACCGCAGTTCATTATTAGTGACAATTTTAGTGTTCTGGTCTCGGTCGGACGTGCTTAGAGCAGCTGCTGACACGGCAGGCTGGTGCCTTCCCGCTGATTCTATGCTTACAAATGGGTTATCATTCAATTGAATTAATTACAACAGTATTTGCTGTAGCGGATAATCTCTCCTGTAGTTGTAAACACTGTTTCCGAGCACTAGCTGTATTTTTATTAATAAAAATTATTTTATTTACCTGATTATGTCACTTGCAGTATATACTGTTACGAAGACCCATACCGGTAACCGTACCCTCTCAAGACCGTACCGGTGTTTACCTGTATTCCGGTACGTACCCCCAGCTCTAGACCTCTCGTGTGTAGACGTTATAGCTGTGATGTAACTGCCTGGCTCGTCTCGCGATCCTCGCAGCACTGCCTGAAGGCCAGGAAACAAGAAAATTTGCGGGTTTAAATCCTGTAGGCAATCGCTCAACTTACGGAGTTCGGAGCGTGTGGGAGGAAAGAAACAAGTTGCCTGTGGCTACCTGTAAACATGTTGCCTATCGAGCCCTGTAATCCCCCTTTCGTTCCCCCTCCCCCCTTTTGCGTTTGTTTGTGGGATATTAAACCTGGTGGGTGGGGGGGTAACATTTTGTTTATTTTGCAGACCCGTTGTAAAGGTAACTGCCGCTATGCGGTGCCTGCATGTAAACTGTGCTGCTTTTTACTCAGAATTTTCAAACAGTAAACAATTCAGCTACAGCTGTGATGTCCACAACCATGAGGGTTTGGGGAAAAACCAGTTTACCAGCGTGTAGTTCGCAGGCATAAGCGTCTGCCTGCCTCAGTGATGCAGCAAATTTTAAACTTTGTTTTTCTTTTTTGGTTTTTGTTGGGTTTTTTGTTTGTTTATTTTGCTTTGTTTTGTTTTCTCGTGATTTTTCGTGTCATATTTGCATCAACACAGAGGCTTATGAATTCATTTGATTACTTCTAAATTTCACTACGGAGTATTCAGCCACACACACACACACACACACAGAGTAGCCAGTTGAACAGTGTATGACTAAAGGTGAAAAACATTGTAAATGATCGTGCCTTAACTTTGGTTGCAAGGTACCTACTCCGTGTTGACCAGGAGTATTTTTCACGAGTTTTAACGATCTCTGTGGCTGAGGATATGGAGTGAAATACAAAACCAGAAACGAAATATCCTTAAAAACTACGTCTTCTGTCGTCCCTGCTAACTCTCAGCTTCCAGTAGCTTTGTGCTCTAAGGCGATCTGAATCAAATTGTTTTCGTCCCTAGTTTGACCCCAACGAGGCTAGTCACATATAGTATTGGGCTCGCTCTTGTTAATACGCACTGCCGCTGTCTTCTGACCCTTTTCTTCTCCCCCAACCCCCCACCTCCCATTTTGGTCGGTGAGCGCACACCTTGGGCCACGTCTGGGGCGCCGCTCATTCCAGACAAATTAGCAAAGTTTGTTTGGTGCCGACGACTTTACCGGTGGCGGTAAAGGGGCTCTTTGGCCTTTCCTTTGTCCCCGTCGTCACGCTGGACTAATCTTGTTTACCTCTTAACGGGGAAACACGCGAGCACGGCGTCTTGCCCTCTCCCTCAACCACCCATCCCCTATCTCTCACGGCCTTTCTTTCTTTCTGACAGTCACGACAGAACATCCGCGCGCTTGTTCGCACGCACGCACACACACATACGTACACGCACGCACGCGCACACAGTGGCTTGCAACGGCCAGCCGCGGTAGTCGCTGTAAATTGTGAAAACAACATTTATTTATCCCGAACTCCGGCCGGAGACAAGGCTGTGATGAGGCTAATAAGGTGAGGTGGCTTCGGCAGTCATTACCAGCCTATTATGGGGGATGACCGCCAGTAATGGCCCCTGGCCCATCTTCTCTTTAGTAGTTCCAGAAGTGGCGCGGGGATGAGGGCTGTTCTTGCCTCTTGCTTGTTCAAGGAATTGCTTCCCTTTGTCACGACGGGCGGTACCTTATCTTATTGGACTCGACTTATCCAGAATTACTGGACAACTTGTTTATGGCGATCTTGTAAATGTAGATTTAATTTAGCAATCGTCACCAAAACCTTTTTCTGCTTTAGGTCAGTGGTTTCTAAACCAAAGGGTGACGATGTTGTGAAATAATGTGAACAACTAGAGCAATCTTCCGAGGGAAAAGATTCTCAT
>SMGT01010949.1:406839-466882 GCA_004794575.1 Lanistes nyassanus
CCCCCCCCCCCCCACGCTCTACGTTCCATGTGAAGGTGACACTAAGCCCTCGCCGGTTCGCACGAGAAGGGGAAGACCCTGGCTGTCAGATCTGGCAATCAGGCGGCGACACGAGAGGTTTTGCGCCAAGCTTCTTGGAGGGCCGCCCTCATCAGTGCTGTCACATCAGACCCCAGCGGCTGGCTCCCCGCTCCCACCATCCACCCGTCCTCTTTTCGCCGTGGCCTGGGCTCGTGATGCTCGTCCTTCAGGTACCAGCGAGGCCTCGGATCATGCGGCCTGCAGCTCTTCAGCCTCGAGAAACCATCTTTGCACATCTTGATGATGTCACTCAGCGCGGCGAGTTGAGCCCCCTTTTCGCCAGGCGCTCCCATGACTCACCCGCGCGCGCGCGAATTCCCTTTTCATTCTTGTGCATCCTCACCCGGCCGCTCTCTCTCCTCCTCTCCAGATCTTCTGCGCTCTGGTCTTCTCGTCATTATCGTCTAGCACCATTTTTCCTGTCATCCGGTTTTTGTCTTTAAAAATTCCTCGTCGGCCTAACAAGATCTTCAGCGTTGCACTGTTCCCCTGAAGATTGTGAAGAGTGTGGGGTGGCTATTGCAGTCCCAGAAACCTTCACATCTCTTCCACCATCTAGTACCCCTCCCCCTCACTCCTTCAGTCTTCTTGTCTTTTCTGTGCCCCCCTCCCACCGCCTTCTTTTCATCTTCTCAACTCGAGCACTTCCTAATTTGCACGTCCACCGTAAGAGTGCCAGAGTGGTGCAGCCAAGCTGGAACTCCTTGCATTAACACTCCGCCCCTCCCAGCCCCAGACCCTGCTGCTGGTCCAGTCTTATAACGACCTCACTGAAGATTTCCCTGACGTTAACCCACGCAAATGAAGGTCACAGATGGGGTCCGAGTCGGCCCCAGCCCTGGCGATGTGTGCTGACTGTTTGCCGATCAGCTGCCGCCACGGTCCGTCTTAATTGGATCGTAAACCCAGAAGCTGAATCGCCTGCTTGCTCTCGCAGGTCGCTGGGACGGCATTTAAGCCGCCAGCGCCGTCCTGTGTGGGTGTGGTCCCTGGCCTGGGCGACAACACCGCATTCCTCATCGTTCACGCGGTGTGGGAAGTGGATAACTCTTTGTCCCAATGAAAGAGTTGCCTCCCTTTATTTTCTAAACATCTTTCGACACACATCAGAAGCGCAACTTGTTGTTTACTGCTTCAAAGAGGTCAACTGCACCCCACACAAAACTTGGGGTTTAATCGGAAGACTTGCTTTTGACGGCTCCGTAAGGGGATGTTTGAGAAGATGTGGGTGGACTGGTACATTCTCTATAAATTGCAGGAAAACCCCTAAAAGAGGGTAAAGGGCGTCATTAGGATACGGAAGGTGGGGTTTATGACGGGGAGGGGGAGGCTTACAGGCGGGTGGCTGGCGGTAATCAGCTAATTAAAAGTGCTAGATCTCGTGGGAGGAGTCGGGCAGCGAAGGTAGCCCCTTGCCGCGAGCCAGGTACTGGAGGTGAGTGATTCATGGCCAGAGGTATTCGCATTCCATCGTGCGCGAGGCCAGCCGTGACTCACTCCTCCTGCTGCCGCCAGCCAGGACACCCGTGCAGGTACCAAGGGTGAAGTGCCGTCACCCCCTCCTTCCGCCCCACGTGACCTGATAAAAGGTCTGTCGCTATCGGAGCACGCTAGCGGGATTATAGTGATGGAGGTGTGTGTGTGGGGGGGGGGGGGGTAGTGGAAATACCTGCGTTTCGTCTAATACGAACAGGATGGGACGGACCTTCAGAAACGTGTAAGACGAGGCGTAAGCAAGTGTCAGTGTGTGTTGACTGTACTACCTGCGTGCTTATGTAAACCTGTACTTCGGCACTGTGAGTTAGATGTATAGGTTTGAGTAATTACGTCCGTATGTCAGGTGGACTACGGAAATACAAGCATTCGAGAATATCCGATCTGAAGCCGTCGTTTCAAAACATGCAAGACCTACAAAAGGTTGTTTATCAGAATCCTCTCCTGCTTACGTCGCTTCCAGATCTACCAGTCTACATCACTAAATACTTCGCATGCTTTGTTCCTTCCTTTAAATATTCCCTGCAACGTGGAAAGAAGTGAGCGCTTTATTTTCAGTTCTTTCTGGTGCTATTTTTGGGCCGCCTCCTGACCCCGAGGTCATGGACAAGTGTGACGACTGTTGCCAGACCCCCCGATAGGACACAGTACCCGGCCGCGACGGAGATAATAGAAACACGGGGAGAAGAGAACAGCGATAATGGAAGCCCTTAGTTTACTGCATGGGAGGAAAATGGTTGAACAAAAAGAGAGATGGAGAGAGTTCTCACGTAGCCAGCAGCAGAAAGAAACAACAGCAAGTAGGCTTACGGGGAACACAGGATGACTTAGCGGACGTGTTAAAGTTGTTGAAATTGTTCAGCTGTGTGGATGAAAACAGCGTGTATTTCGAACTCGGGTTGGGTTGCATGGGCGTTGTTATTACCTGGCCATACGTAAAGATGTACGTAAAAAACACAAGACTGCCTTATGACAGGAAGGGCAGATGGGTACCCTAGTCTCCAGCATTGGGTTCGTATCTCCTGTTCATTCATTAAGGTGTACGTAAAATACAAAAAAAAAAATGGGCGCTTTTGTGACTGGAACGCTCCAGCAGCACAACCATGGGGTGCTTACATAAGCGTTCTTTTCTCCTGCGTAGAGGTGCACATAAAATATACGGGGCGAACGGGGCTTACGACCACTGTTATGACCGGAAGAGCAGCTACGACCGTTCACAGTACCCAAACCCGAGATAGCATGATTTTTCCATCTGTACTTTTGGTCATAAGGGTGCTCGTAAGGCCCAGTCGTCTGATGTACTTTCCGTACATCGTTAAGTATGAACAAGATATAAAAACGCTCATGCAAGCCACCCCAGGACTTTAGTAGCTTGTTCATGTTAACTGGGAAACGGCTGTCTCTCTGAAATGTTAGTGATCTCTTATGAGGGAAAAGACTGCTAATGTAGTATTTTCTTTTAGAAGGCGCTCGCGACACCCGGACATAGCTGCGTTACACCGGTTTGCTGAAAGGACACTAGCACTGCTGACGCCTCCACGGCGTGTTGCCCCAGCATGAGGAACATCGCCATCCCGCCCACCTAAACCTAACCCTCAGCCCCTATTTTCCGATCGTGGCCCGTATTGTTTATTCGGCAAACCTCGGATGAAACTCGTTTCTTGTTTAGGCAGACATCCATTTTCTTATACCCTAAGGAATTTCTTACTGTCAAGTTTCTGATCACTATTTTATTTTACTTCGTGCGAAATAGAGCTGGTTTAGCGATCACCGTAGAGGTGGTGCTTTTTTTCTGTTTCGGAAAAGTTTCGTCGACGCGATTTTGTGCCGCCGCTTGCCGCTGTCTTGCCGCTACCCTGTGTGCCGCCGCTTGCCTTTGTCTTGATGCTTGCCGCTGTCATGCCGCGTGCCGCCGTCGCCTGCTAAGCTGTGGATGTCATGGGGAAACCCAGCGGACGTGCGCGCCAGTGAGGTATCAGCGCCTCCTCTGGGGGGATGGGGGGAGGATGTCGGTTCACGACGCAGTCTGGTGCCAGCCTGCCATCCATCAGGGGCACCACCCACCTCCGTCGCGGGCCCCACTCCAACCCCAAGCACAGGCAAGATATTGGAATTAAATGAACCCGAAAATGAATTCAATAATCAAACTTTGGGACAAAAATGATTTATCGGGAAGCGCGGTATCTCTACCACGCTTGAGGGACAGTTTGCGGGCGCGAGTCATGACGGTGTGAAATAAAAGAATTACGCACGGGGGCTGGACAAGAAAAGGGGGGGGGGGTGAAAAAGTGCAAAGCGGGGAAGGAACAAGCCGAGAAATGGAGAGGGGGGGGGGGGGAGGAGAGAAGAGGAGAAACATGAGAAGAGAGATTCGCGTGGATACGTTTCTGGTATGAGGTGAAATTTAAATATACGTCTCGTGGTTTTCCAATGCGATCTCAAAGTTTGCAGTTTAAAAAAAAAACGGTTAGAGTGGCTTGATGGCCGGGGGAGTTGTAATTAGGAGTCTAGACGCATGATTGCGTTACTAAGGCGCAGGCGAGGGTTCTGTTGTGGCTGAACTTGTTACGTTCGCTGAGTGGCGTGAAGATGGTGGGGGCCGAGTGGGGGGTGTTATTGTCCCGGGAAAAGGATGAGACTGAGTTGTGTTCACCACATCCTGGCAGGCGCGCGCGTGGCAGCGCGCAAGTTACGGAAGCCCGGAGGATCCTGGCGCACGAGGTGGCGGTTACTAGTCAAAGGGTGGCCCATCTAGCGGATAGCGCCGACTGAGTGCTTTGTTTGCAAACATCTCGTCAGGGGCGTCAGTTTATATCCTAAAGGGGGAAAGGTTTCTCGCAGACTTCTTTTTTTTTTTTTTGGTGCAAAGTTTCTGATTCATTTCTGAGTAGGTTACGTTTGCGGATCCTGTGCGGTAGCCCGGCGCATATGTTTATCTTCGTGACAAAATAGTGCTTACGGGGCTGTAGTATGTCCTGCACCCTATCTCTCTCTTCGCCTTCTACGAGTCATGCATGCGTGTCGTCTCATGTGTCTGGTGGCTGCTTTCGAAGCAGCCGCTGTACGTCGCTTCTGAAGAGATGCAGTTCCGTGTCAGTTGTCCTGTGTTCTGCGATGGCAATATTCGCGCCTGCGCGTGTACACAGGCATAGGTCTGCGTTACTGCTAGCTTCGCTAGGTTTTCTTGCCTCTTCTCGTTTCCTCCTCCTCCTTTTCCCGTCCCCCCATCTTCCTTCCCGCAGCGGACTTCGTGCAGCTCGCTTGTAACGGGTTTTGATCCGCGACTGCGTGGCTGCGATGCCATCTACTTTATTGGCATGTCTGTGGGTTTTTACGTCTACCCTGCCGTGGCCCCACAGCTCAATGAAAATGTCATCTGCCGACTTGGCTGCTTGTGGAAGAAAATGTTTAGATATGAAGAGCGCAGGGGGAAGAGGGGGAGGGGGTGGATAGAGTCAACGCGCAAAAAAAAGTAAGCTTGAAGATGAAGGTCCGTGGCTTAGGGTCGTTGTAAATAAACGAAATGTCAGACGGTTTGTCTGGCATTTACGTGTCTTACGTGTAGGATTACCCCCCGCCTGCTTCAGTGACAGCGACCGAGGGATCGCTGAGGGGGGAGGAGTGGAAAAAGTTGAAGGAAAGCTGGTGAGAGAAGGTACTTTAGAGAAATTAAGGTTCCAGAACAAACCATTTTCAATTGGGCTTGTTGTTGTTGTTGCTGCTGTGTTTGTTTATTATTTATAACAAAACCAGCATGTGTGACGTCACAGTTTCTAAGTATGGTGCTCAGAAGAATGAAAAGACCAGCTTCACTTTGGCCGTGTGTAGTTTGCAAGAACACAACATCCGACCTGGAGATTTGGATGCACATTGTTTCATGCTACAACAGTGATCGTCCTTGTGCGTGCAAATCAATGATGGGGCGTTCGTGCACACCACAAGAGGCAGCCAGATCTGCACCTTAGACGCCAGACACTGTGTGCAAATCAAACGTGTGGAGGTGACAAAGCAAAACTGAACAAATCAAAAGCCGCAATGCACGGGCCAACCATGCGTATTGTGAACGAAATTCAGCCACTGTTGAGGGACCCATGGGCATCTGTGGATGCGGTGGAAAGACAATTGTAATCATGCCTCCAAGACGAAGACAGTGATGAAAATCGCGGAGGGCGCCTTTCTGCAGGACGAAAATACCGGACCACACAGGACTCCCGTCGTCACCATCTTCCCGCAGCAGCAGCAGGTGACTGGCATGGACCGTCCAGCAAACTCAGCGGACCTGGACCCGATCGAGCACCTGTGGGATGTGCTGGGCTATCGCCTGCAGGCAAAGCACCCACCACCAGCTGACCTTAACTAGCTGTTCCTTTTACTTCAGCAAGAGTGGCAGGCGATCCCACAAATGACTCTGGCTCAGTCCACTTGACAACAGTTCCCTGCTAGAGTGCAGGCCATTGGAAGGCACAGACTCTTTTGACATTGACTTTTCTGTGCTGCACCTGCTCTGACTTTTGTTTACGTGGGTTGTGTCCTTCGTGGCAGAGAAGCTTACTGTTTCAATGAAAATAGCCCATTAAATCTATTGTTGGTCGTTACATCAATGAACGAGGTACACTTCAGCTTCAGTGTTACTACAGATTTGCCTTGGCATCCCGTAGCCTGTCCAGTTTGGACTGGTCTTTCGATTCTTTTCAGCAAAAAAATCAACGGCTAATTTACAGTGGTGCCTGATTCTCGATCCCCCTCCCCCGTTTTCTCTCTCTCTTTCCTTCTTTCTGGGCGTCTGGCGTCCTCTCTTGTTGTTGTTGACAGCATCTGTAGTTGTTCCCAAGTCCTAACCTGGTTGCCTTCAAGTGCTCTGTTCTGTTACCATGGCGGACGCCATGGGGAGAGCAGCAGGCCTCAGACGTACTTGCGTAGTTAGCTCCCCTGGAAGTCAGTCTCAACACTGTGAAGGTGGGGGAGAGGGTGGGGAAGAGTGTGGAAACAAGGCTGGGGAGTCCTTACCCTTAATTGCAGTAGCGGGAGCCCATTTGGCCATTACTTATGTCATATCTATTTGACACTGTAATCGTCACTTCCGCTGTCATCCGACACGACAGCACTTTGCAGCAAATAAATACAGACAATCTTTTCATGAGGATTAAATCCAGGGAAGTCATCTATAATGTTTTCTAAATTGTCTTTTTAATTGTGTTTTGTAGACCTTTTTTTTAGTCAAAGTATAACTATGCCATGTAAGTTTCCTTTAAACTAAAATGAATACCGACAGATAAATGTTTCGGAGTGTTGCACCCATGGCTCTTTTAGTCACAGTTCTTTGCGTTTGTACTGTCGCGGCACTGTTCTGCCGCGTCTTACGTCCGTGTCCGAAGGCAAGACTTAAGTTCATTTGCTCCATTTTCTCCTTGTCCGCGGTCACTGTCTAATGCCGCTCCGAAGCGATGGGCCGACTTCCTTCTGGCCCCAAGAGTGGCCTCCCTCTATCAGGGAGTTCACTTTCGACTAAATTTCATCGTAATATAGTTAGTTGTCCTTTTTTGCGCGCCATTAGTCGAAGGCTTAATATCTTGCGCGCCGCTCGCGTTAGGACACTGCGTTGGAGGGTAGACGGTAAAAGCGAACCATAGGATGGTAGAGTGAGGGGTGGGGGGAAAGAAGTGAAGGTGGGGTGAGTCAGCGAGGAAAGCTTGAGAGACGGAGGTTGGGGTGGGAGGGGTTGGGTTGGAGCCAGTGTGATAGGGAGAAATCGTATTTGCATTACTGCTGATTTATTTCATATTGATGTTGCTGCTGATTCGGGGAGCCATATTGATCACCCAAGCATGGGAGCAAGTGGACAAGTTTTCACCATTTCTGAAATTTGTCGGTCACCAGGGGGACACAGCTGGCTGTCTTAGCTCTTAGCCCAGGAAGGGATGGTTGTGGGGTGGTGTTCAGCGGGTAGGGGGAGACAAGGGATGTGTTTTCTGGCAGGCCCGAGATTTAAGGTCTTCTCCAGACCATCCTTATTTCTAATGAAATTAAACTTTACATGTAAGTTTCTCGCAGGCTAGTCGCGGGCTGGACGGCCTTTGAGTGCATGGAGGACGGCGGGCGAGAACAGTTTGCATGAAATTCACATTTAGTTGATGAACTTCGTCGTCTTGGGCCAGGAAAGTCCGAAACTGTAGCCACCCATCCATCCACTCGCATCCTTCCGTCCTTCCACCGTGCCGACACTATTAGCTGCGAGCGGGCTTCAGCGTAGCGAGGCAAATCTAATCAGGAACCTTCTGGCGCGCACAGTAATAATGAACAATGGCCAAATTTTGCCGTGGCGAAAAGACATACAATCAACTGGCCATAAGTTTACCAGACGTTTTGCATTCCGTCAGAGCTGTGCAAGCTCACTTGCACACGCACGTTGACGGGAATAATATGTATGTGCACCGGTGTGCCTTTGGGCAAACTTTTTGGGCGAATCCGTGGAGGTGACGATAAATTTACAGCAAAATCAGATTAAAAGTCTTAACAGTCGTGAGCACACGAAGGCATCAAAAAAAAACTTTTCTAGATTTTAGAAAAGGATAATATTAAATAAACATAATCGCACGTTCTTTCGTCATTGACTGTGACAACGAACTATGCCGCTCGGACTCTGGTTATTACTAGGTAAGCACCGAATCTGCATCGAGGAAAGACCGGGCCACGCAGCTAGAACCACAGTTCTAGGAAGAACCCGGAAATCGCGGAAAGTTTGCGTGAGGTAAATGTTTGCGCTGTGAATGACTGGGGCCCGGCCTTGTGGCTGGTCCCGCGGCTCATAAGGAGAGAGACTGGGCCCATGCATAATGTATCAGCCTTGCATGTCAGCAAGCTGCAGAAATTGCCATATCGTAATACGCAGAAGACGGGTGGAGGTTGAGGTGGCGGCAGAGGGACGGACCAGAGGCGAGAGTACGTGTGGGAAGTCTGGGAGGAGGGGGGCTGCTGGGGTCTGTAGGGAGAGATTGATTATTTTATTGCCTCTGCCCTGGTGTCGGGCTATTGCCGGGCCTGCAGTTTTGTGTGCGGAGCTGTTGGTGCCACGCGAGCGAGAACGGTTCGAGCCTGGTCAGACATCGTGTTGTGAAGATCAACATCCCCCTCCTTCCTCCAGCATGCCTGCTGCATTTTTACTGCCCTACTCTTGTAGATGGTGGCACTTTTTTCACGGATCAAGATAGATCGGTTAAGCTGTACCCTCTCCTGTAGCCTCGCGCTTCCGTTTTATCTTTGAGTTTTGATACTGCTACATCACAAGCAGTTGCCAGTGTTAAGACCAGGGAACTGACCCAGGTGCACACGGTTGTTTATGCAAGTTTGGCAGACGGCTGGATTGTCTCCCTTTAGTCCCCGTCCCCCAACCACCACCACAAAAAAAGGGGGGGGGGTAGGAAAAAGAAAATGAGTTTGGAGAATGAGTGAAAGCGTAAGAAGCTGGAAGGGTGGAACGGAAGCTCTGCGAGCCCCGCAAGACGTGCGTTTCCTCTGGCCTGTCAGCGTCCATGTTATTAAGATTCCGGAGACATGGAGAGTGAGAGCAGTTTTATATTACACAAGACGGTACGAAAGGATTGGCAAGAAAAGGAAAAGGAAGACGGAGAGAAGGGGTTTAAAAAAAAAGTGCCAGCGACCCCACAATGCGTTATCAGCAGATCACTCCAACGTTCAAACTCTGAGACGCATATAATGGGGCAGTGCCTGGCCGGCTGTTGTTCTATCCTGTAATCAGGGTCATTAGTATTGACCAGCAAGTGGCCTGATGGATTTGCCAATGGTAGCTCCTCCTGTCGGCGTCTTTGTGCCCCTCCTGTGTTCCTACAGTCCCCTGTAACTTTTTTTTTTTTTTGCAGTTCTGATCTCGTTTCCTTCAGGGGCAGTTTGAAGGGCGGGGGGGGGGGTGGAAGGGGATGGGGTGAACCTCTTTCGGGTTTTACCCCTTCTCCCTCCCCTCCTCCCCAGGCCGTTTTCCTTTCCATTTTCTCTCGCTACTCCCACTTCCCGTTTGCGAGTCCAGCGAAGGCCGGAGAAGAGAATTCTTTTGGAAATTACGCAATTTGAAAGGATAAAAGACCACTTCAACTATTCTCGCGCATTCCTGCTTCTCCAGCCTATTCCTGACATGATTATGAATGATAAGTACGAGCGGCAGTCATTTGCCGGGAATTGCGGGCCCTGAGCTCGCAGTTGTGTTCCTTTCCGGCCCTGTTAAACTCAAGGCTTGGGCGCAGTGAGCTGATCCAAGATGGCTGATTCTATTATGTCTTATCACATTTATCAGTCTCTTCCCCCATCGTAGTTCAGCCTCCCCTCAACCAGTCCCTTCTCGCATCGACGACGGCTCGCCCCCGCCCCAATTTTTTGGGACGAAATGGCGATGTGTTTAGGTTTTAGCACAAAGTACCAGCAAGTGTGGAAGCTTGGAGGCGGGCAGGGTTGTCCGTGGCCCAATTACTGACCGTGCACATCCGAAGAAAGACTCGCACGCTGATGGCTGGATGCGCGACAACTCTCGGCGGACCGCCAAGACTGCTAATATCATTATCATTTTTGCAGGAGGGTTCCGAAGGTAACTGTTCCTAGTGGCTAATGTGATAGTCCCTTTGTTTGAATGCACGGAAGAGGGCTGGCAGAGGCCGCCATAATGAGATTTCCGCATTAAAACCACTCCGCTCGTGCGCTGCCCCCGTGCACAATGGGTCTTTATGATGCGCATTATTGTAGCGTGTTTTGCGAGAGGGGAGGCCGGTCATTATCATTTCACGACTGATTTCCAGACAGCCTCTTTGCATTTTCTCTCATTACTCTCAAATCCTAACTTGAATCGGACCTTTTTGCCGGAAAACTCTTTGACCGAATCTTCGACTATCCAGGAAGGCCGAAGCATTGTCTTACGCTCATAGGTTCATTTTCTGGGCTGAGCAGTCGTGCATTCGCATTTTCGCCACCTTTTTTGTGGATTACTTGCACGTCTGTCTGGTGTGAAAGGAGCAGGCCACCTCGAGACAGGGCAGCATCAAAGGGAAAGAACTCGGAGATGTGCAGGATACAGGAACGCTCTCATATTGAGTTTCGTCAGCGAGTCTCTTTATGGACGGGAATCTCATCAGAACTGGATGGAAGTAGAGCCACAACGCTTTTGTATAAAGGGGCCGTCCTGGAGGGAGCGTCAGGCAGTGGAGAAGTATTTACTGTTATTGTTATCTTGGTTGGTCAGTAGCCGCCATCATTGGCCTTTGACCTTGGTGACTGGGGTCTAGAGTTGGGCGCAAGTCTCTTAACTGGGGATAGTCACCAGACAGTAACTTAGTTAAAGAATGAAAGTCAGACCTAGCCAGCCAGCCAACTAACCAACCAACGTGAGTCATCTGTACAGTGAACACACGGCCATCAAAACGTGCCTCGGCGTCGCCACGCGCAGCTTGCCAAGACACGGCGAATGTAACGCTGTGGCTAGCCAAGCTGTGCCCGGTTTACGGCAGGCGAAACGGAGGTGGAGGGGGACTGCCAGCTTATTTATTGGAAATCAAAGAGTTAATGAGCTGCGAAGGCACACAAGCAGTCAGGGGTTACGCTTTTGGCTCGTGTGCGCGTTCCTGTTTCTTTCCAGACTGCTCGGCCCCCAAAGAGCACGCGTGAACCGCGCGAGGGCGCTGTCGTACATAAAGTTTCCCACGCTGGCGACGGTCGTAAATGCGGCACTCAGAACGCTGGTTTTATTCCTCGCGCTTGACAGCTTGTGTGTGGAATATGAAAACGGTCAAGTAAAACCACAATAAATGCGTCGGCCTTCGCTGTAGGGGGCTTGCCTTGTGTTCTGGGGCTTTCAAGTGAGAGAGGGTTAAAATGAGGATGCCACAGATAAGCGCGATTTCTTTTAGATCTTTCTTTCTTTGTCAAACCAGTTTTCTCTTAAACACACCATTGTTTTAAGCTTTTGTGAACACTTTTATTGGTGTAACGCTGTAAATAGTAAGAGAAACTCCGTCGTTTCAAGCTTAATATAGTATCAAGCTATGTCTACATGATTTTGTGATGGCTGCAGTGCGCCTTTTAACAACCAAGTTTGCAAAAACAAGTTTGTTTCCTACAAATTTCGCTATGTTTTATTTGTCTTTGTCTGGTTCAGGACGTCATGCCATTTTTTTGCACTTAAGATCGCGTTTAAGACGTTATTTATCGCCTACAACATCATTCACAACATTGGACTTCTTTCCGAATTGTAGTCTGATAATCATTTTTCCCCTAGTATGAGGAATTAAAGATTATTAAAGATAAGAAAGGAGCGCTCTCTAACGGTTGAACAGTCGCAAACTATGACTACGTTTCGGGCGGGTGGGGGGGGGGACAGACTGGTTTTAGGAAGTCTCGTTTATGGATTTGTCATTTACTCGTCTGAAGATTTTGAAGGGAGATTATTCCACGATCGTGAATCATGAGAACGCAGGGAGGGGGTGGCAGACAACTAGGACATCTTTGTAACTGAGAGATTATTTGAAGAACAAAAAAAGACGACGGAATAGAAAAAGAAGAAAAAAACCTCTGCATACAGCCTTTACTTGCGTCTGTGCCTATCCCGTCAAGAAAAATTAACTTTCACTTTCAAGTTGAAATTGGATAGTTCCAAACTTGAGAGTAGATCCCCCTGAGCTTGTGGCTCAGACTATTACCAACGACCGTCGGGATGCTTGGAACACACGTTGTGCCTGAGCAGCCATTGTAGTGCACTTTTCTGTGAGGCATCAGCACAAAAGTCGACTCCGGAGTTCTGTTTTTATGAGGGTAATTCATCCAGCAAATTACCCGAGAGCAAATTGTAAAGTGTATTCTGCGTCGCTCGCTGGCGGGACAAAAGAGGGACCCGTGTTTTGCGTGGAACATCGTCTGCCGAGGTTAGTGGGCGGAGGGGAGGGGGCCAGCACCCCGGGGGGTTGATTGTGGCAGTCTGCCTGGTTGTTGGTGGCCTCGTCGCCAGGCTGCGTCTCGGGTGCATGAAGCTACAATGGGACTGGTGTCTACCCAGATCTGTCCTGCAGGGACGCCATTGACGGCGCTAGACCCATGTTGTGGCCGCCGCACGATCGGAGGAGCAAGAAGGCCTCCTGTATAGAGCAGGAGGGGGCCTGTGTACGCGGCGTCTGCTGGCTGGCCCGCAATCTGCCAAGGCTGCGACGCCAACATTGTGCCGTCCCACCCAGTACCCGAGTTCCTGCGGCTCTGCACCCCTACCCGGTTCTGGTCTCGTCGCCGGCGTCTCACGTTTCATTGCAGGGTGCCTCTCTGACACCTGCCTGGGTGGCTTGGCGATCTTTACGGGTTCCTAGTAGGTTGTCCTCAGTAAAATGGCCGTGGTGGTTTTATTTTTTAATCTACTGGTATTCGTTCAAAGTTGTCCTTACTGTCAGTAAGAGGTGCCAGTGACGGACTCAACGACGATGTGGCGATAAGCATCAACATCAACGAAGATAGTCGCCGTTTAGGAGTATCCCGTTCAGTCATTGTGACATAATGAGATCGCTATAACCAGACAGGAAGTATCAGCGAGCGCAGACGACAGGGACGCCGACAATCGTCGTCCAGACAAGACGACAGGTTTGTCGCTCTGTCGGCTTTACGGAACAGAACTGCCGCCGCCAACACGCCCAGGGAGCAGCTCCGAGCATCCAGCAATGTCAGCGCCAGCGACCAGACGATTGAGAAGCACCTGCCTGAATCTATCCTGAGTTCAAGCCGTTCCGCAGTGCGGCCTGTCCTGACGCCATCGGCTGGGCTGTGGACCCGGCCTCATCTGGCTTGGGCGAAAATTATTTCTTGATCGACGAGTCCCGCGTTGCCAGATCTTTCCACGATAGTAGAATCCGTGACTGGCGACAGGGTCAGCGTTATCGTGATGCCACTGTGAGGGAGTGTAAACCATTTGGTGGCGGGTCCATCCCGGTTTGCGAGCGTCAACAGGTTGACCTTCTGCAGTCAATTATACTGCCAGCGCCGCAGGCAGTGGTAACTGGGCAGAAAATTCACCGGACCTTAACCCGATCGAGCACCTGTGGGATGTTCTGGGCCGTCATCTGCGGGCAAATCACTCTCTGCCAGCTGACCTTAACCTACTGTTCTTTCTGCTTCATCAGGTGTGGCAGGCGATCGAACAAATAGCTCTTGGGAAATTGGCTCAGTTCATGCGACAAGAGTGTCTTTCTTGTGTGCAGGCCAATTGAGGGCACACACATTTTTTTACATTGATTTTTATGTGAAGTACCCTGTTCTAACTTTTGTATAGGTGGGTTGTGCCCTTCGTGGCAGAGAATCTTGCTGTTTCAATGAAAATAGCCCATTAAATCTATTGTTGGTTGTTGCAGAATTCAGTGAAGTACACAGTTCACTTTAAGCTTCATTGTTTTGAGGTTTGGCGTAAAGTATTACGTGGTTTTTGCACTGGTCTTTCATTTCTTTTGAGCAGTATAAAACTAGCGAAAAGTAATAAAGGGAGAACCGAAAATATACACTTGCTGGTTACGACCTATCTGTGAACGGTCACCCTTTGTGAATCGCGTGGCTTCAGATAACCGGATGACCAAGTCACCTGGCTAACAGTTTGCCGGGCTCCTACCCTAACATTGTCTTTTACGTATTTCGTGGTAAAACGAAGACAAACAGCAACCTCGATGGCTGGTCCCCCACCTTCCCCCACCCCCACCTACCGGAGAGAAAGGAGCATGTAGCAAGAATTTCGTGAGGGAAAAAAAATCCCCAGCAGTTGGGGTGGGGAGAAAGAACCTATCTCGCAGCGCCGAGGGAAGTCCCTTGTTCAGTCTGGGCTTGGGTCGTTGAAGAGGTTTCAGAGAGAGGTCTAAGAAGTTGTGGCAAATAAAGACTCTATGAAACGATGATTAATCAGTCGGACTAAACAGGTTTAGAGGAAAACAAAGCTTTGTGGTACGAAGGGTACAGACGACTGGGCGCTTTGCTGGAGACCTCAGCTGAAGAGCCACTGAAATCGCCAGACGCGCACGCCGTGTGGGTCGAGCGTTTCTATTGGCCGGTGACTGACAGCCAGGAGGTAAGCTTAAGAGGTCTTGAAGATAGACACCCTGGCTCGCGCCAAAGTCCGATTCCATTCACGGTGAGTCCTCACCACGGGCAGCGGGCAAGAGAGGTCCTCTAAAGAACTAAAATGCCTCTGCCGTAAGCTTGCTTCTAGCACACTCCACTTTGCGGGGTCGCCGAGTTGAAGACCCCTGGCCGACAATTACGTTCCTACTTCAGGGGTGGGTCTTACACACTCGCCGGTGCGTTGGCTCACCTGAGCAGAGCATTCAGAATGTGCATTCTAATACCTCCCCCCTCCCTTCTGATATGTCTTCGAATCATGGTACACATGCCTGATCTTCCTTCCTTCCTTCCTTCTTTCTTTCTGAGATACGCCTTAACCTGCTTTTGTTGCGACAGACGAGTTCGCGTTCCCGTAAGAGATGTCCTACGGCAGCAAGACATTCCCTACTCAATACAGCAGCCGCTTTTTTGGAAACATGTTCCGACAGTAGACTTTATACCGATGGGCATATCACATGCGCGCTAGTATTACCGTTGCACTTAGTCACATTGTCGTCATCATCATTTCTCTTCATGCCTTGTGGCACATAGGGCTTGCACAAGACTCCTCCACTGCCCCCTGTTCTAAGACTGGGGGCTGTCACCTCCTCCGTGGTTCGTCTCCATGTTGTTTTTGGTTTTCCTCGCCTCCTTTATCCCTGGGGGGAGGGGGGAACGTCAGCGCTAAAAGTTACATTGAATCATTTTCAATGTGTTATTGAAAAAAAACTAATACGAAACTCGTTTCAAAATATTAAATGACTAAAAGAAATCTTCAAGCAGATAAAATAAGCACAGAAGCAAAAATTGTGCCCGATAAAAACATGGGGATGAGAGAGAGAGAGAAAGAGAGAGAGCATGTCATGCCAGCTGCTGTAATCAGAATTCTGTAATCAGAATTACTAATACTCGTTGGGACTGGTCGGCGTTGGCCTGATGATGGAATTACACGCGAGCTGGCCATTAAGCACCGGCCGTCGTCGCAGCCATTTCTCGATACTCGCAGGCGCAAGCCCTTTATCTTTAATAACTCCAAGGTAGCTTGTTCGCCCATGCCTTCACGCCAGCTCCCGGCTAGCGGCGTGCCGCCTGGGAAAATCTCAGGCGAACGACCCGCTTCTTATCCTCTCTCCAGTCTCGTTGCCTGAGCTTGACCAGCCAGGTAATCGTAGGTGAAATTAGACGGAAAACAGGTAAAACACACAAAGAGCTTGCGCAGAATGGCCCAAACAATGACTTGCCCGGATCGAATACGATCGAGGGGGGAAGCAAGGAAACAAATGGGGAGGTTGGAGGGGTCGAGAGAATTGAAAGGAGATGGAGGTTGGGAGCGAGGGGTAGCGTGCCTGTAACGTTGTATGACTGCTTGTGACGTCAGGGCCTGACGGGCAAGGGGGCTTCTGGTGCTGATGGGAAACTGACACCAGAACTCATTGGCGCATGCGCGAGTAAGTACCGGAACAGTCGATTGAACAGGAGGGAGGAGGGGGGAGGGAATGAAAATAAAAACGGCATTGACGGGTACACGAGATCTCATCCTGCGACAAGTTCCATCTGCGCTAGCGAGTAACGAGCGGGTCGGCCGCACCAGACGGATGATGATGAATTTGATTGGCTGCTATTGACCCACACTCGACCGGAAGTAAATGGATTCGGCGAGTTAATTACCGCGGGGCGAATGTCTAAGGTACAGTCTCTACGTTTGTTGGCGACTTCGTGGTGCCAGCACCATTGTAGTCGTTTCAACAATGACCGCCTTGATTCTTGTTGTAATTACTGACTGCAGTAGTACCGATCACCTACATTTATTTTACTGCATTTGCAGTGTTCGATATCGGACTATCCATCCCTCCATGTGCCTGCCTACTCTGTCTATCTGCCTGTCTATTTATCTATCTCGTCTTTTCACAGGAACTCACTTTCCCAGGAAAGTTATTTCCGTTAGTCATTTAGGTAAGCGACTGCTATTTCCTGTGAAATGAATTGTTCCTGTTGTTCATATCACCTGTCTCCTACAGCTTAAGTGAGTGAGATTAACAAGGACTGTGTGCAACCAGGGTCAGAAGGTCGAGATTAGCTGACGTCCGCTTAACGTTGACGCGGAATATTGTCTGTAGCAAATTTCTCCTTTTTTTAACTCTTGAGTTTTGTGCGGATTTACCTTAGGCCTGTGGTGGTGGTGGTGGTGGTGGTGGTGGTGGTGGTGGTGGTGGTGAGCAAAGAGCCGTTACCAGACTGTACTGAGAGGAAGACCAACCTGATGACTGACCTCACCCTATTCACTGCCTTCTGTTGCCAACTAACACATTCCTAGGGGAGGGCACTCGTCTTACTTTCTTGTTGTCTGCGCTTGGGTACATTACCGATCTGGAATGATGGACTGTTACGAACCGACACGGTGAGGCAGTGGGATACGAAGCGCTTGGAACCTTAACTACTTACCCTGTGTCTATGGTCTTAAAGTTAACTGAGCCTCGATTTTACACCCCCGCCCCCAACCACCACTGCACGCTTCCTCAGTTTATTGTGCTTCCCGCCCCCACGAATCGCCCAAGACAGCGTGGGATGCCAGCATGGGAGCCTGCCAGAGCTTAAAATAGCTGAGTGAATTTGTTGGAAGTGCACGTAAACAGCCAGTAAACTGCGTGACAAGGACCTGCCGACAGCACGCTGGACTGATTCCGAATCTGCGCAACAGCGCTTTGACCCTAGGCCTCTGGTTGGCGGCGACGAAGACACGCGGTTCGATTCTTCGGGATTCGTGAAACTCATGCGGATGCTTTTGTTTCCTTCTGTGTGGTCGGTTACCTTAGTCACATCTACTGTCAGCATTGGAAGGTAGTTTTGTAGGGCAGGGATTAAACGATGAAGCTTTTGTCGCAAACACCACGATGCGCCACAGGCAATGGGTACAGACCTAGTATTTTCACACCTTTCTTCTTATTATGAATTATTATATTTATGTGCATGTGTCCCTCGTTTACTGGGCCTTCTGCTTGGCGTGTTCAACCCTTAACGTCTGATTCGGCATGAAAAACCACATGTACAGACAGTCTGTGGGTGTCGGGATTGTGCTGTTAACCGGGTATTATGAAGATCTGATGGTAGTTTGGGTCATCGCTGTTTTCTATTCGTTCATATTCCTCCCATCTCCACCCCAGCCTTTTCGGCTATGGAGTACATTCAGCATGTTAACCGTTTTTTTCCAGTGTCAGTGCAGCACATCTTTTTCTGGCGAACGGTCCGCCCTTGTGTTTTAACTCCTATTTTCTCCATTAGCCGCACTGAGTGACCAGCGGAGAATAGATGCCGACAGCGTACAAAGCGTTATCCAAACCGGGAAGCTCTTTTCACGGAGAGCTGCGTTTTTTCCCTTGTGATGAAAGTTTGTGGTTTGAACGAGACAAAGGGTGTTCACTCAAGTACGTCTTGCGCGCCATCCTGTGTGAAGGTGAGTCTGTAGCAGTAACATGGCAGCAGGCGCGTGCTTAACAGCAAGAAACCCTGGGTACAGGTCAAAGGTTTAAGTCCGGACGATCTGCAGAGTTCTCAGTCAAACCACACAAACTAATGCACCATCAATCCATGAGGACGCAAACTTTCCTGCAGGTGCAATAAGGGAATGCCAGGGCGTACAGCTGGAACCGTAGTCTTGTCTGAGGGACATGGGCCGACGGGAGGGGGAAATTAAGAGATGCGATGTACCTAAAAGGGAGATAGGAAATTATTGCGGCAAGCGCAGCTGAAATATGTTTTTATTTGAAAATTAATTACTGAGGATCTAGATCAGCAACACCGATCACAAATAAGGAAGATTGAGGTCTGACACCGAACTGTGAAGGGAAGAGCTTAGTGACAATATCAGCGCTGCTTCTAGCTCGTGAATTGAATAAAGGTGGAGAAGTCGTCTACAATGGTCAAGAAGGTAAAGGGATACAATTGTAGCGTAAATAAAAACGGATGAGTTTTTTCCCTCTAAGGCGCGGGGTTGGCGCTTTAAGCAAGCTTGAAAATCACGCTTTGACGTCACCAAACCTTTGTTCAACTGCAGGAGCTGTGACGTCACCACCGACTTCCGCTCTCGGTCGTGCCTCGTACAGAGGTGACCAGCCTGCGTGCTGGATTCGGATGTGGTTCTGAGCGGGCTAATCTGCTTGGCGAGCGCCACATTAGGGACGAGGCACAGACCTCGTGGCGTCATTTCCGGTGTGGGCACCGCCTGACGAAGCGTTGCTTCTCGTGCTGGCGACACTGAGCCTTGTCGAGGGAGCTTTGCAGGCCCAGCGGACCGCGGTAGAGCGGAGAAAGAGAGAGAGAAAGACAGAGAGCCGGCGTTGTGTGGGCTTTAGGCGACAGAGTTAATGGGTTTACAGATTGTAATCCGAAAAATCTAGCTTAGGCTTGTAATCCTACGTGCTATGTAATCTGTTAAAATAGACTCTTTTCTGTGAAACACGCGTGCGCCAGCGTGCGCACGTTCGTAACCGCATTCACAATCAGGCACGCTCGCTCTCTTCATCTTTTCCTCGTCGGTGTGTCTCTTTCACACACACGCGCGTGCGCACGTAGCATGCACGCACGCACAGAGAAAGCCAGCCACGCACAGAAGAGAGAGCCAGCCACGCACAGGGCACGAGCGGGCAATGATCTCTACCGTTTCTTCAGCCTCGACCGCTGCATTAGTGGACGAAAATCCGAACCAAAAACCAATTAGGAAGAATATTAACTTGTCGGTTAATGTCATTAAACGCCGTTGATATTTGATGCCGGTGTCGTGAAACAGAATTACTCTTTTCGACTTTTGACACACCTTCCATCTGGCGTCTTCTGTAGCTACCTAGTAATTTGTGCAGGAATTCCCAAGTCGACTCTCGCTGCATCCTTTTCTTTGTCTTTCTTCGTTCTCGTCATCTTTTTCTCTCCTTCTTCCTGCTTCTCGTCATTTTTTGCTATGTAATTCTTTTCATGGTTTGCGATGATGAATACTACAAAAAGCTTTAAGGCGGAAGGGCGAGTCGCGCATGTGCAGTCAGACCAATACAAGTTACCATTGACATAAGCACGTCACCGTTTTCGTGAGTTCGTGAAATCCGAGCTGTGCGCCGTTACTGCTTTTGCAATTGGCGGTGCGCAGCTTGGGTCGGTGGATGAGTGCACTAGACACACCACCAAAAAAAATTTCCGCGCCTTATTCTTCAGTTTAAAAAATTACTTCCGCTGGAGACAGGAACCACCCTGCCAGGATGCCTGCCTACGGCACGACAGCCAGTTTTGCGAGTCGGTCAGAGAGCGAGCAATGGATCCAGTGAATGTGAGCGACGCTAATTATGTCCTCAGAAAAACCACTCGTCGCGATGGACAATATCCCTACGGAAACGTTGGTCATCTCGCCAGTGTCGGCAGATAGCAACTGGCATGCGATCTTTATGACCCAAAAACTTGGGGTTGGACGTCAGTGGTTAGGGAAAAGACCGGGATAGCGAAGGTTGAGGCTGAGGTGGGGGAGTGGGATAGGAGCGGGGAGAAGGGAGTTGCAAATGAAACACCTGTGACGAGAGGCCAAAGGGTACAGAACTCTTGTCTCTTAGCGAGCGGCCGCAACCGTGCCAGGTCATTAGGGATCAGTCACTCCCAATAATCGGGGTCATCGTTTACAGACTGCCCAGCTGCTTTTTTTCTTTCTCTCTCTCTCTCTCTCCCCCTCGTGCGCGCGCGTGTAAGTGCGTATTTTCTTTTTTTTTCTGGGTCTGGGTTCAGCATGATGTCTGCATGCCAAGAGTCGAGGACGGAAGTAGAGACGGTGCAGTGCCGCCTGGGCGCCACCACTAGCTGGACGCGACCTTCAACTCTTGGCACCTCCAGTCACGTACAGGGTATTCAGACGCGAGGCAGAGGTTAATGAGTTTCTAACGACGGGACCAGGCACCAGGAAGGAGGGGAGTGGCACCCACCCTCCCAGCCCCGACCACACCACCAGCTTGAGTGGTCAGCGAAACAGAACGGCCCCAGGGATGCCAGACTGCACGTGACGCTGGAATTTGGGATCTGGGTGGAGAGGACGTCAGACGAGGTGGAGATAAGACCTGGGTCGTCATTCAGTCCGAGGTACAGCTGACCTCGAGCTTCTTCGTATTTCGGAAATCCTGGGCGGCCTGTTGTGACCGCATGCTAACCTCGCGGGGTCTTACAGTCTTGTACGCTTTAGAATGTTCTAGAGTTCATCCTGGGATTGGGCCGGGAAATGCTAACCTGTGACCCTAATGCACCGACTGCCCCAGTAAGTCTGTTCACGTACATGTCTAACTTACTGACTGGGTGGGGGGTTTGCGGGGGGAGGGAGATATTTGAGGTCAGGGGTGATCAGGGTGAGGCAAAAGATATCAGACACTCATACTCGAGGCGCAGAACACCATTCTCTGTTTTATAGTAGACTGAACTCAAAGAGTTCTCAACAGACCTAGAAGCAGCGTGGCCGACGAATGGGACTCCTCAAGAGACACCATTTGTAATTCAATGACCTTGCTTCCCTCTCTGCTCTTTTTAGCTCCTGGAGTACAATGTCCCCCTTCCGCCGCTGGCCAGTTCCGAATTGCCCCCCCCCCGCCCCTTCCTCCTTGCGCTCATACCAGTCTACGGGTGCCGTATCTGCGAGGCTAGATAGGGGTTGGGGCGGTGGTGGGGGGCCGTAATCCGAGTCTTCATGTTACGGTGACCATCCATGTTTCTTCACTTAATGTCATCGCTTTGTCTTTCTGGTCTGTCTTTCCATTCTGTTGTCGTTCTGCGTTGGTCTTCGAATTGGTGCGACACTGATCCCCGATATTGGTCACGACCGCTACCTTGCAATGATAGTCCACTACCGGTCAGAGAGATCAGTGTAGCTTTAAAGATCAGTCTAGATTTTTAATGTTTGGTGATGTAGATTCAGCTAACAGTAAGGGGGCTGTGATGGGGGGGAGGGGAACTTTCCATGCACTTGCGTTCATCAAGGGCGACAACGCTAGTGTCTTGCCGTGGGGTGAGAGCGGGGCTGCCTAAGAGTTGTCTGCGTATCCCCGTCCCTGGAGTTAATGGACGCATTCCTGCACTGGCGATAACCCTTCTAGAGGGCCAGGGGTTCAAACCCTCGGGTTAGCAGCACCAAGATCGCGTTGCGGTTTAAAGGCGTTCGAAAGTGCGATATTCCAATCTTTATATTGTGTTGCTGGGCAACCCTGAAGACGTACAGAGACGGAAAGGAGAAACATTTTTTTCAAAATTGGCAGAGAGACGGGAGGGGAGAGATGGTATCTTTAATGCGTCTTGTTTGAACCCCTCCTTTTTGACTGCGTTGTGTTGCACTGTTTCTCCCCAGCTTGTGTTTGCGTTGGCCCCTGGCTTGCCGCAGTCCTTGTTAGCATTCTGCTGAACAACATTGAACTCAGAGAAACTCGTGGGTACTGGACGTGAGGTATGACAGTTCTCGGTTGATAGTAGGTTGATAGTTGACAGGCGTAACAAGGACGACCTAATGAGATGGAGGGGATAAAAGGCGGGTTAGGAGAGCAGTAGTCAGGGGTTTGCCCGCCTTGTGTTCGAAGCGAATATTTTCATACCTCGTTTGTAAGTGCAGAATGTCCATCCTTTGTCCAGACGTGCAAAAAATGTCTTTAGGCATGTAAAATACGGTGTTCTTGTCCTTATAATGTCGTTCTCTTGCACCGAAAGCCCAGCGCATCGACGCAAGATGCATCACGGCAGTACTGAATGCACCCAGCTTCCTGCGGACGGGAGTAAGATGCTCTTAAGAGTACTTTTGCACCCTGTCGCCTAGTGGAACGAAGCCAAATGCACCAAGAAAGAATTATTGCTTCGACAACTATCGTAAAAATTCATTTTCAGCTGTAAAGTCTTTTTTTCCCCTTGCTGCAGGAGATTTTGTCCTCGTTAGACATCGTTTGAGGTTTGGATGGGGACGCTCAGAGTGTCCAGGCAGTATGTTTGCCTTTGCCAGGAGGTGACGCCTGACTTACGAATGGCGAGATGAAAGGCGGTGCTTGGCGTCCCGCGTTCGTCAGACTTGATGCCAGTTTGCGCATTGCGCCTTCCGAGAACAGAGGTCATCCAAGCAAAAAAAAAAAAACGGGAGGTGATTCCGCCGATGCAAAAGTCTGTTGCTTCAAAACATTGACGAATAACCATACATCATCCCTCTGCATTCCTCCCACCCCCACTTCTTACCCCTTACCTTTGCTGTGGCATCAAAGGCGAGAAGCAACAGGTGAATTTGCTTTGAATGTTCACCGTTTCCGTGATGCTCAAGCTTTTTTTAATTAGTCCATAAAGGATGACGTTTTGAAATCGAGGGCAAGGATTCTAGAAATGGAGTTTTTGATGTGCATCTAGAACCCACAGCTCAAGCTGTGTTGGTTTAACAGAAAACACTCGGTAACAGAAATCAGTATGAGAACTACTTTTGTGGTCTTGCGGGTAGAAGGGGGGAGACGCGTATTCTGTCGGATCCCCCCAACAGGCCAGCGAAGGTTGGATGCACAGAGGAAGTGAGGAAAAGAATAATATCCCTTTCGTACATCCTAGACGGGACAGGGAAGAAGTGTGCGCCAGGCTGCGGAAGACCCCGACACTTGAAAGACCTCAACAATGCTAATCACTCAAAGAATTCGCCTTGACACGGTCTTTGATGAGAAACAGCTGGTCTGGGCACCTACTGCAGACTCCAGTCTCCCCGGGACGCGCGCCCGCGAGCCATGCGGGCTTGTCGACTGGGTCTCCGCTATCATTTATCATCACAGACCAGACCCCTTTTCTACTGACACCTCATTATACAATTTTTCTCTGAGTTTTCCCCTCCCCTTTCCACAAACATGCACAAACACATCTTTTCGACATCTCGTCTTCAGTTGTTGGAGCGAATGGATACAGAGCTGCTAAAAGCAGAAAGTTTAAAACGGTAGTGACATGGAGTTCATGGCATCAGTTTGTCCAGATCCTTGATTTGAAGAGTAGGTGATTCATGATCGATCCGCCCCGTGCTGGGAATATTGTTACCCTTATGAAAATAGTCTAGCCTTTCCTAACCGCCACTGCTTTCTACATCCACCACCACCACCACCATCACCACCACCACCACCACTGCCAAGTATTTTAACGTATAATACGCCCACCAAATAAGTCGCCTAACGTCTACCCTCATCCTCGTTAGCTCCCCCTTCTCGTCTTCCCCACCCCAACCTTCCTCTATCTCTTTGCCTGCTCTCAACTTTTCCCTAAGGCCTGTCGTGTTATGATGAAGCTAAGGAATACACGATGGTGTCGAGGGGGCGGGGAGAGGGAGCCGGGAAAGTAGAGTCGGGAGAGGCTAGCGGTTGAGGGAAGAAGAGGAGAGTGGGTGGGGGTGACAGCGGAGGGAAGAGCCTTGCATTTGTCTTAATCAGTCCAGCATCCCCCCGTTGGCCAGGCTGAGAAGTGTTCAGCGCGCTGATAAGCAACATGATGTAATGTGTCAGGGAGATGGGCGCCCCCGCTGGGAGGCTGCCAGCTCCTTATGGCAAAATTGGCAATACCCTTCTTCATTAAAATGCCACTTTTAAAACGCACCGGCCCAAACTGCATCAGCGCGCCGCGGGGCCCCCGGAGCGCGCGCGGGGGATCGGGCCTAAAAGCTTCCTGTTGGCCGCGCGCGCGCAGTTGCCTGCCCTTGCGCTCAGGTGGCGCGCTCGTGGGCTCGCGGTCGTTCGCTTTCTATTTCCTATGTGTCTGTCAAAAAAAAAATCCCTCTGTCTCTTTCCTCTACCTATCCTTAACTCCACAGCAGAGAAAACGTGACCTAACGGTTTCCAGATTTTTTTTCAAAGTTAAAAACACTTTTTTGTATGTATGGAATCGATTTCATTTTCAAGGATGCAAAATCTTACTTTGAAGAAAAGCCAAAATAAATCTATTTTCATTTTTTGTTGCCTTTTTTAAAAATCTATTTTATTGCGGTTTTTGAAACTGTTCCCCCACCCACTTTTAAGTTTCTTTTTTCGGTTAGAAGCTTTTCATTTACTCTCGTACTTCCCTCTTTCTCTTTTTTCCTGCTCTCCGTAACAGTCTCTCCGCCCCCTTAAAAACTCGGGTAGACTGCACGCGCACGTAGGGGCTCACTCAGTCACACGCTGGCACGCGCGCGCGCGCACACACACAGTGATAGTAAATCACGACCGCAAGCGGCTGTTGCAGATATTGTGTGAAATTTAGTGCCAGACACTGTCATAGAGAATGGTGCCAGGCCGCCAGCCTGCCACCCCAGACAAACCGCCTCTTCTTTAATCAGATAAAAGCAGGCTTTTCCCCTGCCTTATCCCCACCCTCCAACACCACCCTTTCTCCCACCCTTCACTGGCCCCTCTCCTCCTCACCCCTAGGGTCTTCCGACTGCGGAGTGCCTCGTCTGCGCATGTGTTCACCGGATCGCCCGGCTGTGGCCGACAGAAGTGTCACTTTTGCTGCACACGGAGAATTAAAATTACAGGCATTATAGAGAAATCTGGTGAGCGTGTGTGGAAACGTATCGGGCAGATTTCTTTTTCCCTGCATTTTACCCGTCAAAGACACGATTACAGCGTGACGTCTGCGACATAATGCGACCTGGCTGTGATGCCTCAGTATTGTGGAGTGTTATGTTATTTAGCGAGCTTCTCGTCTTTCTTTTCTGTTTCCTCTTCCTCGTCGTTCTTATTGTCCTTATCTGTGGTTAAGTGAAGCCAAAAATTGAGCCGAAATGGCCTGGGCTGTGCTTTCTCTTTCCAGAGTGTTCGTTTGGTTTTTCCACACATTGTTATAGGACAACCTTACTTGTTGAGTGTTTACGTCGAACACAACGAAAACTATTCCCTGCATGTTTCGTCAACACGGGTGGGGGACATTATGTTTTCTGGTGTAACAACAAATACGCAGTGTAGTTCTTTTGTGCGCGTGTGTGGAGGTGGGGGGAGGCTATTTTGGGGTTTTATGTTCATTTTGTTATTTTTTCGGGGCCAGCAAGAATGCTTTCTCTTCTTCAAAACTTCGGCTGAAGATAGGGATGAGGGAGTCCGGTTCAGTTCCTACAGTAAGAGAGGGGAGGGGGGTCGCTGCCCTGGTTGCTGTCGTTGCACTGAGCGAGACGCATCTTTCATGACCGTAATCCGTCGTACCTTTTCTCTGCACCTTCCTCATCTCGAGGCCCTTCTGGTCCTGGTGCTGAGATTAATACGGGGAACAGGTAGGGGGGCATCTCTATTCCGTGGAGCTTGAGAGTCTCGGCAGTTCGCGGTATCAGAACGAGATTTTGAAGGCTCCGTATCTGGGAATACAGCTAGGGCCAGCTGCATGTGTAAACACCGGAGAGGTTTTGCTTATCTGGGACGTTAAAAAGTGCGCAGCTTTCATGAAAATGTCACTTGGAGATTAGAGGGACGGAAGGATGCAAAGAGAAGGAAGAAAAAATGCACAATTGCTGCGCTCGTGCGTTGGTTGACCGGTAAGTGGTAGTTTGCGTTATAGGTAGTGGAGGTCTGTCCTTTTTGAAACGCCAGTAGGAAGGGAGGGGAGGAAGATGTAGAGTTGGTTTTAAGATATAAAAATGAGGAAGGAAACGGCAAGAAACAAAAGATTCAGCCCTCTCTAGTTAGTCCCCCGCGTGTTTTATGTGTCATAAAATTCTTTACACCCGTCAGCGCTGTCTGGCGCCGGCTGGGTATACGGTAAATACGGCTGGTGTCTGCCTGCCTCGTGGAAGGCAGTCCCTCGCTAAAGATATGTAACAAATTATGAGCGACTGCCAGCTTCAGCCCCCAGCTTTTTTAACCCCATCTCTTCTTCCCCATCCCCCACCCTGTTCGCTCTCTGTGCTCAGGGGCATTTTGTGTGAAACCTGAGGACTGGTAGACATTTTTATGTTCCAAGCAAAAGTAATCTACCATAACCTATTTCCTCCGATCATTTCATCCCCTCCCAGTACATCTCGGCTGTAGCTCCCTTCCACCCCACACTCTACTCCAAGCCAGCCGTTTCCCATCATCATCTGTTCTCGTTCTTCCCTCTCCATCCCCTCCCCTGCATTGAGGATTTTGCCACACGCTTAAAAGGAGAGTGTATGCGATGAAGGTGTTTGTGTCCCATGAAAGTTTGGTTGCTTAATTCTATTTCAAGATACTGAATAATAAGAAAAACTCGCAAAAGAAACATTTAGATCTTATTACATGTCCACAAGACCCTTTGAATCAGTTTAAGAGAACTTGAAGAAATGAAGAGAGATTTATCCGAAGAAAGGTTTATTGTGTGCATTTCTTTTTTATTGCATTCTTATCAGTCTGGAAGATTTTCGTTTGAGAACAAAAGCTGTTATCAAGGATTCTGGAGGAAACACCTTAAGGAAAATCGAATAGCTCCATTTCTTGAAGCTGTTGTTGAGCCGTTAAAACGCGACAGCGGTGATAACTGTTCTCGGGCAAATTTAAATGTGCGTGCACATAACGTACTGATGTAATGAAGGGGAAATGAAGCTGTTTCAAATCGTGCTGAGCTTAAATTGCGTAGGAAAAGGTCAAGTAAAAGGAGGAAGTATTTTTTGAAGTAAAGATAAAGACGCCAGTTTTTTATTAGAAAAAAATCCCCTGCGTTTACCTGCATCTAACGGGAGGAACGAGAGAGCAACGCAACGGTTGGATTTTTCTTTTAAATCTACATCTGATTGATGCAGTGCCCCCCTGCAATTTATTTTCTCTCCTCTTCTAACCTACCTGGCTTGCGTATTTTTCGGAGTGTAAATGATGTATGGGAGAATACGTTTTATTTACGCCGCCGTTAGCACGGAATATGGTTAACATAAAATCTGCAACCATGCCTTCAAAGAGTCGTGCATTCTTACAATGCATGTCATACAAATGAAAGAACATTTCGTGAGAGGGGGTGGGGATCCGTGTGGGATCATGTCATTCTGGCTGTCAAGAAATAAATTTAAAATGTCTTTGTTGGATCGAGTCTATAAGGATTTGAGAGTGCAAGGCTAGAGAACTGGCTCGCCGGAGTTCTGAGTTCACTTTGGGCCGCTTCTGGTAGGAGGAGCTCAGGTGACGTAAATATCCAACAGTGGTCCATCTCTCAAGATACAGATCCAGGGTTGTCCTCGGTCTAGCATCGAAACGAATATCGTGTTGCTGCAGATAGTGCTAACATCCGCTGGAAAGCTCGTGGTGTCAGTTCCTCACCCAATCTCCCCCCCCCCCAAAAAAAATGGCTGGGTGGGGTGGGACAGAAAAGGACTAAGAAAGGGGCCTTTGCATGTTATTTCCAACAGCTCTTCAAACTGACCCTTCAGTCATTGCCAGCGCCAATCAGTGCGAGCATACGAGACACGCAGGAAGGAGGAAGCCCTTGGGTTAGTGATGAGCGTTCGCGCCTCCTTCTGATGAGAGCGCTGACAAGGAGGGAGGTCAAACTTGTTAATTTCCTGCTGCAGAACTTGGGGGAGAAAACATGAAAGTGGGGAGATAATCACTGGAGAACAGACGCAGGCGAGCTGGGTCTTCCGGTTGCTGTCAACTGCAAACAAAGGGAGGCTACTTGCCGTACCTGAGACGGATGCCACCAGGGGTCATCGTTTATACAGAAGCCCTGCTGTCAGAACGACCGCGGTCGTGTTCTTTGAGCTCTGGCCTCAGGCAGGTATCTCGCCGCTAGTTCCAGAACTTAGGGAAATAAGGGGAAACATATTTTCTTTTAATTTCCTCTATTTTAATCTTTTCTTTTTCCGGGCTGGCCTTTCCCAGGTGTTCGTTTTTGGTTGATCTCATGGCAAGACGGTGGTGTATCCATTCCTGCTCATTCAAGAGACATCTGTTAGGAAGCGAAATGCGACTAATTTGTTTGTTTGTGGTTTGTTTGATTACTGTAACACCTAGCAAAAGTGGATTGTTGTGTTCCATTGTCGTAATTATCCGAGGAACAAATTAAAAAGAAAAGTCCCATTAAGCTGTTACTGTTGTCGTTTAATAACCGGAGTAGAGAAAAACAATTTGCAGCCGTTGCAGTAGCAGTTCCTTCAAGCGAAGTCTGTGGATCACCCTCCGTCGAAATTTAGTCGCCGCTGCCCTACCTCCTCCGAGCCCTTAAAGGGTGGCACGTTACAGAAATGGCGGCGCCGAGCAAACCCCCACTAGAGCTTTCCGTCAGCTGGGGTGGGAATGGAGTTGCCTGCCCTCAGGCCGTTTTGCCTCTATGGCCCTTATCTGCCACGGCGTGGTCTCCCCTTCAAGATGGGGGCTGCAGATTCGCCATTTATTCTCCTCCTTGACTCCAGTTGGCGGTGCCAGGCCATCCTTGCCACGATCGCCCCTCGTGCAGTGTCGCTGGGGGCAGTCTGGCATTACGACGCTCTCGCTGGAAGCAAAGAACACTCCAGCTGCCAAAGCCGCCTCACTTGCCTGCATTGAAGTAATCGCCGCCAACAACTAGTGGCTGGCAAAATGTCGCTCCCTTTTTGCACTCAGCCTACTCCGTGTTTCCCTTTTCCTTCAGTAAGTCCTCCTCCTCCTCCTCCTCTACCTCCTCCTCTTCAAAGGCAAACCTTTAAAAAAAATCTGCCATTTTTCTGGTAGTCGCATGGTTCTACTGTTTATTTCTGTTGTTTGTTCTTTTCTCGCCGTCTTCGTTTATTTCAGCAAGAGGCAGAAACGAATGGAAATAAATTAGGGCCCGCAAGTCACGAACGACCTCAGAAGGGGTTTGTTTATATACTTCGATGCATCTTCGAACAGTGTTGCCTACAGGCCCGGTGCAGCCCTTTGGGCTGAAAGGTTTTTTCCCTCCCTTCTGGGGCGGAAAAAGGGGCGGAAAAGATTTCACAGCAGTCACCTGAATCATCACCTGGCCCCATTTTCAAACAAATAGCCATCAGACTTCAAAGCCGCTAGCTCGGAGATTTCGAAGCACCTCTAAATAGATGTGTTTCGCGCGGTAAACATTTAACACTTAATAGCAAGAGAGCTTGCAGAACTGTGGCATGCTACCGGAGTCCGAACGGATTATCTCCGCACCGCGCCCCCTCACATCCACCAAAAAGCTTCATAAGCATTTTGATATTTGATTGTTGTAAGAAGAAGAAAATCTTAGATTTAGGGGGTGGGTGGGGCTTATGGAGGAGGAACATGACTGAAGAAATCATTTTCTGCAATCGTGAATAATGGAAAACAAATAAGGTGCCAGCATAGAACGTAAGAAAGAGGGAGGGATAAAGTCTTCTTTTTCTTTGCCGACGCTGCCACCACCTGGCCGCCATTACGGTTAGTAACTCCCAATAATTGCAATTTTCCCATTAACAGAAATGGGGGCAGTTTTGTGCTGCCATGTAGCGCGCATCCACTGCTCCTGAAGGGTTTGACGTGTCACTGTCGTCGTGTGTGCCGAAGTTGTCGCTTCTGTAGAATCTTGCTTGGCTGAGGGTTTGGGGGGAGGGTTGTAACTTTGGAAAACGAATCTAGTTTCTGTGTCTGACCATTCCAGGTGTTTACATGTGTGTAATAATGCCATCAATGACCGTTGCCAGTCAGTGGAGACACTGGCATCATGCTCTACTCCCAGCTGTGCCTGAAGTTTTTGTAGATTTTTTTTCTTCTGTTTGATGAAAACGACTCCTGAGGATTTTTTTTAACATTACTTGATATGAATTGGATTCACCTTGTCACGGATGCATGTAGATTTTAACAGAGGTGATGTAGTCAAGGTTTTAGAGCTTTTCACTTGTATATCCGCTGGATTATCCTGAGCAGTGCTTTCAACACAGGACTGAAGCCGACTGTCTACAGCCTGATTCGGCTCTTGGGTTCATGACCTCCCGCCGTATCAAAGCAAACTGAAACGACCGGCATCGGCTGGCGTGCACACGCAGTGACTGCGTTCAACAGCGAGAACGCACTGCGCTTGATTGACGGACTACACAGCCTCCGGCACTCCGTGCAGGTCCCGGCTTCCTTATCCCCTCACCCCGCCCACTCCTCCACCCCTCCCCTTTCCCCTCCGTTCCCCTCTACACCGTTTTCTGGTACCAGCGGCCGTGCATAGTAGAGCGGAACCTTCTAGAAAATGGCGGTGCCGAGGTCTGGGCAGAAAATGGTCCGGCGGCTCCCGCAGGAATGCGGCAATTTCTTGTGGACATTATGCAGGGATGATTGGACGCCGAGAAGCCGTAAAGACGTGGCTCTCTAGCCGATGACGAGGCGGGTTGTCCAAGGTAGACAATATTGACACTGAGGCGGGGGGTAGGGGTGGAGGCGTGGGCGCTAGCAGCTGATAGTATGTGCCCCACCCACCCACTCAAGCCCCAGAATAACTGGCGAAATATTTGCAGAAGAAAGCTGATCAACTTTCAGGCGCCGACCACGAACTTACGGAGTCAAGGGTTTCCATGACTGCCTTCCTAGTTCTGAGCCTGCACTTGTTCTTTGCCCTTTGGCCTTTTGGAGCCCGTTTACTGCTGGAGACCTGTCTACTAGAGCAAACGTACTAGCCAGAACTTGATTTTTTTTCTGTGTATTCTTTGATTGGTTCCAAGTCTACATGGCCGTAGCAACAGATTTACTACCTGCGTCACATACTGATACTGATACAGGCCAACCACTAACTGGCCGCTACTACTGATTAATACTCGCCATCGACTTTCCATCCCTGCCTGGCTTCCTCCCTTCTTTTATATATGTTCTTTTTTCCTCAGCTTTTTATTTACTTCGATGTTAAAATGTGGTCACAAACTGCAGCCTGCACAAGTTTTGGAAAGCGACGTGATAGAAATATTAAAGGTGAAAAACAAATAGACATGGAAATGTTGAAAAGAGTTCCTTCAGCAATGGACGTGCTCTCGATCGTATGACTGGATGTCAAAACGCGAAGAAATATAAACTGTATTCCAGTCAATACTTAAGTCACATTTTACGTCTCAAAGAAGGATACAATATATTATAATGCCTTTATGTCCCGATGAACTAGATTTTTGGCCAAACAGGCGCACATAGCCAACCGACAGTAACGTAACTTTGGGGTCCACAGCGACCTTTTGACTGTTCTCGGTGCAAGGGAAGCAACCGGTGTTCAGAGGATAGGCCGAATATTACAAGTTTCAGAACTGACTTGCTGGCGGCTAAAACAGACGTAAACGCCAAGACACGAAGCAGAATTTTAATTCCGGCTTCTAGTGGGGTGTTGCTCGTCTGGCTGTGTGCTCCCCTACCCCACCCCCGATTTCCGTGCGTTTGATGCCGGCAGAAGTCTGCTCAACAGTCGTTCGTCGACTTCCACTTCATCCAGTCATGCGTCTACCTGCCGTTTCTCTTTGTCTTCGCTTCGTCTTTGACAAACACACACACAGTCTTTCTCTTTCTCTTTCTCTCTCTGAGACACGCGTGCGCGTGGGTAAGAAAATAATACAATAAAATCAGCCGAATTGTGCTTCTTGCTAATCCTTTCCGTATCTCATTCTTACGATTCCTGTAATCTCCTATAACTTCTTATTTTGGGGCAATTCATTCCGTTTCGTATCTTTTCTCCCTCTTCTCTTCATTTCTTCTATTACATCCTTTTCACCTTTCGGGACAAGAGGTTTCGGGCTGCAATAGTTCGCATTCCCCAAGCTGTCCAATCAAGAGCCAGGATTTGAGTGATGAGGAAAATTGAGTTCTGGCCCGAGTTACTCCCTCATTAGGGGCATCATGGCCACAATCAATTCCTTGCTTTAATTTCAATCGCAAGGGGGCGCTGCTTTCGCTTGTCTCTGCTGGGAAGGGGGGCCAATGGAGCGGGGACGGGAGGAGGCTGCCCACGCTACCTTGATTAGGGACTTCTTGGATTGGAAAAGATCTTTTTCTTGTCCCCATTGCATGCGTGAAAGACAGGGAGATTTTTCAGAGGAAGGAGCTGGGTGGGGAAGGAGGACAAGAGGGGAAAAGAGCCGTTAGATTTTTTTTAAATTCCTTTTATCGCTGCCAATATTGACATGGGATGTCTTGAAGTAGGAACCAACTGGCAAAACACTCTAGAGTTTTGCGAACATACTATTTTCGGACCGTGTTGCAGCGAAGAGAGGGGAGGGTGTTGCTGCCAAGATGGTATTATCGCAGATAGTTTGGCAAGTCGCTTAATAAGTCAGGTGACCATTTGAATAAGTTTACTAGAGAAGGACAATGCGGGAAGATGGAGGCTTGCAAATTAAACACCGTTAACTTGCTCGTGCACATGCGCAGACAGGTAGCACTCATGTCTACATTTTTAGAGTCTGTAAGATTCTCTGTTTCATGTCCACTTTAACCATGAAGCTGTTGACTCCAGTAGTTCAACAATTTGGAATTGATTTTTGAAGACAAGTGTTAAAATCGAAAGAAAAAAATCCCACATCGTTCCGGTAATCTGGCTGTACGCATGGCTGTAAATAGCGAAGAGCGTCCTTTCTGGGAGTCATTAAGACGTCATGTGACTGATTCTCGTCGTTTTGAAAGGACATTTAGGGGACATCCAGAAGCGACGAATTCTGGCCAGAAAGTCACTGGGGGATCCGCCACAGAAGACACCGAGTGAGCGCGGTGCCCAGGCATTGGCGTCACACGGGCGGTACGGTCCGGGGGACAGTGAGGAAGTTGAGGTGGAAGCCCGGGTCATCAAATCGTAACCCAATCTGCCTGCTTCCGCTGATGAGAATGAAGATGCAATTTGGGAGGAGTGAGCGCGGGGCTCCCTTTGGTCGTCTCCGCAAGGGGAGAGAATAGCGAGAGGGCAGCTCTTGTCCCGTCCCCCCGGCCTATTTTGCGTCCTTAATCAGCTCTCGAAAAACCTTGTGGTGGAGAATAATTCCTAAACGTATTTTGTGTTTTCTCGCTTTTATTCGTCCTTTTAACTTTTTTCCCCTGGAAACCCCGACTCGTTTTCAGCCAGCCAGGAAACTTAAATGCGATTTCGCGGGACGCTTAAACCCCCTGAACTGGGCGAGAAACTGCCCGGGAATATTCTGCGCCGCAAATGAACTCATTCCACAAAGCCCAATGCCGCAATGACCGATGCAAATTGCAAAAAGGGGAGAAAACTGGCCCGGTCTCAGTAGACAGCATTGTGCAAAGGGACATCCATCACGCCTTGTCCTGGTTTGCCTCCCGTGTATGACAGGAGGGCATGTCGTAGGTGACCTCCCTTGCTTGCCGCTTGAAAGGTTTGGGAACCCTGCCAGGCTTTGTTAGGCGTTCTTAACCGTACGAATGTTTGTCCTTGTTAGCCGAACGTGGCCATTAGCTTAGTTAAGAAAGGCCTTCAAGGTGTTTGAGTGTGTGGTGTGTTCTAAGAGCATGAGCTGTGCTGATAACTTGGAAGAGAGGGAGCGATTGAGAATTTCAAAATAAAGTTCTTTTCAGAGTTCTATGCAGAACGACAGCATTGTGTCCGTGAACTCTCTAGGAGGGAGATTCATGTCCTGCTATGTTGTGTATAGTTTTGAACTGGGACAGTGGACAAGGCGATCGTGTGGCGGAAACATAAAAAATTACGCTTTTATCAGCAACGCTACATATAGATCCCTGCCTCCTGCCCCCATCTCCCCCCTTCCTTTTTCCTGTCTTTATTGGAGTAGTCGCGTACAATGTCTTCTAAGGCCATAGGAGTCGTTTTTGAGACTGCGTGCACCTGTAGGAAAATCTTAGGGTGCGTCTTTCAGTCCAGATTACCCAGCGTTGGACAAGTTATTAAGAAAATTGCGGAGTGGATGCTTCTCAACAATAACAAAAGAATATTGGTAAGATGATGATAATCATTATCATGAATTTTAAGTCCTAACTACTTGACTAAAGACACAATCACTACTGAAATTTGAGCCAGTAGTGTGGTTACGAAATTTGTTTCCTGTGGTTAAGCAGATGGCCGAGCAGTTAAGCGCTGTCCTCCGAACCCGAAAGGTCTGGTTCGATATTCGTAGGTGGCAGCACACTTTCCCCACCTGACCTAACTGTGAATGACTATCTAACCCCATAGGTCAAGGAAAGAAAGACGGGAGTGGTGGAGAGGGGGGGAGGAGATTTGTAACCACCTCACGGTGCTGGCCCTTAGAAAAATGGGGCCCTCATACACCCGTGCTCCCGTACGACCTAAAACAGGTCATGGGACAACCTTTATTTTACCTGTATTTAATGCAGTATGGATGACATTTTGGTCCATTTGGTGAAACAAATGTAGATGGTCTGCGTGCAGCTTCAAACTGGTGACGCCAGCGTCTGTCTTCTTGTGTTGCAGGTTTATCAACGCGCGGCGGCGAATTGTGCAGCCAATGATTGACCAGTCCAACAGAGCAGGCAAGTACATCTTATTGACGCCATCTTTGTCACGTGACGTTGCATGTTGCGTGAGCAAGGCTTATGTCGCCCAGTTGTCTTGGGTCCGTGTCCTTGTTTCGTGGTTTGTTACCTCCCTTTGTAGACGATATGAAAGTTGCGAGGCCGTCTACAGAAATGTAGGTGGACAGTCGAAATTTAGTACTGATTTTTGTTTGTTTGTTTGTTTGCTTTCATACCCGTTGTGGCAGTCAGTTTTCATTTCTTTAACCATTTAAAGACTGTTCTGCGCTGACCTCAGACTCACCTTGCCCACTCAGCACGAGGGATCCAAGAACTTGATGCCTGTGTTGTGGCTTCAGTAACTGTAGTATAGCTGTCCGAACGCGACCTCGTCCTTGGCAGGGAGGTCAGAGCCGTGGCGCGGCCTGTCATTGACGGCCTTGAGGAAGTGCGCATGTCAGCAGTGCACTCACCCTCACAACCACAAAATAGAAAATGGCCAAATGAAACGACGCGGCAAGACTTTGCAACAGTCGTTGGCGCGAAGACTTGCGGGGGCAGGGGACGGAAGGGAAGAAAGAATCTAAGGAATGGGGAAATCCTTTGGCGGAGAGAGAGTCTGTGGCGTTCCCCTGATTGTCTGCGCACCATTGCAGGCCCATGGGGAGAGGCGCGCAGTGATCTGGCGCTGATGAGAAATCGCGTGCTGCGGCTGGCATATCCGCGCGCCCAATAAAGCAGGTCCACCTGCTGCGAGAAGCTGAGCCTTGCGGTGGCCCTCGTGCGCGCTCGCGAGTCGCCCCGGACCCCGGATGGCAGCAACGCGTTCTCCGTGGGTGACGCCGCGCACGAGAAGGTCTCATACATCACCAGCCGCGACGCAAACAGAAAGTCGTGCAGGCCTGATTGGCTTAGAGTTGTCTGCTCCTTGCGCCCGCGCTGTCGGGCTTTGCGGAGTTGCCCACTAGTGCAGAACTCCAGGAAATGACGAACAGTTTTTTGCCTCTCGTCGCCTTTTCAGTTCTCTCATTTCACGCTTGGCTTCCTATAACTCGGCCTAGGGGTTAGTTTTTAACTCCCCCTCACTCATTTTCCGGCCTTCTTCTTTCCTTAAGATTTTTTTTTCAAATCTGCATGAATGTTTTGGTTGGAGGAGGAACAACTGCAGCCTCCGATACTTAACAACAACGGGGTGTTTGCCGCCACATCCGTTTTCCCTGTATAATGACCACTTGAACAACCTATAACTTCCCAACCGTATCTGCCAAACACACCATTAGCTCCGTGTGCCTGTACTGCGATGTTCATTCTGTCACATACAAGTGACATTGTGTATCCAAGGCCTTTATCTGGAAGGGGGGGCTCGTGTTTTTACAGGGCGCGCTTTTGTTGTTGGTCTGTTTGTGGCTGCTTGTGGTTGGTCGCAGCATGTTTCGTAGTGTCGATGTTATGACGACTTTGGTTTTGGCTTTTTGTTTTGTTTTGTTTGTAGACGTCCTCACTGGGTATACTTGTCGAAGTCTTATTGTCGTACGTGGAACTGTAAGGTGTTTTTATTGTGTTACTTTCATTTCTAGAGAGCTTTTATTGTGGTACATTGGTCTCTATAGAGTTGTTATTGTTTCATTGGTCTCTAGAGAGATTTTGCTTTGGCACATTGGTCTTTAGAGTTTTCCAAAGAAAGGGAGGGTCAGAATGTACAGTGCAGGTCACGACTTGACTTCAGAGCATAGCTCTCAAGTGAAATTTTGTTATTTTAGTGTGTATATTGTATTAGTATTTGGGCCTTCGGTGGCTGTTTCCTCATATCTGTGTGTATAATTTACTTAGAGATAAGTAGATAGGCGCTTGTGTGTGTACGTCCCTTTGAGTGACTAAGTGAGGATGCGGGGGGTATGTATCGAGCATGGTGAGGAGTGTGAGTCGTGTGGCGAGGACGCTGAGCACGCTGGCCTTACTGGATAAGGATTGGCTGTTTAACCGCAGGTCCTGGCATGCATCCAGCCTACAACCCTGAAGCGGGTCTTGGCTACATGGACACCCAGCACATGCAGATGGGACCTCACAGTAAGAGCTTGTAGATCTCCGTCAAAACTATAGAATCTTCTGCACTTCACTTATTTTTTAGAAATGCGTTAATGTGTTACCACCTAATTATTTACAAATGCAAAGTCTTTCATAATAATTTCCATAATCGAATACAGCAAGCACGTGATAACAAATGTTGTGATTGTAATTGTAATGACGACGGGGTTCATTATGCATTCTGCTGTGATAAAATTTAATGGCAATTGAACAGTCTGCTACCACACTGTTAAAGCACTCCATCGCTGACTGTGAACAAACCATCGTTAAAAATATCCGTATAAAGTTAGCCTGTTGTATAAAAATTGTTATACTAACAGGTGTATTATATAGTTGGATGCCAGGGATGAAAGTCACTTTTATGATTATCTAATGTTTTAATGTTTGTCTTTTCTATTTTTTCTTTCGTTTTGGTAAATTCATTCATTTTGAGTATTTTCTTATATTGCCCCCCACAGTGGGGGTTTTCCTCCTTTATTCGTTCTTTGTTCGTTTTTTATCGGATTCCTCCGTGTGTTAGTTGGTTTGTCCAATCTCTGATCTGTGTGACTGACGTTGTGTGTGTGTCGCAGGGCTCCAGGGTATGCACGACATGTACGACCCGATGAAGGCCGGCTACTCTCACCTGGACGGCTCACAGCGCTACGACATGTACCGGGCCGACATGTACGGCACCCCGCCCAGCTCCTACTCGCAGATGTCACAGTTCTCTCCCCCTGTGCACTCGCAGGCCATGCTGATTCCGGGCCACCCACATCACATGATGATGGGCCACAACCCAATGGGGGCCCACGGCATGGGGGCAGCCCAGAGCCCGCCTCTGCACCACGGCAGTATGGATGCCATGGGAGGACACATACAGGACATTCACGCCGGATAACTTGCCCCGCGCCACCTAGCGGCTGGAGGATTTCCTGGGAGACGACGCCGGTGGTGTGTATGTGTGTGGATTTAGCCTCGCCCAGCTTGCGCGGACCTGCGGCTCCTGAACTTGGCTGCACGACGGGGGAAGGGGGAAAATGGGGGACGACTTTTGACGTCACTTTTCGCTGTCACCGCCGCCGATGCCGAAGACGACAACAACAACCCGCCTGTCTCGAGTCATGCACTCCAGAGCGACAGCACATGACCCTTGACCCTGGATTCTGATTGGTCTTTGGCTATCGGTGGTGACATCTAGTGGCTCAGGGTGCTGGCTTTAGCGCCGCGATGGACGGCTGGCAGAATCTGTGAAACAGACTTGTTCATTTTAATCTATATTCGGTTTCTTTGAGAACAGAGAGGGCTTGCCCCCTCCAATAGTCTGTCGTGTTGCTGATTTGAAAAGAAAAACTTTATAGTTGGTGTTGACATTGGAAAATATAGACCCCATAGTTTTATTGGAACCTTGCGGGCTCTCTGAGAAGCCAAACTTAAAGGGGAATGCAGAAAGGTGGAACGAGTTTATATCAGTTTCACGGTGAGGAGGAAAAAAATGCGATGTGCATCTTCAGCGGAAAGTGACTGATCAAGAGGTGTCATTCTGGAGTCTGCTAGAGTTGGGACTGGCAAGGCGTGTTGTGTGCTACAACACCGGCGCATGCGCGTTGGAGGAGACGTATTGGATTACGCTAATCGGCTGGTGACCGGAAGTGCAGACGACAGACGGCCGGGGGTTGGGGGAAAGTGGTAGTAGCACAAACTCCAAAATTCTCTCTCTTTTTTTTGTTTTTGGTTCGTGTCAGTATGGGAAGTTCATATTCTCCCTGGGGGGGGGGGGGAACCGGCGTGCTATTTATGGCAAGTTCTGGGCGAGTTGTCTGTTCGTATCTCTTGGTCAATTTTACCAGCTCGACGACTGACGATGTTTTACAGAAAAATATGTCGTCAACATTTCAGTGTATGTGTGCTGCGTCGAACACGGGTCTGCGATCATGTACTTCTGCCAGACAAGAAAAAGATCTGGTTCGACTAACAGGCAGTCAGAGATGTGAATCTAACAAGAATCCGTGTTTGAGTGTGTGCCTGCGTGATGTTTGGTGGTGGGGGGGGGGGGAGCGTATGCCTGCACTTGTGTGGTGTGTGCATGCGCTGCTTCACACACGCATACACACGCGCGTGCAAGTACATACAGCGGAGCACATGAAATGGTTAATACAGGTTTAAGCTGTAGTGTTATCATGTAAACATCATGAAATAGTTGATCAATACAGGTTTAAGCTGTAGTGTTATAGGCACCGTGCGTGCCATTTTTACCAAAGAACACTGATATAATGTTTGAGGTTTTATTATTTTATTTCTGTACCATCGACAGCAAGTGTGTATCCTGTGTGCACCCTCTTTTCAATTATTTTTACGAGCTTTTGCTTTTAATTACCAGATGATAAACTGTGACTCTTCAAGGTAGCCTACTTTAAAAGTTACAAAGCACAAATTTGCTAAGTGGTCGATATCTTTCCTTTTCTTCAAGTTTTTTTCATAGTAAATTAAATTGAACTGTTTCAGTTAATCGAGACGAGGGTTTTTTTTAACGTGGGAAGTGATGTTTTAAAAGATAGTTATACACAAGAGAAGACAGCTTTGGTTCTGATATGCATCTCAGGAATATACTCGGAAACCCGCAGAAAGCTTTCAGTAGTAATTAGTAGTCATATTTCGGTACCACTGCAGAGTTGCACTTAGTTTTTGGAGGGCATTTCGCGAGCAGAAAGCCAAGGGATGAAAAAGGTGGGGATGAGGGGAGGGAGACGAGAGAGAGAGAGAACGTGAGCGAGAGGGTTGCAGGGAGAAAGAACATGTGGCGAGAGTTGGTTCAGTGGAAACCTACTCGGATCTGTAGGTTGATATGTGCTGGCAAACTGTCTAATCGTCAGGGCAGTTCTCCAACAGCGCCCCCTTGGTTGTCCACAGAAAATCCTCGCGATCAACTGTCAAGTGCTTTGAAAGGAGCTGACAATTCTCAGAGATACTTCGTGCTTTTTTTTAAAAGTACCACCCCCACCCAGCCCCCGTACAAATACCAAAGAAGCTTTGCACAAAAGACACTGGATCCGACCCACCGGCTGTGCTGGTGCCCCTCGTCAGCACATCGCGACTGTCTTGACGTCGCGCTGACCAGGGGAAACAACTTGCGGCGGCTTTGTTGAAGCGGCCGTCTGCGCATGCGTGAGAGAAAGTGTGTGACGATCCCCGCTTCCTGTTTGTCAGTTCATGGTAACTCTGGACGTTGCCGACCGCCCAGTGTGCATGAGTTCTACAAAAAGAGACGTGGGCGGGGAAAGGTAAAACAGGAGGATTCTGAACGACAACCACGCTTCACTGCTTAGCGTGTTGTTTCTCACACATACCTGTTTCCTGCAAAGAGTGACGCCGCAAGCCTGTACGGCAACTGGGAGAGATCAGAAGCGAATGAATGTTCTAATGTACTCGCAGCAAAACAGAACAATCGTTTGATCAGTGCCGTAGAAATTTATTTTACAGTGGATGCTTGTTGACATAATTCTTGCTGTAAATGTATCAAGATTTATTCACGTCTTTTGTTTTCGTGGTTATTAACCTTGTGTACAGAGTCACTGTCCTTTTTACTTTTTAAATAAAATGCGACCTAGTCACATCCTGTTTCCAGGACATGGGTGCAAATGATTTCTTTTTAAATATTTACAAAACGGATGTGCCGAGCAGATGAGAGTGAAGAAAGAGAGCGGGCAGTCTGGCAGCTGACGACATTTTTAGACTTTTTTTTAAAATTTAAACTGGGATAGTGGCGGTGCTGATGTAATGTACGAAAATGTATCCAAAACCTTTGCAGCAAAGCACAGTTTCTGTAGCGGGGTAAACAGCATTATTTCACTTTCTTTGTCTTGTAGTTTTTGGTGAGTATTAATGAGGGTGGAAAAGACTGAAGGAATTTTTTTCTGAGCAAGAAAAGATTGAAATATTTTTTTGTTTCCCTCTTTTTTTTTCAACCTCTGAGGAATAGGACAAATATTTCATTCCAGGCGAGGTTTATTTTGGTCACTGGTTTGGTTTTTTTTAAAACATGTTTTTGGCATCGAACGTAAGGAATGCTGTTTCGTAAACCCTTCCTTCGACAACTAAAACATGGGTTTTTTCACTATCTTCGCTTGTCTTCTGGACCCTCAGCGCGTCTCAACTAATTATTTTTTCGTTATTTATAACGAGAAGTTGGAGAGAAACAAGAAAGCTTTAACGTTTTGGCACAGTGTAGCACATTTCGCGTAGCACAATTCCTGTAGATAACGCGCGTGTGGGGGGAGGGGGGCTGCTTTCATATCTAAGCGCATCAAAGATGTAGGTGGCATCAGGCGTAGCCGCTGAAAAGATAAGAACTTTACTTTCGCGCGCGTCTGGGACGCTCGCTTGGCCGGAAGTTACCCTGCAGATTACCTCATTGCCTTGCAAGTTTCTGGCTTTTGTTCTCAGTGAGCTGCATGTGCTGTAAATCATTCCAACTAATTTATTTCGTTGGTCAGAGGATTCATCGGTGCCTGATCACGAGCTTGGTCTTGAATGCTGACAGATTTTCCGCAACTATATGAAGTTACCGCTTTTTCTTTTATTATTGTTTTCGTCTTTTTCTTCTTTTTAATCTGATTTTAGTTTCTAGTAGAAATTTGCCTGTTTGTTTACCACTGCTCAGCTTAGTAAAACTTATTGTTAAAGATATCAGTGCAAGATTAGGAGGAGAGCGAGCCTCCTTGACTAAAAATAGACCTTGCGGATTTCCCCTGACTTCGGGCGAGTCCAGTGCACGCGTTACCGAGCCGGAACTGGCGTCCGAGTTAATCACAGGACAAGCCGATTCGCTTGGTCGGTCATTCTGGGAGCAGTAGCGAGCTGCAGAGGACAATAGGAGATCAGGTGCAGAACAGCTTTTGAGCCACTTGTCTGGGAGTCGCCATTTACTAGCTGTAGACGTAATGACAGTTGGTCAGTCACCCGAACCGTCCCCAACTGAATCGGTGGGTGGAGTACTGTTCGTTTAATGCTAATTCCCCCACCCTTTTTCCCCACTATTCTGATCTGGTGATTATTTAGCTTTCAGTAGGAATAGATTTTTTAAAAATTAACATTTCCAAGAACGCGAACAAGCAAGCAGCAGGCATGACCCATACAATGACCCGTTTACTGGCAGTCAGAACGGGCACGCCTTGCATTCAAGATGTGAACTGTTCACTGACGCGCGACCTGCTGCAACAAACGGCGAGAGAAGTACTGCTTGCTTTTTTTGCGTCTCTCACTCGTTTCAAACGGCAGTGAAATAATCTCTAAGTTGATTTCGTAGCTCACTTTGTCTCTTTAACCCGCCCCACCCCCCTACATCACAGCTAGGATTGTTTTTGTTTATTTTTCATAGCAAGTTGGCTTGCCACCTATTGCTGAACAAAAATTACGTTGAAAATTTAATCGTTCGCAGAACCCGAAAGTATAAGCTGCAGGGCACTGGAAACATCAGCAGATGCAGTTTGTCTCCCTCCTTGTTCGCATTTTTTGAACACTTAAAAACCCAATGCGTAGGAATATGAAGGATGTTAAATCGCTGTTTCGCCGTAGAACTGATTGCGTGGATGCTGCTGCTGATGGTGGTGGTGATGGTGGTGGTGACCTGGTTTAAAACGTATTCGTGTGAATGAGGCTGAAGATGAGCGAGTGACTGAGGCTGACGATGAGCACTTGTTGGTGAAAACTCATGAAGACCAAAGGAAAAATTATTGTCTGTTCCGGATACATAGCTTTAGCATCAAGTCGGCCAGCTCTTGTTTGTTTGTGTACATAAACTTTGAACAAAGAACTTAGCACGGCCTGACCACTTGATATGCCATACAGCTGTTGTTCAAACCCTGAGTTCATCATTTTTTTTCCCTCTTTTGTTTCTTTGGTATATGGTTTTGGCTGAACTGCGCTTCATGTGTATTACGAAGAGGCGCCTAGAAACTTTTGTTTTACAAGCGTGTTTTGATGATTTTCAGTGTAAGCAATGTCCACATTTGTTCGTGGGGCTCTAGGTTATGATAATCATAACTGTTATTTTTCCCGTGACCTTGACATAGAAATTTCGTGGTGGTGTTTTGCTAGTGTTTGCTCTTGAAAACGGGTGACTGTTTTCATAAGGAATTTGTGTAACGGTTGCAAACATAAGCTGCAACCAGTTCTTGCTCCTCACTTGTTTGTTTGCTCGTCCGTTCGTTTGTCATATAAAATGTCATCATATCGCATGAACGGTGTGTATTAAAAAAATTAAGGGCAGCCGTTTCGCTAATTGGTTTATATCAATTTTTGTTACCACATATTCTGAGTTTTTTTAAAGTAGCAAAATTAGGGTTTTCAGACTCGATGACATCAGTAGTTTGCCTGAGGCAACTGAAGTCATTTGTCACTACTTGTTAATTAACTATGCTAAAAAAATTATGTCCACGGTTGTCGTGGAAGAAACTGCGATTGATAATGAACACGCCTGAATTAAATTAACGAGCAGTAGTCTTTACGATAAATAACTCGGGTGGGGAAGGTTTACATTAGTAGTAGTGTTTTTGCGAACATCGACCATAAACTTGGACTACATTTTTTAATTAACAAAAAATCACGCAGCATTCGGAAGCATGTGTTGCTATCGGGAATCCCCCCGCTCCCTGGGGACCCGATAGAACTTCTAGGTATCATTTCCCCGCAGGTGAATTATACTCCATGAGCGTCGGTGCTCGAATTACATAAGGAATTCGCCTCGGCCTAAACTTTGAGACTGGAATGTATTCATACGCCAAAATGGGATCGTAGAGGTCAAGATAGAAATTTCTTCGCAGATTAATTTTTTTTTTCAATTTGAGAAAGAATGAAATAAGGGATAAGAAATAAATAGCGAGTAAACCCTTCAGGGTTGGGAGATGGAGAAATGTGTGCAGATGTGGTTGTGGAACTGTTTGTATTACTTGTTTTTCTGAGGCTGTAAATGTGCGCGTGTCGGACGAGACGTTCGTGCTATTAAGACGACTTAGGATGCTGATTGTGTGGTTCGTAGACTGTACACTCGTTGAGATATGTTTTTGAGATGTTTTCCTCGTTTTTTTTAAGTTTTCCTAACGGTCAGTGGCCAATTATTTTAAATCTCTGGTGTGCATGGAGGTAACATTCTCAAAATGTGGATGTGTAGGTGGATGAAGGGGTGTCTGCATGCGCGCGTGGGGACTTGCTCTGAGATGAGGTTCTTTAAAATACGGCTAGAATCTGCATGTAGAAATCTGTGTGTCGCATTAAACGTACACCAGAGTACTACAAGCAGTGAGAAAAACCCAGGAACTATTGGTCCCTCTTGTAAAGACTAGATTAAGAGGTGTTGTAAGAATTCTCGTTATTAGGAATTCTATATTCTTGATTTGACGCTCCCTGTTTCATTAATGTGAGGAAAAAACCCTCATGATATTTTTTAATGAAGAATTCGGTTCTTTGAATTTGTGTAGGGAATTCTTGTTTAAATATTTTTATTAATAATTTTAGTGTGTTTTGTTGCAAGAGATATTAAGAATGACTGATTTTCGCCAAAGAAAGGGGATTTTTTTAGTTTGTGCATGAAAGGGTTAAATTTTAATTTTGGACCCCTTAAAGATTTCATGTTTATTTGTTCTCAACAAACAACAAATGTGGTTATTATAATTATAGTGCTCAGAACTTGAATTTCACTGTCAGATTTTTTAAAAAGTACAGGTTAAAGAAAACTTTGAAACGTTTTATTGACAGATTTGTTTTAGTCTCGGCTGCTCATCATCTAATTTGCTGGGAATATCTGGATAAAAGACAGAAATGATTTGTTTCTACTCTTAGAGCCATCTTTAAGGGAAAAAATTCTTTTAAAAGGAATAATCTTAGTGACATTTATGTCCTACATAACCTTTGTGGCCATAAGTTACCAGAATCAGGCCAACACTTTTTTTCCGACAGTCATGAAATTCACCTTGTGAACTTGAATGGAAGCGACTTTCGTAGGCTCAAGTTATTCCTTCGTTGCTGTCAAGGGGTCTATGCGACGTGGCTGAACAAGGGACTGACAGCTGGTAGCTGCCTGCTGAAGTGATCCTCAGGCTCAAAGCCAGCGTGGAGAGAGGGTGGGAAACATGGAGAGGGTGGGGTCGAAGAATGAGCGACTTGTGAGATTTTACTTTCACTATATGTAAGCTGGTCCCTTATGTACGATTTCACTGTGCAGTGTGAATGTTGGTAGACACAGTGGTGACAGTTACCTCCCTGGAAATCAAAAAAGAAAAAGGACATAAAAATACTTGGTATGTTGTTTGTTGTCTTTCTCTCCGTGGCGGCCCCCATATTTTGATCGGGTCAGAATGATGTTCCGTTTGACATGAAGTAAAAGGAACATGTTCTCAGCTGTATACATGTGTAGCTCATTGACTGGATATCTACAGGACTGCTGCCGATTACACGTAAATAAAGAAGTGCTACGCATTTTGTGGGCGTCATAGCGGTGTTTGTTGGGAGTAACAGCCGTTCTGGTTTGTGATATCCGTTCTGTTTGCGCGTGCGTTAATGCGTGACTGTGCGCGTGCTTGTTTTTGTGTACTTATGTGCAGTGGCACTTGTCGTGCGTGCGTGCGTGCGTTCTAGAGAAGGGGAGCACGAGGGTACAAAGAAACCGTACGTCTGTTTTCCTCGATAATTTTATGAAGACAAAAGATTCTAGCAGCAGATATGTGCAAGAAAAATCTCCCAGATTCTGCGCTCCGCGGCTTCAGCATATTTTCATACTGCCAACCACTCGCCCCCCTCCACCCACCATATCGCCTCTACCTTGCCCTATAAAGCGACAATAACAACCGTTTGCAGGCGCCTTTATTCACACGCCAAACCGCACCTTCAGACTTCTCGTGAGGTGAAAGTGGACCGGACCAGAAGACGCAACAAAGACTATCACGTGCTGTTTCACACCCCCGCTCCGTCCTACACAGCGAAACTGCACAAACGCTGTTGGAGTGGGTAGGGTGGGGGGAGTGGGAGTAGAGCGGCAGAGGGACTTAACTTTCCAGGCGACTAACCTTAGACAATGGAGTTCTGACCCCTGCGAACTGTGCTTTTGGTTTTTAAGGCTGCTTTCAGAAGCTAAAAAAGACAGGAAAAGTCACTTGATGCATAAAGCTCCTTTTCTCTGTTCCACCCCTCACCCTATTTCTCTCTTCTGCCCTCCCTCCCTCTCAACAGCTGCAATCATCCGGAAAGTAAAGCAAGAACCAGCGAAAGATGCGTATCACATGAATCATTTCTCCCTCTGTGGGAGCACTGTATCACAAGTGTAAAAGTTCATATTACAACAACTAGGCAGAGAGCGAAGCTTGGCGAGAAGGCTGCATTGGAATACATGAGCAACATTTGCACTTTTTGTGTGCATGAAATCCTTCCTTCTCAAGATTTCTGGCAATAGTAACATTCTGTATATAAATACAGCAGTACTAAGGGGAAAACAGTTATTGTCCATGTGCTGCCCACGATGCTTATTCTTGACAGCTGCCTACCTGCCTCCTTCGTACCTGGCTTTCAAAGCTGGTTCGTCAGAACAATGGTTCCCATGGTATATAAAGGTGTACATTTTGGACAGTGTTAAACTCAAACTGCAGTACATACCACCAGTTTGCTAGTGGTGAGATTAGTCAAAACTGCTCGTGCTCGGATATGCACGGATTCAACCAGAAGGTTTATTCTGTGTTTGCTGAAAAACATTTTGAAACGACCGAGCAAGTTTGCAGTCTAATTCATTTTCATTCAGTCTTTTTAAAATTGCTAACCTAAAATGAGATGGTTTTTATATTTAACTCCCCGTCTTTTCTGGGGCTGTGTTTATCGAGTGGATTGGAGATTGTTTTAAAAAACTGAAATTTTCCCGATTGCACACGAAATGGAAGTTTGTAATGATCTCTGGTATTGTTATGGAACTGTGTCTGCTATCGAGACATTTACATCGTAAATATTTTCGGATTTCAAAAAAGTTGTATCCTGATTTTGGAAGTATTTGTAAATTTGCCTTGGTCTGGTCTGGCTAATGCGAATAATTGCAAATATAGATTAGAATTTTACAACACCACCATGTCAAACAGCATAAACTTTGATGATTTTAGAGATCTTCACGAATTGCCAAGAGCAAGAATATCATTCGTGATATTATTCTGAAGTGCTCCTGAGGCCTCGTTAGTTACGCATCCTAGGAAACTCCTCCATCTGTATTTCCTACCTATGTCCAGCAGTATCAGGAGAGTTTCCGGTAAAACCTCTTAGAATATCTCGAAAAAAAGACTCTATTGTGTCAATGCTTCAGCAAATTCAAGAAGACCCTATTAAGTGTTAAACAAAAAACTCTGCCACATATGTTCACCAGAAAACAGCTAGACACACAAAATACTCATTTTTAAATCAATGATGGCTAGTGGTTATAAAAATTCATTCTGAAATGTTCATACTACGTGGTTCTTTCAGTGTTTGCAAAACGTGCTGGGACAGGAGTGGGTGAAGAGAAATCTTGTAACGGCTTTAACGGACTATTATGAATGGTGCTGTCACTAATGTTCTAAGCAATGTTCGAGGCCAGTGCAAAACAGTACATAAAGTAGGTTTCAAACATTAAAACGAGTGATATTCGGTTTCATACAATATATAGAAGTATTTGTTGAAACCTTTTTCATATTGCTTACACTGCCAGATTTGCTTACCATGAAATTATAAAATGTGACATATTTTGCAGAGTTTCCAGGATAGAAACAAGGTGTCATTTCAGGAAAAAAAATCAAACCAACATGTGCTCTTTTTTACACTTGACTAATGACGTAAAAAGTGTTAAAGCAGGTGGAACACGCGTACTGCTTGTGTAAATAGTGTGTAAGATGTGTGCTACATGTGTTCTAAGTGTTCTTAGCACGCCCCTACTTGACTGAACACTTGCTGCTGGCACACATTTGGAATGTTATTAGGACAATATTCATTTTACGGCAATTTGAACACTTTTGAGAACACAGACCAGAACACCTTTTACACTAGCTTAGCACCAACACATGTAAAGCGTTTTAGATCAATTTAAAATGCTTTCTGTTTCGGTAACAAAATACGTGTTCTAACTTGAACACTTCTTGTTTAGTGTACAACATACATGCAGGTAGTCTAGAACAAGTGGCCATATCTAGTTGTGAACTTTGCTTAACTTCAAAACTTGAACAATGGCGGTAGTATCTTGAGAGCTGACAGAATCAGTTTCTTTGTTGAAACCGTGTTACGAAACTCCAGATGCTTACAGGTGTTGGTACCCGCTCAATAGCTAAATGCTATTATTTGCTACAATTTCCCGATCTCCTTATATGGGAACGACACTTATCTTCTTATTTAGATTTTAGTTCGTCCACCCCGAAGAAAGCCACTGAAAGGCAGATTTCCAGGCCTGCTTTTGCGCCAATTGCTTCAATCTGGATAATAAAAGAGGGCTTTTTAACGGATTGACTTTCCCACACAACCAAAACTGTGTCCCCATTTCGGCAGCTCATGGAGGAGTATTGCCAGGATTAGTCCAGCAATCACACGCGGCTGCCACATACTTGAAGGCGAGATCGAGGCATAATGGTCGACAGCAGCGTTTATGATGTCATAATAAATAAATCCCATGCATAAGAAAATTAACTGTTTCCATTCACTAAAACATCACCATAACGGAAGGATATTTTTCAAAGGTTATGTTGGAGGCAACTGCCTTTATGTGATGTTCAAATTAGGAAAATGGTAAGGGTTAATTCTCCGACAAACACATAAGATACTACTTTGAAAAAAGACTCCCTGACAGCTCTTTAGAACAGCAATAGCTTATGAGAGCATCTGGCGAACAGTTGTTCTTACCACACAGTTATTGTCTCCTTTGTCAGGAACTGTGTGAAATATTTATTGAAAGATTACTGACATGCAAATGAAACAACCCGTTCAAGACTATATCAACATAAACATGCACATGCATTCACGTACATATGCGCACATTCACATAAAATAAACATCTACATAAGCTATGATATAACTGAATGTTATTTATACCTGCACATGCGTATATATGAACCCATGCCAACACGTAGTTTTCGTTAACAGGTAGAAGGAGCGAAAATGGGCAGTTGAGAGATAGGACAGACATGATCCTTAGAAAGTGGGCACAAGAAGGAAAAATAATCTCTAAAGTCATTTCTAGACACATGTGTAGATGGATAGGTCTGCAACTCTCTCGCTCACTCTCTCTCTCAGAAAGAGAAAGAGCGGGGGAGAGTGTGTGCACGCGCGCGTGCTCCCCCATGACACAGAGAAAGAGGGAGAAAAGGCGAGGAAATGGGATAGACAGTAGGAGAGATGGGGAGGAAGGTGAGACAGAGGTGAGAGTGGGGTAGGAAAAAAGTTCTCTCTCAGTTACGTCTCAAAATACACGCTCGCAGTTACTGTACGAATAGTATGTGCTTGTTGTTTGTTTCAGATCTCGTCTAGGTTTATCTTTGAAGAATTTGTTAGTTATCTCACTCCTGCTCACCCCTCACACCTCCTCCACCAAGCCTAATGCGTGACCAATAAAATTAAAGCAGCTATAGATTTACGGATTAACTGGTTGAAAGTTTTTAAAATACAGTACCAACCCTCCCTTCCACCTCTCCCAACCCTCTCTTTTACGGGCATTCCTTCCTCTTCCCTCTCACATCCCACCCGCCCCAAGCCTTATCCACCAGCCTCCCACATCCTCGCCTCGCCTGGAACTTGGGTGCCGGTCTGCCGATGTGGGCGTGGTGTTTATTTCACGGATGGTAGATCTAAATTGCTTGCTGCCGCACGCACGTCACGCTTCGGGGGGCACCAGGGTGTGGGTTTCCCCCGACCCGCTCACCAGCACGTGACAGAACTGTTAGGACGCACAAGTTCCACTGGCTTCAGGCACAGGAACAACATGGCGGACCTTGCTGTAGTCAACAGACCTGGATGTCGGATGTCGACCCCCCACCACTCTGCCGCTATTGTCCAGGGCGGATTGGAGGTGAAGGAGAAGTTATTTAAAACAATTCGAACTGCGACAATCCGTACCTCCAGGAATTTCGTGTGTATGAGAGAGAGAAAATTTACAAAATCACATGACATTCCAATACATCAAATATTCAACAAGCACAGAGACAAGTTAAACATACGTTCCTATCAATCACAGGAACACGTCTAGCTCTGTGTAATTCTAGCAGCTGGAGTGGTAACCTTGATGGTTCTCTTCCCCTTGGTCTGGGACCTGTCATAATCCCATGGGCAGTTCACTTTGAACTGCTCTCAAAGGTGAAAGTCTACACACCCTATTGTGACGCAACTGCCTGCTCAGTAAGCGCACATACACACTCCTACCCAAACACGTAACAAAAAAGATTGCAGTAACTTTTCGCAACCTTTCAGTGCCACCCATAGAACCCACACACACTTTGAGGGAGAGAGAGAGAGAAAGAACATCTTTGGAAGAAGGTAGATGCCTCATACTCCTGCCCATGCCTCTCAATCGCCATTTTCGTTTGGATGAAGAGAATGATAGGAAAGTGGATTCACCTGGAAGTGAATTGTACGAAGAAAGATCGATTTGTGGATGAAGAGAACGGTAGAAAGAAATTGGTCATTTTGGAAGTAAGCAGTACAGCAAATATGGAGATCGACAGCTTGGTGAAGAGAATACTAGACAGAATTGGTTCATTTCGAAAGTAAACTGTAGGCCCCCCTTCCCTGCCCCCACATGAATATTATTATATAAATCGATTCTATATATATCCTGTTCACAGGTATGTGTCAAAAGTCCAAATGAAGGGGTAGGAAGAATCTTTCCCTGTGATTATTTGGAGATTATCTACAGCAGTGGTAAAGCCAGAGGAAGATAATTGCTTTTCTTTTAATTAGGCAACACGAAACTGAAATCAAATCCGAGTTAACCCAACCCCAAACTTATACTTATTTACACAGCATGACAAAAACTGCCAGGACAGTTCAGCAAGTTGCATGGAATTAGGCAAGTGGGCCGACCAGATCTTGGCTCTGTTGTACAGGCGTTTGTATCGCGCTTTCGCGGATGGTTTTGTTAGATGTTCCCTTTTAAGCCTTATTGCGTACGGAAAGCAGATACAAAAGTTCAACCAAGCCAGTCAAGTGAAACGAAAATAACAGCGAGTGCAAGGTTCCACACCCTGACTATCGTCTGGCTGTCTTCGGCGGTCCTGCAGTACCTTCATTTCCACCTGCCCCTGGAGGACACCAAACCCAGAGAAAGCAGGAAAAAAATCAATGGATCTTCTCCAAATGCAGCTTTCTGCTCGTGTTTAGCACAGTGCGTGCGTGCGTGCGTGCGTGCGTGCGTGCGTGCGTGCGTGCGTGCGTGCGTGTATAGATGTCTGAAAGCAAGGACGAGATTATGAGACATCAGCACGCGCTGTATCCAAATTTCCAGGAAATCAGAGGTGAAGGTGTGAACGTGTTCGCACTGTGTTAGTAATCATGACGGACACACGTCCAAATTGTTGCTGCATTGCAGTCACGATGTCTTTATCAACTCTTGAGTTTTGTGATGCCAAATTATGCGAACCCTCTGCAGCCGGTCACTACTATAGAAAAAAAAATGGCAAAGCTAGAACAGTATAAACTCCATAGGTTGGGGGTTTTCTTGCTGGGGCGGGTGGTTGGGGGGGGGGGCTACCAGAGCGTTTAGTCGCGCAGAATATTCCGCGACTGTTAAAAAGCAGGGTCAGCCTTCTACTCTGCTAGGCACGACAATAAAGAAGGAAAGTGGGGGTGGCTAGAAGAAGGGGGACCCAGCCACCCACGTATTCAGAGGTGGAAGAGAGAGAGAGAGAGAAAGGGTCCCTGTGCTGATGCTTTTCTCAGGCCGAAAGCGATGCTGGCTATACGCGTGTCATGAAGGTTTTGTGTTACATAATAACGACAATCACTGGCGCTTTTTTCTGCCATCCCACTGTCCCTCCCACCCTCCCACCCCGTCGTCCCGTCGACCCCATCCTCCCCCACGCTTCCCATCTCCTCCAATTAGCGCGTGCGCGCGTCAGGAACGATAACCGTACTGACAGGGGAGCTCATCACGCAAGGCCCAGGGTGGAAGCAGCCGAAGTGAAGTGAATATGCAAAATGCAGATGCTGGAACACAGAGCCGAGGTTAGGGGTCGTTAGAGAAGACGCGAGGAATGCTACATGAAACAGAACTGAGAGGGGGAACGCACGGCTGCCGCCAGGGTAGCGACAGCTTAACCAGCCTCTATCGATTGCTTTAAAATTAGGCAGGAGAAAAGAGGTTGAAAGAAGACATTTTTCCCTTCAAACATTCACGCCATTTTCGCCTGCTCTCATCCCAACTATCCCCCTCCCCTCCTAAAAAAATAAATAAACGAGAGAGGGGGATGTTATGTCTCTTCTTAGGGATAACCTGTACGACACGTGTCGTCAGAACACCTGGGTACCGGTAGAATTTCACCTGGGACGCCAGGGCTAAAGGGGATCATTGCCACGAACAATTCCGGGGGTACGTTTCGCTGGCATTGGCACGAGACAACCGTAAGCTGAAAGCTTTACTAAGCGAAAAGTTCGAGCTGTCACATTGTGCCTTCAGTTTAGTGGAGACATTGTTAGTGTGATTCATGATTTGACTTTAAACACAGTTTAGTGACACTGAACATCAAGATCTTTCTCGACCGGACAAAAATACATCCTGCTTCGCTGAATCAGGCCGCGTATCTACACGTGGTTATGAAAGGCTATTGTTATTGTAATTCTACGTAGTTCTGATTTCTTCTTTCCAAACTAGTTCGACGAACTTACGGTTCACACCTTTAAAAAAAAAGTAGCAGTAGACACTATATTCGGCTTAACTGGACTAGTGAATATTCGGAGAAGCTGCTTATTTGGAACAAAAATTAACAAATACCCTCCAACCCCCCCAACCCCCCTCCCACACACACGCACACACACACACACACACACACAACAATAACAACATAATCAGAACTTACTGTTGGGACGCCATACTGTTGGGAACTTAAAGAAAAGAGAGCTTTTCGCGATAGTTGTTCTATTAGCAGTGATTAATGTCTGATTTTTTACCAATCTGTAGGTTGTTGGTAAAATGGGCTGGATGGTTGTTTTTTGGGATAAAAGCCATGCCTGCAGCTTAGGCCACATCGCGGCGAGGAGGGGTCCTCTTGTTAATATATTACTTAAAAAGAACCCACTAGAATAAAACCTGCAGCAATATGGCCAGTGCGGAGAGGCAGTGTAACGTTCAGGTGAGGGTTGAATGCGATCCGCATAAAGTGTTAACCCCAGGATACGTTCCTTGGACACCGTTGGACTGGAACCAGCAAACTTCGATATACGAATAGGGTGCTCTGGCAATGTTATTCTGAGCGGACTGAGTCGCGCACGGGGCTATTGTATGCACAGAAATCAATATTTTGAAAATTTCTTTTAGTTTGATTTTGAAGAGTTCAGAATTTTTGCCGAGATATGCTAACTTATTTGATCTGCTGTTAAAACTCTGCTACTGCGAACATCTTATTTTTAAAAAAAATCGTCTATCAGTATCTGCTATATAACATTCAAGAATATTATAGATTAAATATACAAATATGTTTAACTGTAAATGTACTCGGCCACAATATTTTTTCTGTATTTTGTTTCTTTTTTCAGCAAAACAAAAAATTGTGTTCTGCAAATGACAGTTTATGATGTGCAATATAAATGTAAAAAGGAACAAGTGAGTGCCGCTTGGAGATAAACCTGAAACACTAAATGTTTTAAAGATACTTTTGCAAACGTTTTCTGGATTCATGCACTCCGTTGTGTCAAAGAATACTAGTTTCCATGCTCCCATCCATTATAACATTTAAAAAATAATGTAAACAGCTGGTTACTATGTTTTGTATGTTGCATCGCGTACCAGTATTTTTTTCGAAAGCATTATTTTTCTTGGCACAGGAATTTTGGTAGCTGGAGACTGTCATTTATGAAACACGTCTCTGTGAAGTCCATTTTACATAGTATGCAGTCTACAAGTTCTTGCTCAAATCAGTTTATTGCAAATTCCTTCCGCATTCTAGTTGATTAACACAACCAAGTCCCTGCTGATTGCGACATTTGACATTTCTACCCAGGCCACTTATTTCGTCCCGTTGACACCAGCCCAGCAGTGCCTGACCCCCAGCGCTGCCAGGAGCGACCTCTCTTGGCAGGGGACGGCAAGAGTTCAGAGCCAGCCAGTTGGCTTTCCTGTCGAGCCTCAGAGAACGACCGGAAGTCTTGAGTGATTGAACGGGCATGCGCAATCGGTAGTGTTGTACGTTAAGCTGCAGGGATGCGGAGTCCCCAAATGAGTCAGTACCACCAGCTGCTTTTCGTGCTTGGAATTAGTCATCATGTCGAGAGTCCAAGCTGAGGTTATTGTGAGCATCTTCCCGAAATATCTGGAAGAAGCTGGCGCTTCTCGCGTTAAATACTCCTATGACATGACCTGTGATGCTTGCAGGGCGTTAGTCCCCCTCCCCCAAACCACCCAGCCTTACGTTAAACAACTTCATTTAACATCAGTCCCACATAGGCATAGGTTTATTGTATCTGCAACTGCTGGGTGGAAGGACAGAGTACAACACCATAGGAAAGTGTTGTACAGTCTGTATCTCTACACCTAAATGCCTTTTAAAACATGGCAAAACAGCCCATCTTCTAGAAGCGTGCAACAAAGCAGAATTAGAGTAACTTTATTGATAGCCATACAACCTGTATTATGAGGGAGATACAGAAACAGTTTTTGCCAGCAACCAAGCGGGCGCGCGAGAAACTCATTGAACAAAGTGCTCAGAGTAGCCTTTACTTCTTTCACGCTTTTAAGTGAAACAATGTGATTTCCACACATCTGTGCTTAAATAGTCTTGACTGTATCTGTGCACGTACTTCTTGGCTGTTTGCAGACATCCTAAATATTAGACCTCGAAAGACATCGGGTTCATCCGGCCCCGTGTCCAAGAGACCTGAACAGCTTATTCCAGAATATCCACCATGAGGGGAATAAGTTCCTTGAATTTCCCATTCACGAAAACCGAATAGCTTGATTTCCCCTCGTTATTCGGTAATAATTAAGTTATTCGGTCATCCCAGGAGCAAACACCTTATTCCAAGTTCCCCGAAACTGCGTTTCCAGAGACAAAAAATTTCCGCTATTCGGGAATAAATTTTTAGTACGACAACCCCAACAATGTACTGGCAGCGCTAGACACAACCGTATGCTGACGTCTGCAATCAAGGGAGCCTATCGTACCCATATACGTAGCAAAGAGAGAGTCGAAAGTAAGGAACGTGGCAGATCTGCCACGTTCCTTACTTTCGACTCTCTCTTTGCTACGTATATGGGTACGATAGGCTCCCTTGATTGCAGACGTCAGCATACGGTTGTGTCTAGCGCTGCCAGTACATTGTTGGGGTTGTCGTTTGACGATTTTATAGCGCTCTGTCCTCATTTGTTCTTGTTTGAAATTTTTAGTACCTTTCGCATGCATATGGGGCCTGGGCTGCAGAGATTTCATAGTGCAAGGGAAATAACCTTAACCAATGATTTTAACATTTGGATTTAGCTCCCTTGAAAGAAAGCGCTGGTTAATTGTTCCCTCGACAGTTTTCGAACTCTCATAAAAATGCCAGTACAACAAGACAAACACTGCAAACCGTTTTTTTTTATCCTTTACTACCAACCTTTTTACCTTGCAGGAATGCAGCACGTGGGGTATGTCTTGCTGTTATTAACACAGGCACATGGACCGTAAGTGAATATTGTAGATACGTGACAAAAAAATTCATTTTCGAATGTAAATCAATAAAAAAAAGCTTTAAAATGCAAACGAAATGACATAAAATTTTATTAAAATAGGCTAAAAGTTAAGGGAATTATGAATTTTTCTTTGATTTAATTTTTCCACGGTTTTTAAATGGGGATTTTAAGGGAAATTGTGTCCACCGAAACGAGTTTTTGAGCGTTCAACGTTCATAACTTCTACAGATCTTCACCAATATTTAAAAATAAGGTATCAGTGGAATGCTTAAGCTCTCAGCAATACAATGAAAGTACTATTAATTGATTTTACTGATTTGTTTTTTAATACCTAAAGTTACACACTTAAGTGTGCACGAAAAATAAGATAAATTGTACACAAAGTACTAGAAATATTTAAACACATTACATGAGGTTTAAATTTAAACAATGAAGATAAGTTTCAGTGCATTCATTTATATTATTATTTGTAAATGAAACACAAATGCTAATTCTATTAACCACAACAATACTTTTTCTTTTAAGAATACGCTTGCTTCAGAGAGTATGTCAACACTTTTAGAGGCCTAAAGAGCAAAGGTTGTCACGAATAAATAAAGTTTAAACCAATAGTCCACAATCTTTTTTTCGGTCACGTGACGAGATCTCGTGCACGCTATGTAAATGAAAAAAGGATGCTATCGGTATACCTACCCCGTTTCTCAGTTCACAGCAAATTTGTTAGAAATAAGATTTTCAAAAGTATGTGTAAAACGGAACCTAAAATGATTCTTCTAATAGACGAAAAAAAGAATAACGATGTCTATTCAGTCATATTTTCGATTAGGTCCTCTTTAATTAGACATTCTGGGATTTGCGAAACATTACTGCAACCATTTTGCTAAAGTGCAGACTGGACTGTTGAAAATAAAGAATTTTAAAATAGCCGGATAAAGAAACCTCACAAAATTAAGATGCAATCAAAAATGCTTAGTTAACTGCGGTATATCAATAGTTTATGTTTACGTTACTTAGCTTCTGTATCGCAAGGTTGTGTTTGGGAGCGTCTTTGTTGACCTGCTGGAAGTGGGCTTACAAACAAGCGTCACTGGAAAGAGATGTTTTAACGATAAAAACAATTATTATCATCGTTTGGGGGATCTTTTGTTTTTAGTAAATATTTTACATATAATTAAAATCTTCGGTACCCCAACGCACTTGTGAAAAAACTTCAAAGCTTCAAATTCTCACAAGAGTTTTGCACGCTGCCCCCCCCCCCTTCTGACCTAAATTGTCACGTACCTAAATATTGGTATTCTTTTATCATTGTTGAGATACAACAGCACAGCTATGTTGCAGTGAGGTGAAACAAAATTTTAAAGACTTTTCCTTTTCCCAGACATTTTCCAGATGTCTAGGACTTCAATATTATTGACACCATGACCTTCTGTATGAGGAACGTAGGGTGGTGGCAGTGGCAGTGGCAGTGGTGGGGGTGAGAAAAAAAAGGAAGGATGAACTGAACTGGTGATGGCGAATATGAATATAACTGAGAACATGTATGAAAAGTGAACAGCAAGAGGCCAAGGTTTGATAAATGGGTGCTATAAATGACCTTCTCCAAACAGTTTTTGCATTTTTGACTGGATAGTCTTCAAATTTAAAAAAATGTGCAAAACTTAATGCATTGCACTGATTAGTAACATTTTCTTTTAGTCACACTACTGAATATAAATTCTAATTTCTGAATTTTTGTCTACAAGCTATTTAAATAATACAAGAAAACGCTTGACGCACAGCTTGACTTTGTTAGTCTTGATCTGCTGACCTTAACCCATGTGCCCACCCCCATCCTCATAAAAAAAGACAGTCATTACAGAAAAATAAAGCCTTTTCATTATCTCGCTTCCCTTACCCTTGGAGATCCAAGGCTGGATCCTGTTAACTAAGAATATTCATGGTGAATTCCTCTGATGGCAGATGAACCGTCAGATCAGGGAGCATAATCACATATGCATAACAACCAAGTACCCATCTCAAATCCATGGATGCTCTCCCCTGTATCAAACCTATCAAACTCGAAGCAATGGACTTAATGCTTCTGGCATGCTTCACTTTGCAGTTGAGAAAATGTTCGCCTAAATGTCATTTGAATCTAAACAGACTGCATAGGCATAGCTCTGGTTCTCTGCTCCTTGATAATACATGTACGTGTACTACTACATGCATCTTTCTTACCAGTGAGAATATGCATTAAATGCATCACAACTCTTAACTGTCCACAGCAGGCCAGTGCTACAAATAGCGATGTACAGGAAGGGGCCGTGCATGATCAGCGTCCTTGTCAGTTATGTTTGTTATTTGTTGTCTGTATCTGTTTGTGCCATCCTTAAGAAGGGCCCATGCCATGAAACGTCAACTTGCAGTCTAATTCTTGCTTGGCTAAATTCTTTTTGTTGTACAAATATATTTAGGCCTGTGATCAATCATTTTAATTCCAACTGGTAGAAAATATTGAAGGAAAAAAGCTGGCTTTTTCTCTAAAACAGAAGAGAGGGAGGGAAGGGGAGAGAGAAAATGAGGCTTAATAACTCTGCAGTCACCAAAATTGTTCATAATTACTGCTGTGCTGCCACCAGTTGCTAAGAGCAGAAACAGTTGTTCAAACATAGCTGCTCCCTTTTGACTTTTGACTTGTTGCATTTTGGCGTCCCATAATGGTGGTTGAATGGAAGCTGATGAAACTCTCAATGCAGTGGGTGCATGCTGGTGTCATTGCAGCATTTGAAACTTGCTGAAAGCTAGAAGACGGGAAGTACACTATTTATCATGTAATCATATTTATCATGTATTCTCCAGTATTGTTGATGAAATGAGGTCAGTGTAGTTAAAATGAGTTACAAGTAAAAGAGACCAAAAAAAGGAATAATTTTTTTTGGTGTAAATTTCCAAGTATGGACATTCAGGTTTATTTCAAATTCCTTGATAATTCCCCCCACCCACCATCCAAAAAAACATCTAAAAAAGAGGAACATGGACAACAGTGTTGTTTTAAGCAATTATTGTGACAAAAGCCATATTAATTTTCATTTTCTATAAAGCATAGATCCATTTTTTTGCAATTGGAGTTGTTATTATTGTTCAAATCATCAGTAATAGTGTGGTTAATCTACTTTTGCTTGTTGGCATGCAGGGTCATTGAATATCAGAAACAAAATCCTGCACAACTGTAAAGTGTAATCATTTATAAACTAGCGGATTCTATCAAAAAACATTGTGCTTGGCCATATAATCATTTGAGGAAAGGCATTTATTTCTAAGAAAATAAAAATCAACAGGTTGATGAATTTAAGGAAAGTAGTAAAACTTTTATGTCCAACATTTCATTCACTTCAGAGGATGCCATCACCGGAGTAACAGACAAGGATCTATAAATAACCCTCATAAATGCATTGGCTTGTTCTAATTAAATAAGAGACAATTCCAACTAAAAATGTTAACAGCTGAAGTAGGTAAAATTACACACTCTATGAGGGGAAACAGTATGCATGCAAATAAATCTACTAAGTCACTGGATAGATTGGTTGTGGGTTCTTTCACATTGGTTAATTTTATGCTTTAATTTCCCATTTCTGTGGTGGTAGTGATGCATCTGCTTGGACAAAGCAAAGTAGTTGGATTTCTTTTCCCACCAGAAAAAGTCAACATTGTGTTATTTTATTGGGAGTTTATTGTGAATCCACATCATTTTTTTACCTAATAACTTTTATTGTCATGTTCCAACCATTTTGTCATCAGTACTGAAGAATAGTCGTAGGACCCTGACTTTAGTTTATTGTTCTTTGCTCTTGCCTTTCCTCCCTGCTTTTCTTCCTTTATAACTATTAATAGCCATGGTGACTTCAGATATTCTGAACGACATTCACATATTCAGATATTCACAAACGACAGTCTGTCATCAGGAGTCTTTCCATCGCTATTCAAGCCTGCAATAGTCAAGCCTCTGCTCAAGAAACCTACCCTTGACGCAAACAGCCTCAAGAACTACCGCCCAGTTTCTAACCTACCCTTCCTCTCAAAAGTGGTTGAAAGGGTCGTCCTAAATCAACTTCTCGCCTACCTCAACTCAGAT
>SMGT01010949.1:479113-501748 GCA_004794575.1 Lanistes nyassanus
GGGGGGGGGGGGGGGGGGGGGAGAACTGTCCCTAAAATAACACAAGTGCAAACTCAACATCCAGAGCTGTTGCTGCTGATCGCACACGTCTCCATTTGCATCAGGCATGACCTAGCTGCCACTGCTGTTTATACTGGAGTCCTGAAGCCAGGTCAGCTGATAACTGCTGTGACCACTCACACATTCTCTCCTGTGCTACTAGCATTCACACAGTTCCTGTGCTACTAGCATTCACACAGTCAGTTCCTGTGCTACTACCATTCACACAGTTCCTGTGCTACTAGCATTCACAGTCAGTTCCTGTGCTACTACCATTCACACAGTTCCTGTGCTACTAGCATTCACACAGTTCCTGTGCTGTGGCCGTTCTTTCCCAGGGCAACGACCTACTGCTGCAGGGTCTCCTCCCTGGCTGCCAGCAGCTTCTCCAAGTCCCTCTCACGGCTTTCTGCAGCGGCACGTTGCTCGTCTGCCGCAGCCTTCTCCGCTGCTGCAGTTGCAGCCACCCCTCTGGCCTCTTCTGCTTCCTGTCTGGTGGATTCTAGTTGTTTTGTTAGTTTTTCAACTTCACACTTCAACGACCTCACATATTCTTGGAATTCTTGTTCAGCAGCTGTTTTTTGTTTGACGAGTGCTTTTAATTGCTCGGTTAACAAATGCACTTCCTTCTTTGATCCTTCCAGGTCTGTCTCCATCAAATGGAAATTCTTCTGCAAGAGGTTTCTGTCTACTGAGAATATACTGATACGCTGGTCTTGCTCATTTACATGCTCAGACAGTTTGTTGATATTTGACACCACGTGCTCCTGAATATAATTAGTTATCCGTGTAATGTTCTCGCTGTTCTTCTTTCTTTCTCTTACTTCTTTCACACCTTCAACTTTTATTCTCTCCAAGCTGAAATATAACGAATGTTTCACACAATGAGATAGTACATAAAATATCTAAAAGGAAATTGTAAACAATCCATAGAAATATGTTTAATGTGACAAAAATTATGAAATGTTCATAAAATGATAAACACTTTTTTTTTTTTTGCTTTTTAGTGAAAGCCTCGAGGTCTGCAACTGCGCATGCACACGTAGTACATTATTTGCCTTTATGGTCTTTCCTGGAGTCATGTATAAAATAGGACTTGACTAGGGATCTGAATCCCCCTTCTTGAAGAAAGAAGCTGAGGAGATAGGGAGGCAGTAGTGGTGTTTGAAAGTGTATGCAATGATAGGTATATGACATCAATAAAGAACAAATGAGGACCGAGCGCTTAAATTATCGAAAGAGAACTCTAACAAAGGTACTGGCAGCGCTCAAACATAGCCGTATGCAGATGTATGTGCCCAAGGGAGCTTACCGTACCCAAACAGTTAGCAAAGAGAGGGCCGAAAGAAAGGAACTTGGCATATCCTCTCTTTGCTACGTGTTTGGGTATGGTAAGCTCCCTTGGGCACATACGTCTGCATACGGCTATGTTTGAGCGCTGCCAGTACCTATGTTGGAGTTATATGACATCACATGAAAGGAGAAAGAGAAGAAGGAAAAAGAAATATGAAAAAACAACATACGAGAGGAAGAGGCACGGGAAAAGAACCTGGTGGTTCATGATCTAATAATGAGGCCAGAAATGTTACAATAAAAGTAATTCTATTTCTATGGACTTTCAAGATGCCTTTGATCCCTACACTTGGCATCCTTTTCTGATTTGCTGTAGGTGAACCAGCCTCATGCAATGTTAACATACAATGCCTCTTGAAAGCCAACTCATAATCTACACACAAACACATTAGGTACACAGATTCCATTAAAACCACCATACATGCACATGTAATCACATGCTGAGATTGCACACAATGCTGGATACTAATCTTACTTTTCTTCAAGACGTTGGCTGACGTTCATCACAGCTTGACCCATATGTGTCAATGAATCTGTTGTTTCCTGTAACCTACAGTTAAAGGTGTGTGAGCAAACTCAGCAAAGCACCAAACCTTAACATTAAGGCTAAACCTGTTTCCCTCACAAGTTAGTAAGAACTCATGTTCCAACACAAAATCTTTAAACATTTTGGAATTTCAGTGGATACACCCAATAAAACTGCATCGGAAACTCCCATCTATGCACGTTCTTCTCTCATCCCTTCCCAAACATACAGAGCAAACACACAGATGCCACAAGGATACATATATAAATATCCACACAAATCAACACAAATATAAACATGTAGACATTACCAAATACACGTATACATGTATTTATTAGTGCACATACGGTTGAGGAAAGTAAAGAGAGTGGGGGTGTTTAAGACCCCCACTTTTTGGTGGGCCAGCATTGTGAGAGTGGCCCCATCATCTCTCCCTCACTGCCTTACCTTTCCTGACCCATGAGTCAGGTACCCATTCTCAGCTGGGTGAACTGGGGGAAGTGTGGTGCAGTGCACTAGTATCCAACCAGTGTTTTTGGTTCAGAGGCTAGCACTCCACCACTTGGCCATCTGGTTCCTCAACTTTCCCAAATCACCAAATATATTTAGCCATAAATGCACATTTAGTTGGGCAAAAACATCCCAATATTCACTTGCATGAACACACAAATGCTCACAAGCACTCTAACACAAACAGCAAGATTAAACATAAACAATGATATCAGACACAGACATCAGATGCAAACAGTGACACTGGACATAAGCAATGGCACAAAATATTTTTACTTTTTTCCAAGGTCTTTGTTTTCCTCCATAAGTTTGCTGGCCATCTTTACCACTTCACTTGAAAGAAATAAAACATCTATGTCAATGAAGGGAGACAAACAAGAAATTCTGTGTATTTTGTGGTATTTGTTTCCTAGGGGTATGCACACACACAGGAAAGAAAGAGAAAGAGAGAAGTGCATAAACCATTGTAAAATCTATTCCATCAGCAACAACATGCAAAAAACACTACCATACCCTCTGCAATAACCTGCAACAGTCAGCTTTTACCTGTTCTGTGCACACCATCAACACCAGGCCATCTTGAATGACAATTACAGCAGGTGTTCTTTTGCACAGTCCTACCACTTTACCATCAGGACTGACAAGCAAACCAGGAAAAGAAAGGCTGCTCAGGAACCTCGGGTTTCTACAGCGTGGAACCATGCTAGCAGCACACTGGCCACGGAGCAGCTATGCTCTGGCATTAGGGGTTGCCACCTTTGACACTGACAACAGCCGGGTACACTTGGAACACTGGGACTGTGCAAGGAACAACTCTGTCACTCACTCTGTCAGCATGGTTTCATCCACCTCCTGCCTAGATGCCCAGCTGGCTTGCTTGGTCTCAAATTTCTGGATCTGTGCGAAGTCATCTGTCAAGCAGAAACATTTCAAATTTGTTCTCATCAACTGATAGCAAGCTGCTCTTGTCAAGCAATTTGTGTTGACAAAAACAAATTTGTTTCCCCTCCCCCCCCCAAAAAAAATCAAACGAATGCTTGCTGCTTGGAGTAAAAAAAAAATGGTAGCAACAACAAAATGAGCCCAAACTAACTACTACGGACATTAAAAGGGCAACATTTTAGGGCATTGCCCTTTCTCCATGACAGACCACAAATCACTGACAAAATAAATAAAAAACAAACAATAGCTGATTAAATAATTGATAAAAAAGTGTGATGTGACATCCCTAGGTCACATGTTTCAAAAAACATGGCAAATGCTCTCAAAAGGAAATGGAAGTAGCTAGTGGGCAGAACTTCAGAAGAAAAGAAAGAGAAATGGAGATAAAAGGAGAATTAAAAAATTTATTAATCCACAAAAAATATATAGACACGTTATACAAACAAAAACAATAAAATGGATACAAAATACAGAGAATAAAATTAAATATAAAATATGATGGATAAAATGCACTGCATGTGAATAAAAATAAATACAGATTACAGATAAACAGAAAGGCAATAAGTCAGTGGTGTCTGTAGGGGAAAATACAGCTGTGTGTGCAACATAGTGATGGGGTTTAGATAAGGGCAAGTGTGGCATTGGAAATTGTTGCACAGAGGTAGAAGAGTAAACGTCACTGAACTTAGAGTGAACTAACATGTTTCATAGGGTTTTACCACAATGTCTTATAACTGTCTCATAGACTTTTAACTCAACAAGAAGCTAGAAGTGGGGTTGTACTAAAGAGGCACTGTTCAGAATTTTGACAGTAGGTGCCAGTTACACAAGACGATCTGACATATTGCTATGTTAAGGTTATGGGTAAGAAAAACAGTAGTGTAAGGGGGAATGTGCTGATAGTCTGATTCGGATAGATTATTTAACTTTGGCTTGCCACACAAAACCCGCTACATAAATTTTCTGCGAACAATGAGACTTTTGCAGCAGAAAATCATATTTAGGTCAAGAATAATGGCTAGGCTTCGCTGTCTCTTTAAATTTTCCAGTTTCGTTTTAGCTCACTGGGACTGATGTGTTTCTCACTGGGACTGATGTGCCTGTCACAGGGACTGATGTGCCTGTCACTGGGACTGATGTGCCTCTCACTGGGACTGATGTGCCTCTCCCTGAAGCATGGCTGAGCTACCTCTTTTTAATAGCCAAGTCAGCTGTAACTTACATAGGGGCACTGCTGTACTAGGGAGCAGTGCAGATGAAACCTGCTGATGTCACCTGATCTCCATCTCACTGACCTAACCCCTTCCCCTCCCTCGGTAACTCATGGGGTGATGATGTGCACCATTTCCAAATTAGGCAGCAAGGCAGTAAGTACATGCATTTATATCTGTTTTCAAGCTAATTAGTTAGAAAAATCACACTAGGTTGAGGTTAATGTTCTTGGGGCTGTGAATGAGCTGGAGGGTCAATTTGCATGTAACAGCTTGTTCATCTGATGAGAATATCCAGATAGTACTTACCTGCCAGGAAGTTCTATATTTAGTGGGACTGTTCTTAAAAGTCCAAGTCACTGAAGAAGAATCTGTGGAGTCTAAGGAATTGAGAGTGGGGTATTCTATGTATGGAGAGGGTGGGTGGGAAGAATGAAGATCTAAATATGCATGCAAGTCTGTGATCTTGTAGTGAATGGTGGTCATGGGCTGAATGATCGTAATGACTAAGAAAGTGACACAGGTGCTTGAGACTGAACGTGTACTGGACAGAAGGGTGAAGATCTAAATGAAATGACGAGTCCAGCAGCTGGGGTTCTGTCAGACATGTGGCATCCAGGCTTTCACTCAGTTAAGTATCTCAGTTTTTATCTCATGTTGTCCTGATGACAGGGCAATATCCCAAAATGTTATTGTCCATTGGTTTAGTTTCTCCGTTGACACCTTATGTTTTATTCCAAGTGCCAGTCACAGGTTTCTTTTCATTAATGTACCACCTTGTAAAGTGCTGGGTGGGACCTGCATAAATGTGTTGGATTTTATGATCATGCCAACCCTCGAACAGACATAGTTTGGTCCTATTTTTGTTCCCATGGCAATGCTCCTTATCTGGTGAAAAATGCTGCTTTTGAACTTATGTGGAGGGCGAGGACCAACTCAGTCAATCTAAATTTCAGTGGGAGGGTTAAGTCAGTGCATTGGTTCACAAAGAAAGAGAGAGCAGTTAAATGTTTGTATGTGGAACACAGGTGTACAAGGACATCACACCCAAAGGGAAGAGAACAGCACGTATGAAAGTGACAAAAGCTAACCCACTGAATAAGTCAGAGACTATCAGTATAGGGTCCTTGACGTAGGTAGTCATTAGCCTCACCCACAAAAAGCACATACATTTAATGTTAAATAATAACACACATAAGCTGAGAACATTCACAAATTTTGGGGTACTCAGGGTCCTGTACAGAAGTACTACTAGTTTAAGGAAATTGATGTGAAGTCATATTCAGTAGACTATTCAAAATAAGCAGACCGTTTAAAAACAAGCAGTGTGAATGTGAATCGAAAGGAAACAAAGACATCAACGATTACATACTTGTGGTTAGAGGATGATATAAATGCTTCAGATTTGCTTCCACTTTATCTACAGTGATGGCATATGTCCAGGATGGATTTAAATCCCAGAAAGTAAATGCCTGACAGTCACACTTCTTGTTACGTGCCACTTTATGCTCCTCTAAAAGACAAAAAGATCATTGAAACACTGGTCACAAAACCAGCTGGTTACAAATTCCATCATAATCATCTTGAAGCATTAGAACACAGCTGATTCATGATTCCGACATGTCTTGGAACACTAGTAGTAAGTGTATTACCATTAAAACTAACCTGATTATTGATCCCATCATAATGTGGATTGAAAAACAAAGAAAGAAGATAAACAGCACAGCCAGTTACATGGGCATACACAGTACTGACCTTCATGAACAAACCCCATGTTCTCATCATAGGCACTGAGCTTAACAGTGTAAACCTCCTTATCCTCTGAACAAACAACCTTCTCCAGAACTGATCCCTGCCACCTGACCTCTATGGAACATCTGTCAAGAGACCTGATGGCAGGCACTGAAAACATGTTTAAATTAAGATTACACACTTGGTTTATGAATGGATGGCAGACACTGCAAACATGTTAGAATCAAAATCACAAACATCGTTTGTGAATGGCTCTGTCTTTCCATGTTCTGGCCACTATCTCTATTCACTTGTTATCAATATTATTGCAATAAGGAGGTATTCACAATGACACCACACACTTGCACTGCATGTCAGCACACAGCTTGTTTCTCAATGTGATGTGACCTGAAGATGTGCACCGTCAGGATTTTCAATCTGCACGCTGCCATGGAGGATTAGGTAAACGATCACAGGTCACACTTCCATTTCTGTCATAACACCCACACGACTGAGATTAAAAATAAACTACAGCAGCCCAAATCCCCACAAGGAACAAAAGAAGATACATAATCACCACCACCACCGCCACCGCCACCGCCACCGCCACCACCACCACCTACATGAAAACAACCACAAAAAACCAACAAAGGACAGAGGAACAGTAACCTTTTGGCTGCAGATGTTCTTTCTCACTGGCTGTTCCACTTTCCCTCTTCCGACACATCTTTCTGCAGCAGTGTCTGCATGCATGGTGCATACGAAAACAGGTGTATCTGCAAAGTGTGATGATGGCCTTGATCATGTTGAAAGGTGGGGGTAAGGCTGAGCGGTGGTAGAACTCGGTGATGATCTCACAGCGATGCCAGGATTGGTACTCACGAGCATCGTCATGCACTTTGTCAAATGTTTTGCTGGACAGAAATTGTACTTTTGGCAAAGGTTTTCCTAAAATCCATATTTCTTGTCATATATATATTATATATATTATAATTATATATTATATATTATTATATATTATTCTTGTCATATATATATATTTATTTATATTTATCAACAGCCTCCTTGTCTTGCCCTCAGACTGCTTCGATGATCTAGTGGTTAATGTGTATGCTTCTAAGAAGGAAGGTCGATGGTTTCAGGCCCGGCCAAGTCATACCTACAACTTAAAAATTGGCAGTCCAGTATCTGCCCTGCCTGGCACTATAGGGAACAGTACTAGGACTGGTTGGCCCAGTGTCAGTATCATGTGACTGGGTGGGACTGAAACCTGTGTTGCGACAGTAATTCTAGTGTGGCAGCACATTAACTTGTCGAAGCAACACCGTCCTGATTTGCACTAGTTTGCAGTGAGATGCTAAGCAACAAACACCCAGCCAACCAACCTCCCTCACCCCCAACCCCACTGCACCAGTAAGCAAGTATCGTGAAATGGTAAGGTTGCACACATCATGGCTAAATGAGTCAGCATAAATGACATAACATGGCTAGGGTTGCATAAGGGCTCACTATCTTCTCCTTACATATAAAACTGTCAACAAAACTGATTCCATCTCTTCATTTAAAAGCATCCTTATGGATAGAAGTACGAATAGCAGCACTAATTTAAGCCAGCCATGAACTTTGTGGCCAGCTAGACTCAAAATAGGTGAGCTGGGTTCACATTAAAAGTTCCATTTCGACAATGCCATTTTGTGTAACCTCAAAGTTTAACACATGCAGGCATAGTCGAACAGATATACTAACTAAGCCTTATCACAAACCAAATGTGACAATGGTCAAAGAATAAAATGAATAAAACACACAACAGCAAACAAATGCACAGTCATCTTTAAGGCTAAAATTAACAGCACAAATGGAAAAAAAGAGTTGATTATGAGGAAACATAAAAACAGAAAGCAACCCTTACTTGAATCTTGCAATAAGAAGGTTGAGCAGCAGCACGTTAGTAATCATAATGTAGACACCCAGCATGACTGAAGCAATGTAGCGGCCATAGTGTGAGGGGCAATGGGGCATGTTCCCACCAAAATGTTTCGAATCATTACCGATGGAGCAGCTTCCTTCGTCTGCAGCAGCACAGATATTTGGGACAAGCACTTAAATATTCTAACCATAAACGCAAATCATTAGGACATATATTGGGATGTTTTATTCTTAAATGCAACGATGACTACATTGGAAAATGGTGGGCTCGAACCTCTTATGGGTAAAAGGATAAAGTTTGTCCCCACAACTTTAAGCTCAATGTTCCCTGCACGCTAGTAAACCAGCGGAGGGCATATGTGTGTAGCGTCACTGTTGCGCTTGGATTTTGGCGCTATGCTCACTATTTTGCGCCGACTAAAAACATGAAAGTGGTTCACCTGAAAGGGATGTCACTCGTGTTTTCCTATACTAGAATCATTTCTCTACAGAGTTCCTTCCCTTAGACCACAAAATTAGACGGGTTTGCAGAGTTCTGTGCTCTTCCACGTGCTACCTCGTTAGTGGGCAAAAGACCGGCCGCCATTTGCAACGTCGCGCATTGTAGGATGGTCGGTGCTTTTGGGTTAAGCTCATACAGGAGTGGGATGTACGAGACCACTTCTGTGGGCCAGCATCGTGGGAGTGTGTGGAGTGGGGGGCATCTCCTCGCCCTTGCTGCCTTACTTTCCCTGGCCCATGGGTTGGTTACCCATTCCTAGTTGGGTGAATGGGGGACATATGGTGCAGCGCACAGATTTTGAACTAGCCCATGCCTGCATCTTTGGGTTCGGAGCCCCGCAGTCTAACCATTCAGTTATCTGCTGCCTCCTCTGATGGGCACCTTATTCCAAAGCAGCCAGAGGGGATGGTTGGTTGGCTTGCTATAATCTTGCATCAGAAGGTAAATACTAGACATGCAGCTCTTACCATTCAGTTCCACTTCCTCCAGGCCAATCTCTCCAAACACCTGCCAGTAAGCCTTGCGAGGAGCATGAAAAAGACGTGCAAGGGTCAGGTCACTCTCAGGGTACAGAATTGCCTCAGACATGACAGCATACGCCACCACAACCACCAACAGGATGATCATGAAGTTAACCGTGTCCTTCACCTGAAAGTGATTAATTAAAAAACATTTCTTGTGTGAAAGTCATAAAACACTGCATGCAGGTACGCAGACAACGTCAGTATACGAGTGACACGGTGTGCTGATACTAGCTTATCTGTGTGTGCATCGTGCATCTACACACCTTAGTCAACATGCATACACTAAAAGGCACAGTGCAGCACTTCTATCTTACAGTGGAAAGTATTCTGTCTCAACACTTCTCCACAACATTCTGACCTCACTCTGTAACCATGTTATGTTGCCAGTTGACGTTTAATAAAAAAAATTCTGTTCTTGCACATGTTAGTATAATTTTCTGTACCTTTCTTTTGTCTATTATTCATGCATGGGAGGGGTGGGCTTGGATTCCCGATAAGCTTATATAAAAGCTATGGAGCAATAATCTATTGCAAACACTGTGGAAAGTAAATGTCATTTGATATTGGATCCATGTGTTGGCTGATGGGAATAAAGGCTGCTTTGCCAAACAAACATATTGGTTGTCTATACTGTGGTTAAACAAAACATAGATCTAAGACAGGGATGTAGCAGACATTGTGAAGAAATGAAATAAGTTCAGTGGTGCAGGTCAGAGGTCATAGGGTGACTAACCATCTTGCCTGCCATGACCAGCATTAGCCCCAGCTCTTCGAAGACCATCAGCATCTGGAAGGTCCGGATAAAGAACAGGAAGATGTCAACAGTCAGCAGAACGCGGCCAATGATGTGCACTACTTCGTGATCAACAAACACAATCATCCCCAGCATGAAAACCACCACTGTCGCCACGTCTAGCTGATTCCACGTCTGCTGCCAGTAACTTCTGCACCGTCGCTTCCACCAGTGATCCTCCTGGAAGCATGGGCTTCCTTCATTTAAGACTGGATCACTGGCCAACATCTGCATAGCGACCGGAAGAAACCAGAGATGAAGGTATGTTCCACGCAGGAAAGCAAAAAATGCCAAGAGAGAAGAAACAGGTGACTGTAGCTTGGGGTAATAAAGGTACAACACAGAGAACTTAGCCGAGAGAAACTTGGACAGGAAGTTGACATTTCAGGGCATGGCCCTATCTTCAGGACAACACAAACAGATACAAACAGATAACAACTAAAAAAAAATCACTTTGATGACAAGGACGCTGGTCACCAGTGATTTTTGTTATTTGTTATGTTTGTATCTGTTTGTGGCATCCTGAAGAGGGGGCCATGCCCCAAAACATCGACTTCCTGTCTAAGTCTTGTTTGGCCAAAAAAAAATGGCAAAGCAAATGACTGAACACGTATAACATCCCACTCACAAACCAAGCAAGGTATTATTTTCTCTTAACTCCAGTCAGCTCTGATCCTAAATTCTGGGGTGCATTTTTATCTGGATCACCAAGTGTTTCTTAATTCTGGGCTGCATTTTTATCCGGATCACCAAAATAAGAAGCTGCCTGTGAATAGTTTTGTAGATGTTTCCATATTTTGCAAGTAAAATGAATGCTGTCCTTCAGAAAATATTAATATTGTTGACAGGCTTTTTCTTACAAATTATGTTTCATTATAAAATAAGCCACAATCCAGAATCAGAAATTGCTAAATGTCTGTTGTGCGAAAATCAACAAATGATGAGCTATAGTTATGCCTTATAGTTATGAACTGCTGCTCTGAATGTTAGGCACTCCATCTTGTACAGAAGAGGTGGCATGAAGACGTCAGCTCAGAAACTTGCTTTCAGTTCAGACAGATCACAGGGGATTTACCTGCCTGCCCTCTTCAGCAGCTATGTCCAGAACCCAGACAATAAGAGCAATGAAACATGGTGTGATGTTGCGCCCAAAGTCAAACAGCAGAACATAGCTGAACAGCAAGAGGAAAATGACCTGCAAAACCTGGTAGACAGCAGGATCCATTACAACAGATTTACATCTATATCTTGATTTCATTTAAAGAGTCCCTGTTCCAAATCTTAGCAGTTTTTTTCTCATATAGGCTAGTGATTAGTGTAAAAACTCATTAGCACCTTTGCTTTTTCCCACGCCAACAAAAAGTGGCAGTTGCTTCTACAGACTGTGGTCAACCAAGTGAGTACTTATTTCCGATGTCTGCCGGTTTTTTGAATATGATACAAATTTTACACAATGTTTCCAGAAGGCAAGCAGAGAAAGTTCTTAGCACGTTTCATCAACTGCTGCTATGGTGCACCATGAAAGTCTTACCAAACTGATTGCATAGCTTGCTCTGGGGGTGAAAGAGCACCTCAGCAGTGGATCTTCTTCGCTCAGAGTCACAAACCTGGAAGACAAACACAAATAATAACAAGACAGCGGGAACCGGCACATAATGACAGAAAGCACAGAAATGGACACATAACAACAAAATGCACAGAAATCAGCATATAATGATAAAATGCACAGAAACATGAACAGGATAACAGAAAAGCAGATAACTTTTACTCCCTTCTATTTCTGATGCATAGCAACATAGGTACATGTACTATAATGAATGTACGAAAGTGATCACCAAAACATGTAGCATGCTCCACTACTGAGCAAATTTTGAGTGACACCAATCTATGATATGGTAAATGCATAACACAAGGCTTGGTAATATACAGTTGAACTCATGCACACAAAACTTCACAATCACATGTACACTTGCACAAAGGTGTCTACGGCTATCAACTTGCCACTGAATTTAGAATAAGACTTAAAGATATATCTTCACATTCAGTTAAATTTCTTTTCCACTTTATCTAAACCACCAACTCTCCACTGTTTTCCATTCTCAAAACTGAAATTACTTAGCTCATACAAGCAAATTTATGCTCATATGCATCTTAACTAACCACACAGTGACTCAACTAACCATGCAGCAAATCCTGACTAACCAAGGAGCGACTCCGACTAACCACAGAAAACAAATCTTGTGTAACTATAACAGAAATCTTGACTAATCATGCAGTGAATCTTCACTAACCTGACTAACCACAGAGATAATCTTAACTATGCAGTGAATCTTTACTAAACGTGGAGCAAATCTTGACTAGCCATGCAGTGAAGCTTGACTAACAATAGAGCAAATCTTGACAATGCAATGAATCTTAATCATAGGTCCAAACTCGACTAACCATGCAGTTAACACATTCTCAATGTAGGGTTATTATATACTGATATTACTGTGAACCTATGGGGACACAGATTTTGCCACGATTGAAATAAACGCTGCTTGCAAACAACTACAAGTGCAGTAGTCTACTTTACATATTTCAAAAGATCTACTTTTGAACATCAAAATAATTATAAAATTTTACAGAAAAGCTGTTAAATAGTACTTACTAGTTAGTGTTAGATTGAGTCACTGTATGCACTTTACACACCCAGACGGTTTTGTCGGACGTAGAAGGCTATGACTTCTTGTGGTCTCTATATAGTAAATTTTAAAAAATTTACAAGCAATACTGTCAGTGATAAAACATAATTCCAATGCAGGCTGAAAGAAAATTTAAGAGGAATAACAGGATTCCTACCTGAAATCCATCCAGTGTGAATTCTGTCTAAAAGACTGCGTTGAAAAAGGTATCCAAGTGAATACAGCAAAATGGCGCTCGCAATTGTCTGAGTAACTACTAAACAAAGTCGCTTCGTTTTGACACACAGTTTAGAAAAAAGTTGTGCATTGTGTGTTCAAAAGGAAGGAACTTGATAGAAACATGATTCCGCTCTAGGAAAACTCCAGTGACATCCCTTGCCGGCAAACCCCTGTTTTACAAAAATTTTTAAAGTCATTGTAAAACCAGTTCCAAAGCGTTGGCAATTGAGTAAATTTCTCTTGGAGTACCTTCTCCTAAGCAATGGGAATGGGTTGCCTAACCATACAGGTAACCCTGACTAATCATACAGCAAATCCTGACTAACCACACCCTGATTCTTGACTACCATGCACCACATGCAGACTAACCATGCAGTGGATCTTCACTAACCATGCACTGAACCCTGACCAACTATGCAGTGACTAAAAGTACTCAAGATGACTAGCATTTCTCACCTGCTCCTCTGTGACTGGTATTTCTGGGAAGGAGAAAGACCATCAGATGAAAGGTGAATTGAAACAGAAACAAATCTAAAGTAAGAAGGTCCAAACCCACACGTGGATGTGTCATGAATCTTAGACAAAAACACACTCAACCTTTTCCCTACATGCACATCTGAATTGTAGTCTTCAGTTCTGTGCTTTGAAATTTGGTGGATATCTTGATGAATCTTATCTCATTTTCCTCCATTATATCTAGGTTAGTGTTACTATTAAGGACAACAGGTCTTGTAATCAAAGATGAAATACATGTGATGCAGATTTATTCACAAGAATAAAAGGAATTGTCTCAGGCTTGTGCATAAACATAAGTATTACTCTAAATTATGACATTATTAGCAGATTTTTTAAGACAGCCAACTGCTGTATACTGGTAGCACTACTTTATAAGTCATACAGAAATGGCTAAAATTTGTTTCTGTGGCACACTAAAGCAGGAGACAGCTGAATTCCCCCACCCCCCACCCCGAAATTTTTTTAAAATCCAAAAGTACTGAAGAAGTCAAAAATATCTTACATTGTCAGAGAATGGCTGTCCTTTCCAGATGCGAGTGAGAATGTTTTTGCAGGCTGTCTGAGCAATGAAAGACCTGTTTGATGTCATGATGGCCAGCTGAAGCACAGACACTCTGCCCCACCACTCACACCGCTTGGTGAGGAGTGATTCAGTAAGGATCTCATCCATTTCCTGGCAGCTCTTGAGAGTTAAAATTGCCAGTTCCTGGAAACGACTGTTTGGCAAGACTTTGTCAGTTCTGTCAGGTCATTTTTTCATGAGATATATAAATATATACAGTCGAATCCGGTTAATCGAACCACATCGGGACGCGATGATTTTGGTCCTAATAACCGGCTGGTCCGATTACACAAACAAGCCCTATATTACAGTTAAGATGGGACGTGCTATATGTAAAATACAGTGTATTAAAATGTCATTATGACCTTTATTGTGTCGCACACACGTATGGCGAACATAAAACAAGAACTACAGTCGAATTTTGTTTATTGAAAAATAAATTTACAAACAAATTCTTCTAAACGATCTACACGATACATATACAGTAATCAACATGCGAATCACAATAAAAAAAAAGTTCTTACCAAATTCCAGTCAACGTTTGAAGAACTTATCCAGTGTGACTGGACGCGTTCTCTTGACGGATTGCACTTGAACAAAATCACCACAAACATGAAACGCAGCAATGGGACTGCCTTCACGTCCCTCCTGCATGAAATAGCGACGCAAAGTTTCAATGCATTTCCCGGCATCCTGTGTTGTTACTTGTACCAACTCACTGGGGCATCGTCTTCACTTTCCTGGTCCGCCGATGCTGTCGTGTGTTTTGCTGCAATTCCAGCAACAACTGCAGCGTCGTAATCTTCATCGTCATCGTAGCATTGAAGCTAGTTGTCGGTGGATAAAAATTCTTCGTAATTTTCTTATTCGCTGTCACGTTCTTTGGTCCGTTTAAGCGGAATTTTGGTCCAAATAAGCGAAGAATATTAGGCTTATGTACATAGGATTTATTTCGGTTCTTTAAGATTCGGTCCGAATAAGCGGCTGGTCTGATTACCCAGTGGTCCCATTAACCGGATTTGACTGTACTTCAAAAAGATTTTTCTACAGGGTAAACATGATTACAAGAGATGGTACATCCACCTTGGGTCTCAAAGAAATCATGTCCAAAATTTACAAAGACAAGCAGTCTGTGAATTCTACAAGAAATCTTGTACACTGGTGTTTATGATGAATTTCCAGTGAAAAAGACTTGAACCAAAAAGAATGAAAATTTACCCCCCTTCCCCCCCCCTCCAAAAAAAAACCAAACTCAAATTATAATAAGAAGTAGACGTACTAGGGCCAGCAGACTAAAACATAAATACACATCTCATCGTTCCAACGTAGCACACCTACTTAGCATCTTCGGTCATCTGCCATTTCACATCAGGGTCACTCTGTGTCTTTGCCCTGGACTTCAGCAGCGACTGAGCAAAGAGTGCTGCTGCTATTTTGTCCTGACAAAAGAAAAATCTAAAGAATTCCAACAATTAACACATTCCTGGCGTAGGCTTTCAATCTTTTGACAACCATTGCATACCCTTGGGAACGCATAGATTTTGGCATGTTTCAAATAAATGCTGCTTGCAAACTACGACACATGCAGTAATCTGCTTTATGCATTTCGTAAAATCAATTTCTGAACATCAAATATTTATAGAATTTTAATGAAAAAAATTCTAGAGAATATTTATTATTTAGTGTTAGATGTAGTCACTCTATGCATCGAATGTGCATGTAAGAATGCCATGACTTTATCTGTAGTCTCTATGGATCGTATAAAAAATGTAGAAGAAGAACTGTCAGGAATAAAAACAGTTGTAACACAGGCCGAAAGAAAAATTTAAGAAGAATAAAGTGATTCCTACCTAAATCCATCCGGTGTGAATTCTGTGCAAAAGACTGCATTGAAAAAAGTGACAACAACATGGCAGGCACGATTGTCTGGTTCCAGAGTTTACTCAGGATTACATCTATTTCTGTGCGTGGCTTTCATCCTGGATAACCAGGGCCGTCGAGAGGGGGGGGGGAAGCCGGTACAAAGTTCCGGGGCCCCAAAGGCTTAGGGGCCCCCTAAGTTGGGTGCAAAAAAAAAAAAAAGGCGTGAATGGATAAAGAGAGATGAAACAATCTGCCTGAGATTTCTCCATCTTCTGTCCACTTTCTCTGGGTTTTACCGGTTTTCAGCTGCTACGTCAGTTTACCCCCCCCCCCACTCCCCTCTCACTTAACGACCTCGTGTTTCCTCCCTGTTTCAAGCTGTGGACTGGAGCCAAACCTTGATAAGATAAGGGGGCCCACCCGGACCGTTTCTGTCCGAAGGGCTTGGCTATCCTCCTCCCCTCTACCCCAGTCACGTCGGGATGTCCAAAAGGGCTGGTGCTCTGTCCAGGACAGGCGACAGCCCTGTGTGGGAGTGTGTGATGAATGTAGTATAGTGTTCGTGCGTCTGTATGCTCGATCATTCATGTCGTCTGTCTGCAAACGATAAAGACCAGGATTTTCTCGCTACTGAAAAAATTGAATCGCGACTTCAAATATATATATATATAGTTCGCTACATTTTGGCTACTTTCCAGAAATTTGTAGCGCTCTACAGTAGATGCTTTTCAAATTTGTAGCGAACTGCAATTTGCAGCGCGCTACTTCGCTATATATCCATGTTACCCAACCCTGGCAAAGACCGAGTTGTCAATTTTTCACCTTACCTTGACTTCATCCCTTGTGAAGGTTTTTTCCCCTTAAATTGTTTCTTTCTCTTTGGTGAGGACCACGTATGCATGCATACGTGTACAAACGGTATGATACGCATGCACGCGCGCACACAACACTGAGGGAGAGGTGTAATGTACGTACTGTATTTCACATAATGTGATGTAGATCACGCGAGGAGTAATGTTTCCTCCAAACATCGTGCATGCCTGCATGACATATCCTGCAAGTTAATGTCAGGGGTTGTTTCAGTAGGTAAATTCTGGTTCTCTCTTGATAACTATTGCTTCTGTCGGCATTGTTGAGGAGTTTTGCATGATTTCATATTCTGCATCCGCGTATAGGTTCCTAGTTCTTTGCGTTGTATCCGTTTCGTAAGCCTTTAGATTTGAAGTGTGAGCTTGTTGTCCATTTTGAGCTTTTCGTAATTTGTAACCAGATCCAACTATAGTTATCTGGGGCGAACAGTGAAGGAAACATCAAAGGATTATAGTGGGACGCCTATCGTCGGTGGTCAGTGCCTCCGCCAGCGGACAGCCGTGAAGATTTATGGTGCCAGCAAATGCCAGTATCAGTCAAGCTACCAGGCTGAGGAGTTCTGCTAGGGGACGGGGATGGGGGGTGGTGGCCTTGAAGTGTCAAACGGACAGAAGATATCGCGGTGTTCAGGGTTCTGACATCAAGTCATCGAAATGGCGAATGGAAAGATAGGGTAGCCAGGAGAAAGTAGGGAGGGTCAGAACTTCTGGGGACGGTGGTTGTCTATCGAGAACGCAGTACCTTCCTGAGTCCTGACGCAGCTCACGACAGTCTTTGAAGACACACTGCGAAGTCTTCACCACCCAGAGTAAGATTGGGTGTTCTTTACATGGGTTATCGGATACCAGATGGTCAGACAGAATAGACAGCGTTCGTCCATTTTCTTCAAAACTGCCTGGAATAACTGAAGCTTTGAACGAGATCAAAGATTCAGTTGCCAACGAAAAGAAGAAGAATGAAGTAAGTGGTGCTTTGAAATTTTTGAAGTCATTTACTTGTGTCCTTATGTCAGTTATTTGGACAAATATTCTTTTGTTGATTGACGCTTGTAACAAGATTCTCCAAGCTCGAAGTGCCACCATTGAGATTGAAATAGCAAACATTGGTTGTCTGCTTTCTGAACTTCAAAATCTTCGAAATGATTGGCCAAGGGTTCTTTGTGAGGCGAAGAATGTCGCCACTGCAATGAGCATTAGCACAGATATTCCATGCAAGCGACGCGCTAAAAGGAAATTTGAACCTGAAGTCAAAGACTCCATCGAAAGCACTGCAGAGGCTGACGCTGAAACTATTTTTCGCTGTTCTGTTTATAATACAATGATTGATTCTGTGATATGTGGACTGACAGTTCGATACAAGGCCGCTGAGTCATCTACCAACGCTTCAGGATCTTTTGGCAGTATCTGCAAATGTCAAGCGACGAGATTACCAGAGAAGCAACAAAGTTTTCTGACATTTACCAGAACGATGTAGCGGCTGATGAACTGGTGACAGAACTTTTAAATTTGAAAACTTTCCACGCTGCAAACTTTGGTGAACTAGCACTTGGCTCACTTCAGTTGCTAAATCGGATTGCCACTACAAATTTGACTGAAGCATTCCCGAATCTCGTAACATCTCTTCGAATTTTTTGCTGCATTCCTGTTACTGTTGCTTCTGCAGAACGATCTTTCAGCAAGATGAAGCTGGTGAAGAATGTTCTTCGTTCTACAATGTCCCAGGACCGTGTAAGCAAACTGGCCTTGTTGAGCATTGACTCGGACGTTGCCCGAAGTATAGACTTCTCCACATTAATTCACGACTTTTCTATGGAGAAAGCTCGCAAGATTTTCATCTGACTGGTATGTACTTTATTTTTTCAGCGTACACTTTGCATTTATTTTTTTGAAGATATTTTTGACCACTGATAGCAGTCAACAGAACTCGATGTTTTAGAATTTCCCGAGGCTGCATACGGTCAGTGTTCTTGCCTAACCTCGTAACTCGAGTTCAGGAAAGACGATATACCGCGGTTGGCAAGGACGCTGACCTAAAAAGGGCCCCCGTCATAACATTTTTCCGGGGCCCCCGAGAGCCTCACGACGACCCTGTGGATAACCTCCTGGCATCTATGGATAATTTCCACTAGGTGTTATGGGTTACAAGTGCTGCAAACATGTAATAGCCGAGTGTTTCGTGTTACCGGAAGATTTTCAAGATGCGGTTATGTAAATCAACACAGTCTTCCACACAAAATCAGCAACAGACGGATCTCGGGTAGGAAAGACTTTTTTTCCCTGAAATCATTCTTTAAAATTGCACTGGAATTATGTTTCTAATTTTTAAAAGTTTTATATTTAGTTTATTATGCCTGTCATACTAATAAAGATTAGCGCATGTGTTCCACTTACATCGCATTTTCCCCAGAAAACAACAGCCAGTTCAATCATCTGAGAATGCAGGCACCAGAGAAACAGCTCCTGCATAGGGTGGAGACATGTCCTTTGCCTTTCAAGTTCGACTTCTGCAAAATGTCCAGAGACGGCAACAATGACACAATGTGACGACAATGATAGTAAAACGGGTTGATGTTATTAGGCAACAGCAGAAGGATCAAGATACAAAAGTCTGTTGTATTAGTGGTCAGAAACAGCAATGTAGCACTAGTTTGTCACCCATATAATCTACAACAGAAAAAGATTGAAGAGCATCGATCTGCACCAAACACACTTGCAAGATGAAGATGAAATTTATAATGTATAGGCTCTCTCTCACTGTCTGATATAACACAGGTTGACAAAGCACTTCATCATTATGAAAGCCAGATAATGCCTTTTAGATGAAGATGAAATTTATTATTTATAAGCTCTCTCACAGTCTAATATAACACATAATGAAACAGCACTTCATCCTTATGAAAGTCATCATGAAAGGTCTTTCAATCATGGTACAAACCTTCACTCTTACTGTGTGTTTCCACATCACACCTGCTACAGTTCTGACCTATGCACCGCAGTGGAAACCTTGCAAGTTTCTTCAAAGATTCCTGCATCTCCATGCGAAATTTGACCAGCCGGACACGTTTGCTGGTATTCTGATGAGCACATCCATATACAATGGCTGTTCCTACTAAAGTTATTTGATAAAGATATCATATAAGCTAAATGTTTACTGCACATGCACTATAAGTAGCTGTTTCCAGTAAACATATCTTTCATCTACTAAGGTGGAAACATATAAAAGCTATAATGAGATGTAACAGCATTCTTATATGTCCAACATGCAAAATCAATAACAGATAAAAAAGATTTCAAATATCAACCTTGAGAAGAATGATAACATAAATGAAAGCCATGAGGCAAAAAAAAAAAAGGACTCTAAAGGCAATCCTGTTTAAAACTAGCATAAACAGTTTTGAGGGACAATGAGGGAAAATCTGCCAATCCATACATCGAAGAACCAAGTTTATGCTAATCATGTTGGCAATGTTAATCTAATGAAGTCTGTAAACAGGTTCCTAAAATGAAGTGAACTGAATGACAAAATTTACTACCCTTGCAAACTGAAGCCAATCTTTAATTTTAAAAAATTACCTCAATTTACTTGTTGTCACAGAGTGTGCTAATTAGCTGTGGCTCCAAGTTAGCCCTAATAACTGACATCAGTATTTTTTCCAAAGAAAAAAGAATGTTGTCTTTTTAATGATTTTTCTTGTTTTTTTAGTTTTGTCCATCTACATAATATCTTTTCTTAAGCTTAGATTTCTTCTAGACTAGTCACTAGATGTCCCAAGACGTTGCTTCATTAGTGGAGGTGATAAAGCATACAGAAATGTCTTACTTTAGTGTACAGGCGAAGAATCCTGCCCATGTGGCACTGACTCACGGAAAGCTGAAGTGTCTTTAGTAAGGATCTCACCACATCCTTGCTGTTCTGCTTGACTGCCTCAATGAAGAAATTCATCTGAATGTTTTCTGAGTCTGAAATTTTTTAACCAGAGAAAAACCTAGATGGGCATACAGACACTAAAACAGTACACAGAAAACCAAATTAGGTAATACACTTAAAAGTTAACAACTGACAGTTGGTAGGACATGGCTAGGTGCCGACACCAAGACGCTGAGGGTCGTAAGCTGTAGATTTGGATCCCACATCTGGCACACATTTCTTTGTGAAGCATGTATTTACAGGACCAGCCTTCAGCGGCTCACTCTGGGTATCAGCATGACTTTTTAAATACAAGAAATTTACAAACATGTAAATAGTTGACTTAACAGATCAAATGAGGGCATAGTTCTATTATAAACCAAAAAAAAAACATGTTTCATTTTATTTTGAGAGAAATGGACATAAGTATATTTATGTCGTGTTTATATGATGTCACAACCCCCCCCCCACCACCAAAAAAAAAAATTTCTCATGGCTTGTTTACATGAAAAATCAGTCAACCAACACAGATGTTTAAATGAACAGTCTATACAACCAAGGTTTTTATTGGTGAAAAGTCATCCCAGGACCATGACCCACGGTAGTGGAGTGTAACTACAGTGGAGTTCAGTCAAATATGCTATAGCACTGCCTGCTGCTTGAATTCAGTAACCAGACAACCTCATCACTTACCAATGAAACTGGGTGAGGACTCGGTGATCGATACAGAACGAGGGTAGTATGCCTTTAACCTTTTCATGACCTGCATCAGGTAGTTGATTTTATGTTCCTCTCCATCTGAGTATGAAAAAGTTGCATGCATAAATATGCACATTTTGAAGCTGAAATGCCCAAAATAAAAATAATGTTGTTTTGTGTCATTAAGTGTTAGAGGACTAACATTTATGTTACTGATGACAGAAGTTATGAAGTCTGCTCAAAAAATGTTTCAGTACTGACTTTTCAGAAGTGCTTCAAAGATTGCTGCATCCAGACTCTGGACACTGACAGTAGGATCATAGACAGTCAGCTTGTCTAACTGTTTGAAGACTTCCTTCAGAAGAGGATTTTTTGTAGTCTTGTTGCACATGTAATGTTTACCAGCTTCTCCAGCGACTTTGAAGGCTCTGGTACATTTAGAATAGTCCAAACATTTCACTTGATGCTGAAGTATATACAAAAGATGAATTTAAATCTGAAACCTTGTGTTACGTCACGGCCAGCTTTGCCATCCACGCTCTCTTTTTATGTATGCAGGCAAGACATAAGCTCGAAGGTTGCAAGCATGTTTGTTTACATACATGAATCAAAATGGGGGGAAACCTGGTCAGGTACAACCCTCAGCTCATCTCCAAATAGTCAAACAACTATTACAACAATAGTCTAGTATTTCTCAAATGTATCTCGAGTTGTGTTTCACAAAAGTTCAGTCGTTAATATGCACAGCAAGACCACTACGTTACCTCCAGAGTCTTGTCTAATCCCAAATCTCGAATGGGTATTTATTCCACCCTAACTGGCGGTTCCAGGTCTTGGGGGCCTGGTTAGCTCAGTTGGTAGAGCTGTGGACTAGCAGATGGAAGGTTGCTGGTTCGAATCCTGGTGTCGCCAAGGATTATTTCCTGGAGTTAAACATTGTGCAAACTCCATTCGGCCATTTCCCCGCACATTAAACTTTCTGTGCGCATTGACCGTCTTACTGCAGCCATCGGTCTGGTGGTTCTTTCAGTGTATAGCTTAGTAATAGGACCCCACCCCATATAGTGTGAAATCATCGCGAGGTGGAAGTACTGTCCCTCTAAATCACCACCACCACCACCGGTTCCAGCTCCTCCACAGTTCAGGAATTACTTGGGCACACCAGCCTTGTCGTAGCATAAACAGTTGTTTGTCTTTGTCATCTCGGTTTCGCACAGTGTCTGGAATCAATCGCAGGAGCCTATAATACTCTGGGGGGG
>SMGT01010949.1:501765-522930 GCA_004794575.1 Lanistes nyassanus
TACTCTGGGGGGGGGGGGGGTTGTCTTCCATGGTTCCAACTTGTTCTCCGCCAAACCTGGTCCCCAGAGGGAGAATCTAGGCAACTCTACGCCCTGCCACGTCGACGGATGCACCAGAGAATGTGTCCTGTGAATTCCAGTCCTGCTGTGCCTCTGAGATGAGAGCCTAAGCTAACATGGGATTCAGGGCATTCCGTCCAGGTCCTCTCAGTCTGTGCATCCCTCTCCTCTCTTGGTCTCTGCCTTGCATCTGAGTTTGACATAAATCTGCCGTGTATCCAAAAAGCTCCTGGTTATATTTGCAAGGGGGTGTGACCCTAGCACACGTAGGCAAGATGGCGCTAGGCCATCCTCCCCAGCAATTTGCTAACGTGGTTAGTCACCTGCAAGGTCAGCAGCATGCGATCATGGATAGAAGCACCCTTGCCACTACCTGCATTGCTTCATTTGAAGTGTTTTAGTGGAGGCTCCTTCGCCATCTCACTATAGTTCACCGAGCGGTTAGTCTCTCGGTCAAAACAAGTTTTTCATGTGTTTGTTGGTCTGTCTTCCCACGACGTTGTTACATTTGTTTCATAGAACTTTTTTATTTACTGAACTTTTCATACAGTGTACATTATTTGCATTTGCTGAGAATATACTTATAATTATATTTTTTTCCTAAAAAATAGTTCTTTTTTAAAAAGAAGAAAATTTCATATGAGCTTTCTGGTCCTGCTTCTGTACTCAGGTTGTTATTTTACAATTCATTTTGCGTAAAGTTTAACTTTAAACTAGGAAAATGAAAAACTACTTGTCTCAATCTGTGACAGTGTATTCAACTGGGGCATACTAAAATAGACTTGTATCTTTATTACACATTTATTTTGACAGTTTCATTCAGAAAAAAATAGAGTTTAGTGACACCCACACACACACACACACACATACACTTACACGCTACTTTGAGAATTCCTGAAATGACAAACTAGATTATTTCAGAGTTTTCTTTATAAATATAATGAGAGAGAACACTAGAATGCAATCTCATGGACATCTACCATAAAACAGTGCTGATATTTGCCTACTTTGTCACTGCTTTTCCTGTTCCAGGCTCCCTCTCTTTTCTGACTTCCACTTCTGCCATCATGTACACATCAGCAATCACATCTGCATAGCCCCCACTGCCCTGCAAATAATTTGCCACACACACAAAAATAAATTCAGACAGTAATCATATGGGTTTCTGCTAGAATAAAGTTTAAGTTTTGTAAATATTTAAATATATTGCAATAGGACAGAGTTGTGACCATACCTTGACAACGATCAGCGGTATATCATTCTGGAGTGCAAAATGAACCATTTTTAGGGCATCATAGCCTCCGCTCAAAAGCATGCAGACTACTGGTGTCTCTGGGTTTTCTTCCTCTGAAAAATGTTTTTTCAAATTTAGCAAAGTATATGATAACAGATGTTGTTTGAATGATACATGGGATATCAACAATTATCTTTGCAGAATTTTTCCCATAATAATGAACAGCTAATGCTCTGATTGCAATATATGAAATGGAGTAGAGAAGAAGAAAAGCAACAGAAAAAGATTTCAAAACTGAACTCTCTAAAGACACAACTAACCTTTTGTACATACATTTGTTAGCGTCTGGTGTCTCTCTGTTAACTCTCTGCACTCGGTGCTATTATAATGTGCATTCCTGGCCATTTAGGTTTAAGCTGAACTGAACAAGTTTCCTTTCCATGATCTAGCTAAATTATTTTGTTCCTTGCCATAACGTTCCCTTGATTTAATTAAAAAGGCCTGATGAAGCCATCTCTGCACTTAAATGTTTCCCCTGGGCAGTGACTGTAGAAAATTCCAGAACAGGGCAAAATGGCCAAATTACCATTAAACGTGCAAGATCTTCAATACACTGGTAACTTCACGAAACATCTAAATAAATTTCTGAAATGTGAGTGAAACTTCCAGAACCAGAACTTTCTTGAAGGCGACAGAAATTTCTGGAAAGGAATGCAACAGTAGAAGACTTTGGAACACTGTGGACATTTGGAGAAGTTTTCATGCAAACTTAGCTCTGCTATACTCTTAATTTAGGGATGGGATTATGTGGAAGAATTTTATCAAATTAGGCAGAAATTCCTAAAACCCAATGGAATCTTCCAGACAAATCTCTTGAAAGGAGCGCAATTTTTGAAACTTTCAGAAATGTTGTGGATGTTGCAAAATTACTTGATGCCAGGCTGGCTCGAGATGCGCTTTTCAAATTGTATTGTTCAGTAGGACTTTTTGGAATGGTACATAAATTCTCAGAAGATGACATTTTCCAGACATCGTGACAATCAAGCAGTTGTGAAACACACTGTTAACTTCTCAAAAGCCCAGAATGCAGCAGAATATTCCAGAACATCAATGTAGTTTAGAGCAGTTGACATTAATCAAATAATCCCACTATCTCAATGTCTGATGCTTTACATGTAGGAAACACCATTGTCCCGCCTAAAATTTCTTGATGACATTCACAATCGGAGGAACTCATTTTGTTTTAACAATAAGGAACATATATTCACTTAAAATCACATTATCTACATCAAGTAATATCATTCAGTGTAAAACACTTCTAAAACATTAGCTATCTACTTTTGAAAATACATGGTGATTCACACACACACAAACACAACCCCTGCCTCCAAAAGAAAAAATTCTGTTTCGGCAACTTTAGGATATCCTAAAAAACAAAAAGCAAACTAAATAAAGCAAACTCTTGCAATCTCCAGTACACAGATTTCCCCTTGACCATGCGCTGTATTTTTTAAAATTCCTTTTTGCAAGGCCCTCTACCTGCATGGAAAATGATAGTAACAGGAACCAGGGTCAAAGAGATAAGCAGAAATGATATGTTTAAAGAAAATAAGCCTAGTGTATTAAAAATCATCATACTTGTGTTTAAGAATTACAACAGCTAGACACTTCTTGATGCCTGGATGACTTGCAGGGCTGGAAATTAATTACCTTTTTTTCCATTTTCTGTTTGGGAACCTCATTACCATAAACTGAGCACCCCTCAGGTAATGTGTACTCTCTAAACAAAAGAATCTACTATGAAATATTGCAAATTGTGAAAAATATTGACTATCCAGTGGGAAAAGCTGGCAAGAATCTTCTTGGCAGCACCAGATAAATTATCTGCCCAGGCTGATCAAGCAGCCGCCATGGTTAATGGTTAATTAATATAAAGCCCTCACTTACATATTGTTAACAACTTTAATATCATAATATTGCTTGCAGCCCCCAAAACAACAACCAAATAAAGCATCCCAACCCCCTAAAAAAAATTAAAAGAAAACTTGTTCTTTTAAATTATGAACTCATAAGTTTCATGAGAAACTGCTCCTTGTTTTGTCCAGGCATAGTATTTTCTTTGAAATCTGAGGTGTGCTGTAAATTTCATATTTTATTGGTTACCATCACACACACTTACACACAATGGCATGCATGCACAGACCCCCTTCAGAGCACACACTTTTAAGCTTACACTAAATTGTAAAACTGGATATCTGGGAAAAAACCTTACTGTTTGGTCTGCTCTCAAAGATGCAAACTATGTATCATCAAAATATGCCAATTACATCAGTGACACAAATAAAATACATGCAACAGCAAACCAAACACATGCACACTGAGATTTGTTTGAAATCACAAACATAACAAGTCCACAAAAATTCTATACTAGCACATACCAATTATGCATGAACTAACATTCTTCAAAACAGCATCAACATCAACAGAAACATACAGCATGCAGAAAACAAAAGTAGCACGTAACATCAAAGAAAAAAACACTTGCAGAAAATGTGCACAAAAACCTGAAACATTAAAATTAGAAGTGGCTGCTGTCTGATGAGTGAACATTTAGTAACAACATAGAAACTGTGCCAACCTAAATACCAAAACATACAAATTCAAGTACTGGGTATTCATTATCCCTTCTTCAGGACACAACCAACAGGTAAAAAGTGTTAAATATAGACATTTGTTTAAAGAGGGTTATTCTCTGATACATCAGCTTTGCGTGTATGTTTTAGTATTTAGTCTGGCTCAGTTACTTTGTCATTATTACCTGCCACAAATAATTTAAACTATCTTTAACAAAGTGGATGTTCTTTTGAGAGAAAAAATACAGACTTAAATAAATGTGAAATGTGAAGATTTTATGACCCTCTTGTACAAAATGCTTTCATATGACATTAGTTCATATGTCTAATTCACAAAATGCATAAAAGTCATTCAAATAATCTTCCAGCTTAACTCACACTCAAATCATGACTTCAGGGCTAACTATTGGCACAATGAAGAATTCATCATCCTGGTTACTATTATTTAATATCTATTATCTATTTTTTTGTATTATTATCACACTAAAATGAAAACACCACCACCTGTTAATGTTACTAGCAGTATTAGAAAAGGATCTGCTTCCACCTCAGTACCTGACTGTTTTTTCAGGATCACTGACCATATAAAACATTACAATAAGTCTGTTGGAGTCTTCAGGTAAAACTGCTTGTACTACAACTCCATAGAGCCGAGTACAGGGTCAATGGTGTCAGTGGTCAGGGTCATTACTAATTTTCAAGATGTCAAGATGACAAGATGTTAAAACGATTCGTCACATTTGTGACCAAACACTGTGCACTCAACATGCCTTGGTGAGATGCAGAATAATGCAACTCAAGGTAAAACATCTCGACTGTTAAAGATCAAGATGAAAGTGTACAACACAAAGGATATAGTACCAAACACAAACTGGTCACGTAAAGAAAAAAACATAAAAAGGAAGTTGGCAGGTGAGAGGATGTCAGGGTGTGATTTATGACAAAATCCCAGATGTTTTCCACTCACCTCTATCTCTCAGCACTTTTGTGGTCTACAAACAATATATTTTTTTAAAAAGTAATTTGGTCTTAAGCATAGCCAACTGACAGAAATCCCTGAATATCATTTTGCACATTAATACATTGCCCTAAATACCCTAAAGAAATGGTGTCCAGTATGTAAGATTTTTCTTACTTTCTTCTAATACGATTGTCTTTTAGCAAGCCTTAATGGGTGGATAATACAGTTTTGAACAAGGAATAAATAAGACATTTTAGAAATACGAGCAAAAGTGAAAGAGTTGAAACGTACTGCTTCCCATTGCCTTCAAAAGCCTGCACCGAAAATGCCGGTAGTTTCTCTGTAAGTCTTTCGAGTCCTGAAGACCCGTGTCTAGGTGTAGATAATGGGAGGCATAAGGTGAGACTGCTCCCCATGTTTCTTGTCCAATGTCATCTCGCGAAGACATACGGACTTTGGCACCCTGTGATAGCCGATTACAAAAATTTAGAACAGTGACAGAGTACTGGATTCTCCAGATGACTTTGCACGACAATGACTTTGACAAAGACCCAACCCCACCCCTACCAAAATGTATCACTTTTTTCTTGTTAACAATTTTTTACTCCAACATCACTGGCAAAGATGGTGATAAAATAGTCCAGAAGCTAAGTCCGGAAATAAAGATTTTAGTGGAGAAGCTAAAGGTACTGTATATTTACTAATCATGTGAAACAAGGGCATGATCTTTCAGTAACTCATGATGATTCGAGTGAAATATGCTCTGAAAATCTTCTGCTGTACCTGTGTCTTGAAAGTCTCTTGAGCATCGGCTGGGAAAGCGTTCCACAGAGGAGTCGCTACAGCAGCTATACTGCTCTGAAAGCTGTTTCCATCACAGAAGTCTGTGTGCAGCTGCTTTAAGGCTTTGTGAACAATGCGTCCGGGGCCATCTTGCTGTCCACTCCAAGTGATCACAAGTCCCCCTGCATGTGAAGGAACTTACCATAGACAACTGCTAGATGACATCCCTTTGTGAGGAATGCATGGCTGGTGTATACAGACAGTGGACAGTGATTTGCTGTGGCATGAAAATTTAGAAGAAGAAAAAACCTATTCAGATGTTGAGAAGCAAAAAAGACCAGTTGAAGCCACCTGTAATGTTACCTGTAGATGAATTGTGTGAACTTATATGGAACATCTGTCTACATTTGATCTTAGTATAGATGTAGCGATATGGACATAAGATGAAGACCTTGAGGAAATATGACAAAATTCACACTTCCCACAAGTGGTTGAGTTGAAAAGTAATTCCCAAATAATCACTTTATAAAGCTTGTGTGTTTATAAATGGTACTGAAGTTGACCAGTTATGACAGTTTGAAAAGATGTTAACTTCCAATTTTCAGAAAAGCTCTTAAGGAAAGAGCTTCCCCCAACCACCCCCCCCCCCCCCCCCCCCCACAAAAAACTACTAAAATTCAAAACTGTTTCCAAATCAAAAAGAAGCACAAATTTTAATCTGTTCATGTTTACCTGCTCTTTTACAGATGGATCTTATGTCCTTCCTCAGAGTGTCTGATATCTCCTTCTTGTGCACCGCATCCAGGCCATATACTGAACTCTTCTGCCGACTAAGTATCCATGGTGGTTTCTTACGCGGCTTTTTATCTTGGTACTTTTCGAATTTTTCAGGCAACTCCTCATAGTCAATGCAGTGAATTTGCAGAGTGTTGCAACTGCTATCAATGATCTGCAGCTTCTCCATCACCAGCTGCTGTAGGCTGGTGGTTTCTGTTCTGATGGTCAGGCGCACATACTGTGGACATAAGGCTATACATGCTGTACACACAATATCATTTTATGCACACATACTGTGGACGCTAAGTACATACTATACACACAATACCATTTCATGCACACATACCACGGACACTAAGCATAATGTGCTACAGCATTTTCACTGAAATGTATGCACACATGAGGACATATGGATGTGTGTGCTTGGAGACTTGCATGTGTGATTTTCAAACATTCGTGTCCTCATGCGTGCATACATTTTAGCCAGTGTTATGAGATTCTTGCAGGACTTTGTGACAGCCTCTATTGAAACAATAACACACTCATGGAAGTTAGAAACCCATATGACAGGAAATAAAAGGACTCAATGCTGATCCTTACCCATGACACCAGATCTTCTCCTTCAAACTGCAGCTGTCCAAATGCATCAGTAGACACCAAGCAGGAGCCTATGCCTGCCTGATTCAAAGAGTTACTCGACACCTGGCGATTAACACCCTGTGGGGGAAAATTCCTGTAAAAAAAAATGGAATCAAAAGTATTCCTAGTCAATTAATGTAAAACCGTCTTCTCCTGAACTGTTTCAATACTGCATTTGAAACATATTCACAACTGATGCCTTCAGAATATTTTGCATGCTGATGTTATTTTTCAAAATGTATACTGAAGTAACAACAAAAGGATCTTGGCCAAGTGAGACTAGGACACACAGAAAAGCAACGTTTCAGGGCATAACCCCTTCTTCAGGATGGCACAAAAGAGATAACAAATAGCAAAATAAAAATCACTTAGCTGACAGAGATGCTGGTCATGCATGGTCGATGGACAGGAGGACAGTGAAGCGAAAAAGTGCTTGGAAAAAAGAGAGCATTCTAGACTACCAATCTGTGGGGAAGACGCCTACAACCAATAGAAAGGTGTGTCCTATCGAGGCTGGTGAAAGAGGGGGGAGAGGGTAAGGACAAAGAGGTGTGGGGGTTGTTACAAATGGAACCAGGAGAGGGGATAGGGGAGAGTAGTAATGGATGGAGGAGAGGTTAGTGTTTTAAGTTCAGTCCTGTTGGGGACATGGTGCCAAAATAGGAAGGAGTCTGTGGAGTCTCCAGAAATTTGCCAAATTACACAGATTTTCCAGAGCGTGCAGTGCAATGTTAAAGTGTCTTGCAATCGGGGAGTTTCTCTTGTGTCTCGTGTCAGCAAAGTGTTCCTTAAAGCGGTCGTTACGTGTATGTTCAATCTCACCGATGTACAGCAGAGGGGGGCAGAAGGTGAATGAGATGTCATAAATGATATTTTTTTTAGTGCAGGTGAAGTGACGCTTAATACTGAAGGTGGATTTAGGCATGTAGAGCTGTGTGGTGGTGCTGAGATATGGGTCCATGACCTGAAACATTGACTTCCTGTCTGTCCAAGCAAGCCTGAGCATTATTTTTTATTCAAAATAAAAATGTTATTTTGAGTAAAAAATAATGCTCAGACCAAATTTCACGTTCTGACAAGGCAAGAAGAAGCATCATGAGCTGTCATTGTCTGTGCAGTCACCATGCCTAGATACCTATGCGTGACTGCACATGTATGCACAACTGTGGGGCACAAAGATGTGTACATAGAGATATATAAATGGAATGGAAAAGAGAAGCAATGCAGGGAATGGCATAGCAGGAACAGAATGGCTGCCAGATAACAAAGACTTACAGTGCTGTGTCAGGTTCATCTGTCCTTGTAATTTGTTCCAGCTTAATATTCTTCTGAAACCAGGCCTTATCCGGTTCCTAGAAAATAGCAGAGCACAGCCAATCTTTATTCAGAAAAATAAAGTTTACAAAAATGTCAATGGGGAAATGTACTCCTGTAACCCTGGGGTCAGTGTGGAATGTATCCAGACTTTTCACTGAGGTCACCTTTCTGAATCTGATGGTTCTGCCCATCTTCTCTTCATGGCTGGCTTTCTTTCCTCCATCATATGAAGGTACACAGTCACAACTGGGTGCTGGCCAAGAGGGTGCAGCCTAAATACAGTCATTCACCTCAGTGATGTTCAGTTAACTACAGTATAAGACTGCTTGCCACACACACCTGTGCTCTAATCATGCCACCAACAATACCCTAGAAATAAACTGGCAAGTGGTGTACAAGTATGACTACGCTAAAACAGCACAAGGCCCAGTTATCCCTTCTATGCAGGGCATGAAATAAAGCCTGAAAGTGAAATAGTGATTATGGTATGGCAGATAGTCCCTATGCATGGCTTTTTCACATTATCCATAGGAGATAGTATAGCTTCAATAAATGCACCTCACTGAACATGACATATACTGCACGATAAACCATTGTGCAATACCTTCTCAACACAGCAATAGCGAAAAAGGCATGTCCATGTTATAGACTTATCTTAGGCTGAAAAAAGTGACCCTTTGTCCAGCCTAATACATTGACCTAAACTATTTGAGCCTTGCCGCCTTAAACTGTAACGAACACAACTTAATGTACATAGCAATCTGATTACAGGAGGTGGCATTTAGCTCAGTGGTAATGAATGGACCGCCAAGAGAGGACTTTGCATAGTGCTTATGTTACATAGACATTTCCAGTCTCTAAATATGGACTGTATTGGATGCATAACATTAATTCTACACCATGTTGCAGTCACAATACTGATAAAATTTATACCCTTTCTAATTCTATAGCAATGAAATGAGGAATGAGTATAAATTTAAAAATTCACCTGGAAACTACAGAATGAACTGTATATCTACAGAATGGAATTGCATAACTATAGACTAGTATTATTTAGTTGAAGAGTGGAATTATAATGCTAGAGACTGGCATTGTACATACTACATAGAAGTTTGCCTCGTGGGGACTCATATTAATGCATGCTTGTGGTTGATACAGAGGACCAAGGCTATGGATCCTGTGTCAACCACATATTTTCTCTGCATGTAGCACCTGTTTACAGGACTAAGCCTCTATTTTCCTCCTCCATTCAAGTGGTCCATTAGCCTCTCCCCTTCCCTCATCACAAGATTGGCTTTGTTGTTGACTTGACATCAATCAGTAAGCAACCAGCAAAATACACAATTCCTGTCAGTTGGAAGTTCTGGTTTTAGAGACAGGCATGCTTCAAATCACTGTACACTGTAATTATGTTTAAAACAAACTGTTCTTCATTTATAACCAGATACAAGCAAACTTTATTTGAGGTTGTGATCACTACATTGCCAAAAGAGTCTTGGAATGTGACTTGGAAGTGTAAAGTTACTCACACTGAGCGCATCTGTTTTGTACATGTAGCGAAACTCAGGCTGTTCTGACAGGATATCAATACTGTCTCGGCTTTGTTGTGGACGATCTATGACTATACGTGGAGGTTCATGATACTCCTCTTCTTCCTCATCACTGACTCTCTGCAAAACAACAAAAATTTGGTTTGAAGTTAAATTTTAAAGCATTACTAGAAAGAATGGTTCTTGCAAAGTGTCTGGCACAAACTTTACAAATTTGGTAGACAGTTCCATTGCTACTGCCAGGTGGTACCAGCCTACAGTATCCATGTGCAGTGTGCAAAGTGCTATCAACGTGTGTTTGTTGACTACATCTTTAAATAAAACCTTTTTATAGTTAGCCAGTATCTGTAGGTGCCTTTCACTGTAATTTTTCCATTATAAATATAATGTAATCCAACATGTGAGGGAGTGGACTAATGTGGCATGTCCCACATCTGTTTCTCTGGTGCTTAGCGTCAGTAAGATGTTCTTTGAAGCTGGTGTTCAGCGTGTGTTCCGTTTCCCCAGTGTTGAGCACAGAGCAGTAAATGGTGTGTAAGATAGCATAATGATATCTTTGTTAGTGAAGTGAAGTGCCATTTTATGGTGAATGTGCTTTTGGGTGTACAAAGCTTTGTGCTTGTGTTTAGGTGAGCACAGGTGTGGCAGCCAGCAACATTCAAGGGGGTGGACCCAGCACACAGAGTTGGGGGAATGGATGCTTTCAGTTTAGACTGAACCAGTAGATGTTGTAAGTTTTTATTTCCAAAAGTAAATGCCAAACAGATAGAAGGATACTATGTATTGGTAGGTTATGGGTGATGGGTCAAGGTTCTGTGTGTTTAGGGTTGAAAGCAGGCTGGAGTGTGAGCTTGCATGGTGTGGCAGCGGTTTTATGGCTGACAGAGTTCAGAAGGTCAAAGGGGATACTTGCATCTCAGGAAGTTTAACATTCTCTCAGACTTTTCAACAAAATCATTAGAGCACTCTCTCTGGAAGCCAAGGAACTGACAGTAGCGCCTGCAGTATATGGTGAAAGGTGGGTGAGAAGAGTGAAAAACTGTGATTAACTGGTGTTTTCTGTTAGCGGAATCATTTTTCTATTGAGTTCTTTCCCTTTGATCACACAATACACAACTGTGATCTTGAAATCCTATTTGGTAGTTTGCAAGACGATCACGCTGCCATTTTGCTGCATTCACTTGAATACATTTTTCAACGCAGCGTTTTATACAGAATTCACACTAGATGGATTTCAGGTAGTAATCATTTTATAGTTTTAAAATTTTTCTTTTAGCCTGCAATGGAATTATGTTTTTATTGGTGTTAGATTTTTTTCGACATGTTTTATAAGATACATAGGACCACAGGGAAAGTCAGGGCGGAAAATTCTGCGACGTCCTTGAGTTAATGACCAGCTGTACTAACCTAGTGAAGGTGTTGGTGGAAGGGGGTGAGGCGGGGTTGAAATAATTATGCCGAGGAAGAAAAAAAGTACAGTCAGGCCATCTGAGTAGAGGTATGGAGGTGTGCAAAGATGTAAATTCTAATGTGAACAGAAGGCTGGGAGTGAACATGTGAGAAGTATTAACTTGGTCAAGGAGCAAGAATGTGCCTGTAGCGTCCTTGATATAGGTAGGGAGTGACTGTACAATAGGTTAGAAAAATAGTGTCCAGATATTTTGAGATGTTTTCTGTGGGGCAGCATTTAAGGCCAAAATAATGTGTTGTGGTTAAAGCTACATACCCCCACCCCCCAAAAAAAGATAAGATAGATCCTGTCTTAGCCCTCATGGAAATGTTAGTCCACAGGTCTAGTGAATAAGTCTGCAAGAAAATAAACATGAAACAGAAATTTTCTCTGTGACTAGCATTAGCACTTACCTCAGAATCCGAGCCCAGTGAACCTGATGACATTTCTGATGTTCTCTATGTGCTGACTGACTGGAAAAGGAATTACCTGAATTTCAAATCCTTTTTGTCATACAAGGTGTCACTTATGGCAGAAAAAGCACAGAAATACAAATGTACTTAAGTAACTTAGAAATTGTGAACAACGAAAATTTTCTAGAAAATTGAAGAACACAATTAACTTGAATAATAACCCAGCATCAAACTGCATGGCAGACTAATGTCAACTATAGTATATATGTACTTCTTCAGCTATGATTCATATTATTTGAAGTAATCTGAGGTAAAAAAATTTTATTTCTAGTTCCTGTAAGGCATCATACAGTATTACGAATGTAAACTGTAACTGTAACAACAGTGTAAGAATACTTTTTCAATGAGTCTGAATCAGAATAAATTGAGTCTCTAGTTCAACTAGTTCTACTATAGACTAGTTGTTGCTAGATGACCTGTACTTTTACCACTATTTACTGATATTTCAAAAATAGTTATGAAACCAGCAGAAAGAAAAGAAATATTGACAGATTTTCAAAACGCAGCTTGGATTATTCATTTATTAAAATTAGCGTGCTAGGTGTTACACATACCTTTCATTAAAATCATTATATTATATAATATTATGCACCTAAAGCCATTTCCAAACGTGTGAGGTTTGGGACGAAGCGTATCAACACGGAAAACCAACATAATGAATCATTACCTTTTGAAAACGGCGATCTAGACCATGTTCAGGATGTTGCGGTTATCCTTGCCATTTAAAACTTAATGATGCAGCCTTGGCTAAGTAAACTTGACCCCAATTAAAGTTACTTTATGACCCTGCCCCTAGTCAAGCAGAGCCGTCTGCGTCCGGTCTTGCGACACAGGACTTATGCACCACACAAGTGCAAATCGAATTTTGCTGTAGAAAGTCCACGTCCGTAAGTAGCTAGTGGTTTGTTCCAGTCATGACTGGATAATGCTGTATTTCTCAGAATGACAGGATCCAGTGAATCGTTCCGGAACTTTATAACTCCAGGGTTGGTTAGGTCTGAAAGCTAACGTGTGAAGCCCATCCCCTGTAGCGCCCCAAGTTCCGGTTTTGCACTGGGGACAGTTATTTGCTATCCGAGGGACCTCACCGCTGACCTACACCTGAAGATGTAGGTCAGCACTGCTCATGTGGATCAACAATCTATTAGCTGACTTATTTCTTTCATGACTGATATTCTGAACAAGTTACTTGAATTTCCATGCACGAAAACTGAATAACCAATTTTCACTCGTTATTCGCGAATTAAGTTATTCAGTCGTCCCTGGAGCAAATAATTAAATAGCTTTTAAAATTTAAGTTCACCGAAACAACGTTTTCAGAGAGAAAAAAAAATCGGCGATGGAATAAAGTATCCTGAAAGTAGCTGAGTGTAGCAGCCTACACCAAAGTGACATTTGTACCGTCAATGGAAAATGAAAACGCATGCGAACGATATTATTGCCTTGTTAATGAGTTTATTTTCTCACCTTAAAAGATATCGACACAATTTTACAAAATATTCTATTTCAACAATAATTTGTACACATAATATATTGTCACAAGGAAAACCTTCTAAATCTTAACAACAAAATATATCAATAATGTAGAACCATGCAGTAAATTAGGAGAAGCACTTTTTATAAAAAGCTAGAGCAAGTAAACTAAACATGCAGAAAATCATAGTATTAACAATGTTAATTTCACATCAAATACTTGTCACTGTTAAACATTATACATACATGTGTTTGCTCGCCGTTAACAGATAATTTCACACTAAATCCACTTTCTTAACCGCACGGGGACGTGTAACTTTTACCATGCTTGACCTTCCCCCATCCAAAAAAAAAAAAATCGATAACTAGCTTCCATTATATGTGCACGTGTTCTGCGCAAGGTAAGAAATACAGTTAATGCACCCTGAGTTAAACTCCCGATATATGTTTTGTAAATGATTCATATATATTATAAATAAAATATGTAGATCATATATTTATATCCTAATTTATAATTTATAACACGAATTCTGATATTATCATTATATATATATATATAAAGCCAAGAGTAATAGACAAAACGATATTTCTTTCACGCGTGAGCAGTGAAGCTTAAATAATATCGTATATTAAATACGAGTAGATAAAATTACGTTCTGACTTACATCTTTCATATTTTTATATAGACATATTCCTCGTGCTACCTACAGAAGAAATTACTTTGAACACATTTTTTTAAAACAGTTTTATAATTAATGAAAAAATCCCAAACATGCTGTAGGCTTTTACTTGTAACTTTCTACATTTTAAAGCCTTTCTCAACTGAACGAAAGTGCCTCGTCATTCTTCGCACATCCTCACTGATATGCATGGCCAGGACTTGTGCAGAAGCATGCATATCCGTACACGTGGCTTCGCTTTACGCAAGGCGTGACTGTTTAAGAGGAAATTATCCGTCAATAACTGTAGATCCTTAAGGTAAAAGGGTTATAGGTACTTAATATGTTATGATGAACGTTGTTTGTATTCTTAATAAGTGCAAGTGAAACAGCAGAAGGAAGATGAGTGACATGTTCTGATCGAGCTACTGTTCTGGAGTTTGTGTGGAGGACACATCGGTCTCGCTGTCTGATGGGACAGCGGTCCATTCTTGCTTGTTCTTTTTTGTCTTCTGTCTTTTCTGCATCTTTGGCCTGTTCTGTCTATTCTGTCTCCGCTTTCTCTGATATCTTTTATCACCTTCTTCAAACAGACGCTGAAACAAACACACGTAAACGTGCACGCGCATGCTCGCATCCATGCGCCAAGACGCATGGATGGCAGCATACACACGCATACACATGAATATAGTGTATTCAATATCCAGTAACATTTTAAGAGGTAACATTTGACAACCACTCAACAATTCGTTGAAACGAGTGATAAGGAATCAAGATCGGGTGAAACACTTGCAACAATAGTTTCATTCGATGAGTTATTCTTTAAAAAATTACACCTCTGACTTTTTCGAAGGGTTTTCATATAGGAGCGGTCGATGAGCCCATTTGCGTTTCCGTTTCGCCCAACCAGTTCGCCCACTTCTTCGGTCATTTCGCACACTCGCATAAGTCGATTCGCCCACTCACCACCCATCCCCCTTCCCGTGATCATCGACTACTTCTGAAAAATTGCACAGACTTGGTAGCCCCATGGAGTTGTGTGTGTGTGTGTGTGTGTGTGTGTGTGTGTGTGTGTGTGTGTGTGTGTGTGTGTGTGTGTGTGTGTGTGTGTGTGTGTGTGTGTGTGTGTGTGTGTGTGTGTGTGTGTGCGGGCGCGCGCGCGCGTGTGTGTGTGAGTGAGAGAGAGAGAGAGAGAATAACTGAACTGATCGTCTTGTGCAAACTGGTTGACTTGGCTTTGCACACATTAAGGTTAGCAAACTCACGTTAGCGAGTGGGCGAAACGACTTAAGCGTGTGGGTAAAACGACTCTCGTGTGGGCAAACTAGTTGAAGGTCGAAATGGCAATTGGGCGAAATAATCGTACTCCTTCATATAAGCTTAGGACAAATCACAGAACTGAAGGTATCCTTGACGTCATCACACGCAAGGAAAAATAGCCAGAAGATAGAACAAATTCTTTTGGCCTTACGAAAGAAAATCATTAATAGAGAATGTTAACTTTTCATGTATCCAAAGCCTATTAAGCCAACAGGCCAGCTGGGTTGGTCTTAAGTTCAAGACAACCCAAATGCCCCTTGTCAAATACGTTTGACATTTTACAGTGAGAAACTTACACCCATCAATGCCGTTGGGTTGTTGTCAACCGCGTCTTTAAACCTGTAAAATCCGAACGAACTTTTACTCATATGCACGACAAGTACATGAAAATGATGGACTGGTCTTTTTGTTGGTTTTTTTTTTTTGGGGGGGGGAGTTTGGTTGATCAATTTCTTATTTGGTAGCGGTTGCGTAGATTTTGCAAAATGGACAATTATCAGAATTTTAGGGTTGATAGAGGGAAGGAACCTTTTAAAATAAAATATCTATATCCACAGTACCGTTCCTCGTGTGAACATTTATAGCACTTTATCACTGCTTACAATCTATTCTCTGCACATCAAAAAATTAACCGAAGTAAACGAAGGAAATAAGAGTATAAACCACTATATGAGGGAAGCGACCCAGAGAACACTACTGACCTTTGGTAAAAGAAATACAAAATGGCGATCAACCCCAGAGACCCGACAATGCCCAGTACGATCAATAGGGCTTTCTTCTGGACTGTCATTTCCGTCTCCGGTACTGCACAATTCAAGGACATACGCAGACACACATATACGCAGAGTCTAATTAACAAAGAACAAATGAGAACAGAGCGCTATAAAATCGTCAATGGACAATCCCAACAAGGTACTGGCAGCGCTAGACATACCCGTATGCTGACGTATGCAAACAAGGGAGCCTACCGTACCCATACACGTAGCAAAGAGAGAATCGAAAGTAAGGAGCGTGGCAGATCTTCACATTTACATGCGCACACAAATACATACGCACACAAACCCACACACGGGAATACATACATGTGTACTCACGTACGTGGACGCAGATAAACACATGCATATAAGTAAAGGTGATATTGAGAAGTACATGACAGGTTTCATTAATCGTTGATTTCGTCGTTTTCACAAACTTCACTGCTCCATCCATCCATCCACCCATCCATCCATCCACCCATCCGTCCGTCCGTCCGTCCATCCATCCATCCATCCATCCATCCATCCATCCATCCATCCATCCATCCATCCATCCATCCATCCATCCATCCATCCATCCTTTGAAAACAATATTTGTTTTGATTACGTAAATGTTATAGTGACTAACCATCGACAACCCCAGCACCATTGTTGTCAGTGTCAACAACAGCCTGACTGGGAATTCTTCGATAAGTGGCATTGGTTTCCATATATTTGATCACGTCTTGATTGATCTCTTTGATCTCAAAATTATCATCGGCTTGAACAGAAAGTTGAGAGGAGCAAAGTTTAAAAAAACAAACAAAACAATAATCAAAATCACAAGGAATGAAACAGAAGAGCCACCAAGTATCGAGCTCATATTATTTAATTCTAACAGAGTTGACCCAAACAGAGCAGCAAGAATGAGCTCAAAGGGGAATACCATCAGTCCTCAAAGATCTAAGAAACTGTAGTTGTGAAGAAAGACTCCGCACTCCAGTTGTCCTGCTAGAGTGGAACCTACATAGCCATGGGAGGGACGACTTAAAGCCATGCACAACTACAACTGTGCCCTAAATCTAAAGTCATTCCCGAACCCTCCAAAACTATATTACAATATATAATTTAACTAACAGTGCAGGAAGTAAATGGCACCCAAATTTAAGATATATCTAAATAATACAAAATTTTAAAAATTAATTGATTTATAACCAGTGGGCTATGGGAAAAATCTGCGGAGTAGGGGAGTAAATTTAAAATAAAATATATATAAAAAATAAATTTATAACACCTCAAGTAAAATCTAAAAAGTAGAGATAAACAGAATTTACGAACATGGCGGCAGTAGGCTCGACCAACATGGACGACGACTTACAGCGGACGAGGCGAACCAACCACCAGCAGCAGCAGAGTGCCAGAAGAAAGACCAACAAGCAGGGATCTAACCATTCCCTAGCCAACGCCGTTACAGCTACAGAGCCACTTCCCCCCCCCCCCGAATCTCCCCCTTCTCCCACAGTGCGAAATCACCGCAAAGTGAATACTCTCCTTCGAAATTCCACAACTCTTGCCATTGATATATTCTCATCCGCCTCCATCGACTTCCGCACACCCAAATATCTACCTACCTGCTTTTGTTAATTAAAAGGCGTCCCAATGAACTTACCTGGAAAATTAGGGTACAAATAGCCAGTAGAATTCAGCTCCTTTTGCGTGAATTTTGGAAATTTGGTTTTGTACTTCATCAAATCTGTGGACAGGAAAAGCTGCATCATTTAAAAGCTGTCTTAAACGGACAAATCTTCATACCAGGGGCCTGGATAGCTTGGTCGGTAGAACTTCGGACTAGCACGTGGAAGGTTGCAGGTGGAGCCAAGGATTATTTCATGGAGTTGTAAGCCTACATTGTGGGGATTCCACGCGGCGATTTTCCCGCACATTAAACTGCCTGTCCACGCTGGCCATTTTACTGCACCATCGGTGGTTGTTTTAGTGCGTAGCTTAGTAATAGGACCCCATCCCCCGGTAATACGAAATCGCTGTAAGGTGCATTGTCCCTCCAAGAAGACAATGTGCTGTCCACAAATCACCCTTGACAGCGCAGTGCAAGGCACCAAACAATGTCCCCGTGCTTACATTTTGCGCAAGTCGCCGAAAAAAGTGAAGCGGTGTTTTTAAAATGGCACGTCGCCTTAATAATTGACCACTGCTGGATTCGAACCAGCATCTACGCGCTAGTCCACAACTCTACCTCCAGAACTATCCAGTCCCCCTTGCCACACAACCCTTTTCCCCATAGACTCTATATACACATCTAATATTTACTGTAAATCCGAATGTTTGTGTGTTTTTGTTACTTATCGGCGCGGCTGATCCGATCCACACCAAATTCGGCACGCGGGTTCTTTTTCACCCGCTGATGGCCACATGCCGTATTTCGACCCTGTATTTTAATGTATATGGAACAGGGTCGAGCGGTAGCGGTTCGTTACAATTGCAGTTGTGGCAATGGCTCTGTCATCCGTCCACTCCAAACACAGCAGCAAGGCGTCTTCGCTTCTATTCGCAAACTTTAATACGTGTACATTTGACGTCGCTGTGAGAGCACAGGACGGACCTTCCTAGCCGATGCTACATGCACAAGGGGGATTAGGGGTTAGGTGGGAGTTAGGGAAGGGCTGGGGTTAAGGGTGGGGTTAGGGAAGGGCCAGGGGCTAGCCTTGGGGGTTAGTAAATGGGTAGGGGTGGGCGAGGTGATCCAGGCGGGCGAGGTGGGCGAGTTGGGCGAGATTATGACGTCTCGGGGAGGGAGGCGATGTAAACGCGAGCGAGCTGTACGCGAGCGAGTTGCACATCCGCAGGAAAGAGCTACCTATCTGCAGTCAACCAGAGCGCGCTGCAGACATCTCAAAGTGAGCTGCGCACTTCACACAACATGACCAGCAAAGCGCTGAGCCCCGGTCAGGCACTGTACGATGTTTTTATTTTTCTTTTCGCGATGTCCCGTCTTCGCGAAGCTCGCCAATACTTTGGTAGACTAGAACACGGTTTAAACTTATGTTTTACGGTTGTGGGGTTTATTTATTTATTTATTGTTTTGGGGCGGGGGGGGGGTCTCTGAGGTCCTACCTGTGGTACTATACACTGTGATGTAGTAGGATTGACGTATCCTGCCAGAGCAGTTCAGATCAGGCTGTCCCGCGCACGGTATGTTGCAAAATCGTGTTTCCGTCGGTTTGTGTTGAGCTGGGTTTCCGAACTGCCAGTCACAGCAGCACGTGTCTGCGGACTGAGTACGTTGAAGATCCTTTACAGTTGGCACACACGCACACACGCAAGCATGCACATCCAACTCGATATGCACCTGTGTTTAAGCATGGATGCATGTAAACATGAACACACCAATACAAGTGTTAGAGATATTCTTACTAATCAATCTCTTCCTGCACTTTTACTAACCATATGGCCGAGTGGTTAGAACACTGGCCACTGAAGCCGAAGGCGCCGGTTCGTTATCTGTGTGCCGCATCACACTTTCCCAGTCGACCGAGCGCCCTTACCACGCTGGCACACAGAAAAGTGGTGGCCAGACGCATCCCGTCCCCCTACGAGCTGAATCTTTACCTTCACCTCGTGTTAGAAAAATACATTCTTACAGTGTATTATGAGAATATTATTATCTATGCCGAGTGACAGACTAGAACTGCCATCATTCTAAGAGTTACGAAAAAGGAAGGGTGCTTTGCACAGAGTCCACAAAACAACGGTTGTACCATCAGGATGGCGTAGGCCACCTGCTGTGCCGTGCAGTACGCTACACACAGCTGCGGGTGCATTAGCCCTGTCGTCAGCTTGGGAACGAACATAATCGGCCACCGTTTCTCTTCTTGGACGCACAGCAGCTTAGGAACTTCGTGACAGCCCCTCCAACCGACTGCAAGCACAAGCACAAGTGAGTGCAGGCGCAGAAATACAACTATACACATGCAGACACACTATACACAACATCCCCTTCATAACCGCCACCCCTCCAAGCACGCACGCACGCACGCACGCACGCACGCACGCACGGAGATATGAATGTTAAGTTTGAGTAGTGTGCAGATATGTTAGCAGACGATGCAGCAACTATTAAACAAGACTTCAATTAGATTTTTAAAAAGATAAAATGCAGTTGTACGTACTTGGGAAACGTATGAAAAAAGAAAAACCCTTTATAAAAAAAGGTCCGTAAGGAGGCAATACCCTTAAATCGTCAGAACTAGCTGCAAAAAATTAAACAAGTTTCTTACTGTAAAAGATTGCTAAAAGAAATAAACCAGAAGCTAAAAGACAAGGGCTAAAAAAAAATTCTGCGACTCTGTACAAGGAAAAGGTAGGTTGTTTGAAGAAAACCAGTCAGCAAATTACTATCTCTAATAATTGGCGGTACTTGTGGCGTGTCGTGGCATTCTCTCTGTCGTATCTAGGGGTATGGCGTTTATTTGTTTCACTAGTCTGCTCGTTTACTAGAGTTACAACAACATAAAAGTGTGTCAAGAAGGGGGAACTAACACTGCGATCGCTGCCTAATTTCGTCAATTTCCAATCGGCTCAAGCCCCCACCCCCTTGCTTGTCACGCGCACAACTTAATAAAAGAGGGCAACGATAATACACTATTCTATTTATTTACAGTTACACACATAGAGTATTCTACTACACAATGAATGATGCACTCTGTAACGAAATTGAGACCTGGCGTGTAAAAATAGCATTATTCACGCAGTGTAAACTAGAGGGTCATTTAGTTCAGGGAAGTAAATTTCGTGCTCTCCCAGAGAACAATATGAACGGTGGAGGGAGGTAGTCAAGCAACCTCCCAGGTCCAACAGTCAAGGACAGCAGACGACAGCAGTGCGACAACTGATCATGAATGTATTAGTAATGTCCGGTCGCTGGCCTTGGAAACTCGTGCTGCTGTTTACAAGAATAGACCATGTGATGTAGAGGGCGTTGGAGTAGGGAGGAATAAGAATAGGGGGAGATGCAAGAATCAAGGAGATTCAGACAGAGACAACGATTAGAGAGAGAAGGACACAGGAGAGAGAGCTTGCTCGAA
>SMGT01010949.1:523883-545382 GCA_004794575.1 Lanistes nyassanus
GAAGTCTGCTGGTTCTCTTGGGTCCACGTCGCGGATAATGGTTGTACTCTTCTGTAATACGTTCGGCATTCAGCAGTCGGCTTCCGGTTCCCCGGCATTCGGCAATCAACATTTGCAGTCGGGTGCCTATATAGCCCGGAGCGCGGTCTTACCAGCGGGATGCGAATATGTTTTCTACCCGTTCGGGGTGGTAGGCTGTAGCCCGGAGGGTTGTCGCCCCCACCTCGCAGCTGACCCCCCTCTCAGGGTGACGGGTCAACCGGGGGACGGGGTGCGGGTTCCCCTCGCTCTCAGCCGGCTACCTTCCCCGCTCCACCGTGCGGTCTCTCCTGGCTGTTTCAGCGAGCCAGTCGGGTCGACCGTAACAATTTGCTCTACCTCCTGATCGGGTAGGCAAACGAGACGCCAAAAAAATCATAACATGGCGCGATATGAAAAGTGTATCTAATATGAAAACAGCGACAGATATCAGCATCGCAAACATATTTAATCCTGTACACGAGCAAGGAGAAGCATTTACGCAGTCTCTCAGTGACCACAGTCAACTAGAGGACGATCGCTTAAAGGATTCAAAGAAAACACTTTCCACAGAAGACACTGTGCAATCTATTTTTTTTTAAACTTAAACATAAAGCATTCAAAATAGACAAAATACTGGCAGAAGTTATTAAAGTCTCTTATTCTTTAGTGATTCCAAATTGATTTTTTAAAATTGAAAATTGTTTAAATACAACCTGAAGACTGTACCATCAAAACTGAAGGTTTTCGCCATAAGAATTGTGTAAATCAGTCGATTTCCTTTTTGTTATGGAAAGAATACTGAGTAAGGTTGGCAGTAATAGTGTTGTTTCCTTGCATTCAAACTGTAGTACACACTGCACCATCTGCTTATCGATTATCTGCGGTATTAACTGTTCAGCTGAACAAAGTAGAATTGCAGCAGGCGATGCCAAAAAGTTGATGTAGTATAAAAGAAAAACAAGTGACTGCCGCTTGGAGGATAAGCCCAAATTAAATGTAAAACAAGGGAACTGTACCAAGCTAGAAAAGGACAAACTCATTCTCCTGCTATGCAGCCTACGCGCCACTTCTACTGCAGATAAGTCTTTTTCCTTTTCGTTTTATCGTCGTTTTTATGTCGTCCTGATGAAGGGGTAGTGCCCCGCAACATGTAGATTGTCTTCGTCTTTGTCCCTTTCTAGCTTGGTACAGTTCCCTTGTTTTACATTTGATGTAGTATGCAAGTGGAATCTGTACTCACCTTCCTGAAACTCAGAGGGATCCACAATCGGTCTAATGTCATTCGAAAAGTCTGAAAATGTTGGCAGCGTTGACTATGTTTTCATATTAGCAAGTCTCTTTTCTCTTTTCTCTCTCTCTTTCTCTCTCTCTCTCTCTCTCTCTCTGCGATTGTGTAGGTGTGTGCGCACGTTACACGCGTCTTTCTGCTTGTCCTTTCATGAGTACATGCATACAACAAGATGCTCACCTATTTCTCTTTTTGTATGGGTGTCTTTTATTTTCTAGCAATCTAACTGCATCTTCAAAGAGACATTGGCGCATGGGTGGGTAATAAATAAAGGTACGCGTGTGTTTGCGTGTGTGTATTTGAGTGTGAATAAAATAACAAATTTTGTCTTTATTGTCAGGAGTATGCTGATGAGAGCTCGAACCTGTCTGGTATACGGAAAGAGCAACACGACCTCCGCACCGCTGAGAGCAGTCGCCATAACAAACCCTGTTGCATCGATCCTCCGGAATACTTTTGAGGTATTTCAGTATATCTGCGCAGAAGCAGTGGGTCCTGTCCTGTACGCATACAAAAGTGCACACAGGTGGCTTTGGTCGTCTGTTCGCATGATTCATCCATTTGTTCATGCTTTCTACGCCCGTGGGGTCCTGCTGGGTTATGGAGACCTGTTCTTGACTTCGGAGTCTCCTTGTGGGTTTCTGAAGTTGTCACCCACGAAGCTTACTATTGTCACAATTTCTGCCGTTTTCTGCATATTGTTTGGGAGGCATAACTTGTTTAACTAGCTATTTTATTTACAGTCCGCCCTCCTAATAGACAGCCGCACGCATGCACGCACACTCACACGCACACATTGTAAAACTCTAAAGCAGAACATCCGACTTGCATATGGAAGTTGCTGGTTCCAAGGAGCATGTCCTGGAGTTACGCATTGATAATCAGGCTACATGGCCTCTCTGCACTGGCCATCTTATTGCCACAAACACGCCAGCAGTGAAGAGGCTAAGTGGCGGTAGAAAAAGGAAATAAACAAACTGTTTTTAAAATGAGTATCTTTTAAAATATGCTAAATTGTTGTGTTCTAAACGTACACTGCAGTGTCTATCTACTGGAACTTGTTCTACCATCATAAGTAGGCTAAACACAGGCTTAAACAAAGCCTAACAGTCAACAGGCACAGCTACCCTAGACTTTCCTGGTTTTCATGAAAAGTAATTGTTTGATGCTTAGGTTCATTTTCCCATTGTTTTGTTGTTACTCTTTCGTCAGTCTCTTTCTTGTTATTATTTTTACTACTTCTGGAGCTTCTGTTATGATTTTAATTATTGTTCAAGAAAAACAGGTGACTGCAGCTTGGAGGAAAAAACTTTCTTAATTATTGTTTCCATTTTTTAGGACGTATAACTTGTTGTGTATGTAAAAGTAGTTTCTTTGAGAAACTGGCTTGTTTTTTGGTTTAAGTCAGCACAGTCTGATACTCTTTAGGAAGACAAACGTCGGTGGGCCACTGCACTTCCATTATGGTTCATAAAGTGGAGGATCGAGAGAAGGCAGTCTTATGGACGACGCTTTCTTAACAGTAGGATTTGATACACGTTGGATATAATCAAACACATGAGTGACATAAGGCGTCGCCCAAGGCTGTGACAGAACTGGGAATAAAACTATCCTCCGCTAAACACACTCCGGTCTGTGACAGAACTGGGAATAAAACTATCCTCCGCTAAACACACTCTGGTCTGTGACAGAACTGGGAATAAAACTATCCTCTGCTAAACACACTCTGGTCTGTGACAGAACTGGGAATAAAACTATCCTCCGCTAAACACACTCTGGTCAGTGACAGAACTGGGAATAAAACTATCCTCCGCTAAACACACTCCGGTCTGTGAGAGAACTGGGAATAAAACTATCCTTCGCTAAACACACTCCGGTCTGTGACAGAACTGGGAATAAAACTATCCTCTGCTAAACACACTCCGGTCGGAACTATCCTCCGCTAAACACACTCTGGTCTGTGACACACTGAGAGTCACAATTCAAGGTGCCCAGAGAAATCTTCTTGTGTTGTCGCTGCCGCTGGTAAGACAACAGGCTTCGTTCCTGTCTTGTATGTCACGCAGCTCTCGGGCTGACGCACAGTCCACGGCATACAATTGCCTATCAACATGCTTTTGATGTCTGCCGCGAGTGGATTAAATTGTTTTTTCAAGTTAGGGTTCTCCACAGTGAGCGTGTTATAATGATTGACCTTATTTCATATATCCTATTCTGAACACAGACCATCAGAAGAAAAACTAATAGAGAAAATAAGTGAAAGGTAGACAGTGGAACCAAAAGGTATGAGTTTTTTTTTCCCGATGCATGGATAAAAAAGTCAGACATTATTTTCCCTTTATTTTGTTGACTTTTCCCCGTTGACCTTTTTACCTGGACTTTACTTCCTTGACTTTTTTCTTCTTGATTTTTTTAATGCTCACCCCGAGAACACGAAACTGAGTAAAAATCTTACTGTGGCTGCAAGGAGCGTGTACTTGTACTTGTCTGATGGCGGGAAAAAATCCACACACATCACCAACAAACCCTGCTACATAAAAGCAGTACGCCTCCAGACTTCGGAAGTTTTTACGTTCTTGTTAAGTGTATGCAGAGGTTTCAGGTACAACATACTTGAAAATGTCTGCAACACAGAATTCCCGAACAAGTATATTGTTAATATCGGTCTCCGACAGGTTCTTTGGCAATTCGTAATGATCGATGCCGCCAAAAACCGAAATCTTGTCGATTGCTTGCTTCATCGAAAGTGAACCTAAACACTTCTTTTGCACGTCGTTTGGCGAGTTTCGCATATTCCTCCGTGATCTCTTCTTCTTGCTGCTTCGCTCACTTTACCGATGTGGGCGCGCATGGCGTCACTCCTCATACACTGAAACAACCACCAGATTGCTAGCTGCAGTACGATGGCCAGTGCGGACAGGCAGTTTAATGTGTAGAGAATGACCGAATGGAGTCTACGCAACGTATAACTCTAGGAAATAATCCTTTGCAACTTTCCACCTGCTAGTCCGAGTGAATCATATGCAGGCCGGCTGCGGGGGGCTCAGAAGCTCGATTGACCCTGCGCGGTCCTAACTGATCACCCTGCCAGTGATCCCCAAATGTTACTCCATCCCTGCGCTCGACCCCGTCTCTTAGCCTAGGGTAGCGGGCATACAGAGGGTAAGCTTCCGCGCTCCTTTTCTTACAGGTTACAGGCTGACAAGGTAATCTCCTACACTTGCCCTATCTTAGCGCTAGCTAGCTAGGAAAAATCGTAACAGTTCTTGGCTGGCTTGCAGGAGCGTTCGTAGCCGTTCTTCCGATCTTAAGGATGGTCGTTAGGCCCAGTAACCCTGTGTATTTTATGTACACCTTTACATATGAACAGGAAATAAGAACGCTCATGCAAGCCAACCCTGAAGCGTAATACGTACCTGCTGTAAAGTTCTACTAAAAATGTAATCCTGGCAATGGGTTTTCAAGGTCATCATCATCATCATCATCATCATCATCATCATCATCATCATCATCATCATCATCATCATCATCATCCAAGGTTATTATTTGACCTAGTTTACCAATAAGTCTATCGGTAACTGTCCTGCGCTGTCTCAGTAAATACACAGCGGAGTCCAAGCTCGTCACCTGCATGGCAGCATAGGTGTTGTGCTTGTTCCAGCAGATCGTCACGCACTCTTGTACTGTCATGCCGGGGAAGTCGGCCACCGGGCTGAAGTATCCTCGCCGGTAGATGACGCTGTCAGGAATGTTGTCCTCATCGTTTATGGTTTCGTTAACCAGGGAGTTGTGAATCATGCAGCCCACAGAGTGAACCTCAGATGTTATGCACGCTAGTGTAAAATTAAGAAGAAAAAAAAGACTCCAATGAAAAAAAAATGGATGAAGAAAAGACTTACTGACTGACTGACTGACTGACTGACTGACTGACTGACTGACTGACTGACTGACTGACTGACATCCTGTATTCATTCCTTGGTTTACCTACATGCGTACACATGTACACATAACACAATACACAAACATACATAAGATTGCATAAATGTGTGAGAACCCAATGCTCACAAAAGTTACTCTTCCATCCTGTGTGTGTGTGTGTGTGAGAGAGGCTCCCAAAAGGATTTCCAGCATCTTTCAACGCCATACAAAGGTGTACGACTGGTTGAATTCAATACTGAAGCAATCATTTAGTGGTTTGAGACAAGTTAGAAATGAAGTTCAATGCGGCAATGCTGCTGAATCAAACCCACCTTTTTATGTGGGCCTAGTCAAGGATAAGAAAGTACCTGAGGTAAACAACGGGGTACCAAGATGGCCGGTAGTGGTTCTGGTTCACGCTTCAATTTATATGTATAACCTCTACTTAACCTTTATCCCTACCCTGTTTCCCAATAACTTAGGTAAGACTTACTGTTCGTGATCTTTTTTCTTCAAGAAGGAGGGTGGTAAAACGGTTAATTCTTATAGCAGGAGGGTGGCAAAATGGTTAATTCTTAAAGCAGGAGGGTGGTAAAACGGTTAAGTGCTTTCATGGTGAATTGTGGCACCTGAGGTGTCTGGGTGATTGCACTGATAAATGTGTTTGTTGCTGCCTCTATATACTACATACGCCAAGCAAATACTTGCTTTAAATTTTAGTTTGAGTACTAGACTTCTAATCTGGAATTCCGCCGTTGTTAAGTATACTCACCAATAGGCATACACATCCACTTAAAAATAAGGGCCAGCATCTTGGTATAATCGTTGCTGTTGTTGTGACGCGGTTTTTGTTTTGCTCCTTAGGAAGACATTGTGACGCATTTTACATCGCATGAAGTTTACGTAACAAATGTCGAGCATTCTAGACGAAGGATGCTATGACAACTGCCTTTTAAGTTAAAAAATGTTTTTACCTAAGCATCACTGTGAAAATACATTGCTTGCAGAAAGTAGCTATTGAAATATTCACCAACATATTTCTAAATATATATATATATATAACTTCATTTAAAACTGAATTCGATATATTTTAATATATCGGTGTTCCTGATGCACATAGGTACGCTCGATTTCATGTATGTCCTGGTTCTTTCTCCGTCTTCAAAAGCTAGTCTACGGGGGAAAGGGCGGGGGGTCTTCGTTACCGTCAGAAGACGGGTGGGTGACTTATTGCTTAACGTCCCGCAGCAAACTAAGTGCATATCAGGAAGGTGTTGCTTAGACAAAGTTTACGTGCTGCTACACGTGGGACTGCTGTCACAACACGGGCTTCAGTCCCACCCAGTCACATTAGACTGACACCGGGCCAACCAGTCCTAGAACTGTTCCCTACAGTCACAGGCGTCTGATAAGGCAGCTACTATAGGTTGTCAATTTTTAAGTCTTATGTATGACCCGGCTGGGGTGCGGACCACCGACCTCCCGCCTCGGAAGTGGATGCCTTAACCACTAGACCACCCAAACAGCGTCCGTCACAAGACAGACAGCTTTCTCTTCTAAGATGCAGATTTTCTTCAGACATTAACTTTCCAACACGTCCTTTAAGGAAATTTCCAATTACTGTGTTTAACATAAAAACAAGATGGATTTTCGGGACCCTGTGCAAGTGCTGTAGAGGTGGAAAGGTTTTGAGATGACATTTTTATGAGTGCATTTTCACAAGATACATCGACTATGTGGACGAACCCGTCATATCCCTTGTCGCCAGCTGCTTGCACAGAAGACTAACCCATTCTCCGACTTTGCAATGGTGTGACATGTTTACTGTGTGTTGATAGTCACAATGGCTTCCCATGGCTCTTAGGCTCAGATAATAAGTATGCAATACATCAGTATGTCTGCAGCAATTGCTCAGGTCTTTTGCGATGGCTTACAGTCATTGAAGTTAAAATAAAATATATCTGTGTGTATGTGTGTGTGTGTGTGAGAGAGAGAGAATAATATAAGAAGTCTATAACTAATAAATAAATAAATAAATAAAATGTGGATTTTTAACGCGCGAAAACACATTTTATGCACTCTTCGCGCGGACGAGGGACACAGACACTCTAGTGAAAGCAATGAAACACACACACACACACACATAGAGGGAGAGATGAACGAAACACTGACCAACAGGTTGGGAAACAGATCGTCCTTCAGTCACAGATGAGTGGAAAAGTAATGACTCACACAAACTCCCCTTTCAGTTTCTTTCCATCTCGTTCCCACTTTTTGTTTATCAGTGTGTCATTTTCTTCTTTACACCTTCTTTCGTTCTTCTCCTACAGCCAAATTTGCGTTCGATGTGAACAGATCGAAAACCCTAGGTTGCTGAGACAGTCATTTACACACAGTGTGTGTGTGTGTGTGGGGGGGGGGGGTAAAGCGCTGTGAGCTCGGTTGTGAGATATAGCTCTATTAAATATTCTGCATAATTATTATTGTTGTTGTTGTCGTGGGAAGTCAAGTCGACTGGATAACCAAAACAACTGAGTTAAGGAAAGAAAGAAAACCGTGCTGTTAATTACACTGCATTATTTGGAAACATTTTTTTTATCGATTTTCTTCTTTCTCTTTATTAAAATTGCATACAGTTGTACAGAATATTTGGCTCTATTTGAACAATAAAATATGTGTATACATGGTCTCAAGAAAAGCTCTCTAAAGTCATGGAAACAGAATACCAAATAATATCTAATCATACACACATAAATAAAAACCCACAATTTTAAAAAGGTTGCGCGAGCTTTAGAAAATCATCGCGATACCTATGATCACAATCAATATCAATATCAATATCATAAAAAATATTATTCAGACATTATCAACCGTTATAAACTTGTGTAAAAGTACTCACTTGTTTTACTTAGGGATGCTTTCACATTAGTAGTCTTAACACATTAGTAATTTGAAGGGTCACCCCTTAAATTGTCTTCATCAAAGCAAAGTCTGTCTTACATTGGTTAAAAGTTACCCCTCACCCCCCAACCCCCCCCCCGACATTTTGCTTCCGTATAAACACGTCATCTGCCTTCTGTGAAGGTAACAATATAGTTAATTTATCCTGAATTAAAGCAAATTCAAGATCAGTCATGTCTGCTATAGACAATGTAGACTGCATATTTAATATATCATGTATATTAATGTTAAACCAATCTCTAGATATTTCTCATTAATCCACATAGTTACAAGTGGAGATCAATAAGTTAAAAAAATACAATGAATTTTTATTGGGTGGGGTCGTGTACTAAACTAAATAATATCCTTATGTTTGAACGTACTTGTGCAAATAGAGATGATTATATATATATATACTGTAAATTTATTTATAAATTTTATAGATATAGGTCTTAATAATTTTAGCACAAGAAATAATTTGAGGCAGACACTTCTGGCAATTATAAAATTAATAACTGGTATCAAAAATCACGGTGCTCACTGCCGTTTGATTTTTATAGGCAAACTCAGCACAACAAAATTCTCGGTAAAGACATGGAAGCAAGATGTTGGCCGTTATTGCAGAAAACCGGAAACGGCCAAGTGCCGCTGGTTAAACTACTGCTTCGGAAGATGTGTCGGTGCCACTGCCTGATGTGCTGGATGGGACAGCATTCCATTCTACGTTGTTCTTTTTGATCTTCTGTTTCTTCTGTGTCTTCTTCTGTTTGTTTTGTGCGTTCTTTCCTTTCTCTTTCTTCTCAGTCTGCTTTTTTTGGATTTTGTCATCAGACCCTTGTAAAAATTTCTGCAACACACACATAAGGGCTAACACGCACCAGTACACAACCGCCGACGCACTATCAACTCTTATTAAATAACTCTTATTAAACTCTTGTTAAAGACATTAGTCTTATCTACTGTAATTTGCAACAAAACGCCACAAACTGTATAATTTTGTAAAAGTGCTGATTCACATATCTCTGAGTCTTGTTTTTCATTTTGAACCGATCCAGTCGTTTCGTCGTTTGACTTTGGACTTTGAATGGCAAATCGAAGCTCCGAAAAGGTTCTAATGCATACTTTTACTAACAGAAACTCCCCTTAGTTTCTGGGGATCAAAATAGCGTCTCGTTGGCGAGTGTCATGTTTTGGTGTTCAAAAGACCGAAAAGAATGCAGATGAACTCTGTGGCGTTTCAGTGAATCTAGAAGCTGACTATAGTGGGAATAGGATTTAAAAAGGAGACTAAGTACGTGCGACGCTTTCACACTGAGATACTCACGCTAATTGATGCTTTCACAATGAGATACTCACGCTAATTGATGCTTTCTCATTCTGGTTCATTTCGGCAATAACGACTTTATATCTGTTCAACACAAACACACTGTTTAAACGTATATACGTGATAAATATGTCAAACTAACATATTTCTTTACTTGTTTTCTTATTTGAAAGTAGTTTTCAATTATTCAGCGTGTATTACGACCCCTTTACCCTCATTTGAAGGAATTTGGCAACTCTGAGGGGTTAATTTTTAACTAGTTCAGGAATTTTTCGGCCACTAATGTGAGTTAGGTTTCTGTTGCGCGCGCGCGCGTGCGCGCGTGCGTGCGTGCGTGTGCGCGCCCCTGTGTGTGTGTGCGTGCGCGCGCTCCTCTGTGTGTGTGCGAGCGAGAGGGAGAGAGAGAGAGTGGGGTGATGTAGGGTGATGTGGGGAGGGGGGATGTGGTGTGATGTGAGGTGAGATGAGGTAAAGATGGTGAGGCGAGAGATGGAAGGCGGATAGACAGGTGGGTCCCTACGGTGAGAAGAATGAGGTGAGTTGGTGACTGAAAAAAGAGAGGGAGGATAGAATGATGTTTGAGAGGGAGAGAGAGAGAGAGAGGAAGTGAATAAAGAGGAACAAGCAAGAGATTTTTCAATTATAATTTTTTTACCGTGCTTCCGTTGTGTATTTTAAGCGTGCTTATTTTTCTACCAATTGTATCCCCTCTTACAAGCAATTTAATGTACAGGACATAAAACATTAGCCGAAGGACAGCAAGAATAAGAGTAAAAACCGCTATATGAGGGAAGCGACCCAGAGAACACTACTGACCTCTGGTAAAAGAAATACGTAATGGCGATCATCACAAGCGACCCGACAACGGCCAGTACGATCAAGAGGGCTTTTTTCGCGGTTGTCATTTGCGTCTCCGGCACTGCGCGACCCAAAATATGTGTCCAAGCACACATGTACATATGTACAGTCTCACATTTACACAGCCTCACGAGCTCACGCACGCACGCACGCACGTTTGCATGTCCACAATTACGCACATACGGACAAACATATTCATGAACACAAACCAGAACACACACATATAAATACACCCATTTATATAGTTTCTAGATAAATGTGAGCTTTAATGCGACATATTTTTATTGATGTCGATGAATATCCAAAGCATCCATCTATCCGTCTGTCCATTTGCCCGAAAATCGAGCCATCAGACTTGTCCGTCCGTCCGTCCGTCCGTCCGTCCGTCCGTCCGTCCGTCCGTCCGTGCGTGCGTGCGTGCGTGCGTTCGTTCGTTCGTTCGTTCGTTTTCACCAGTTAGTGAGTCCATCCCTTGACAACTTTTTTTCTAGAATATGTGAATGCTATAGTGACTAACCATCGACAACTCCGACACCGCTGTTGTCAGCGTCCACAACGGGTCCACGGGGAGCCCTTATCTTATTGGTTTCCATGTATTTGATCACGTCCGGAGTTAACTCTTTGACCTCATAATTATCGTCACCTTGAACAGAAAGTTGAAAAGAACAAAGTAGAGAAACGTTAAAGTGCAGTGTAAGGGAGCTAAAGGTTGCACGCAGACCCAACATTTTGTAACACGTGTTAAAAGGCAATGCAACTACCCTCGACAATTCTTGTTAGATATTTAAGATCAGAGTTGGTCAGAAATGTTAAATACATTCTTTCTAATTCAAGGAACATTCATTTTCACAGGAGCTCTATCATTTTTTTATATCTCTTTACCAGTACTTCTATGAGCAGATTATTTATTATTTTTTTAATTAATTGTTATGCTGTGTTTTGCTTAGGGAGTCATGTCTTGAGTTTGTAACTTCTTCACTATGTGCAATACATGGAACTGTCCTTGCAAACTTCTATAAAAATTAAAATTAAAATTAAAAATCCCGCACTGTCTGGTTGGTTGGTTATTTAGGGACAGTGCTTCCACCTGGCGGTGATTTCGCATTATAGAGGGGATGGGGTCCTATTACTAAACTATGCAATGAAAGAACCACCAGACTGATGGCTGCAGTAAGATGCCCAGTGCGGACAGGCAGCTTAATTAATGGGCGGGAAGATGGCCGAATGGAGTTTGCACAACTCCAGGAAATAATCCTTGGCCACACCAGGATTCGAACCATCAACCTTCCACCTGCTAGTTCGCAGCGCTATAAACTGAGCAGTCCAGGCCCCCTGGCACTGTCTGCTGCTGCTGCTGCTACTGCTGCTGCTGCTGCTGTTGTTGTTGTTTTGGGGAAAGTGCTTCCACCTCGCGGTGATTTCGCGCTGAAGGGGAGGGGAGATGGGTGAGGGGAAAGGGAAGGGGTCTGTGGTTTGGTGTCCTGGACTGGTGGAGGCTATGTGTGGTCCCGCTGGCTGGCCTCTCTCCTGGCGTACTGATGATGGCTTGAGTAGCTGGAGTGGTGGAGTTTTCGCTGGTCAGACCTACCGCCGCTGCATTCCTACATTCTTTTATCTCTACAGCTAAGGTGCTATGTGTTATATTAGTTTACTTTTATGTAGTCTGTTTTTATTTTTAGTGTTTTACTGGTATCATCTGTCCTATAGCTTATTTGCTGTTTTTAGCTGGTTAATTCCCATTTTTATTTTTGATTTTTTCGTTATATATATCTAACATCTGGGTGGGCATTAACTACCTGCATTGTCAGTTCCATTATGTGTTGTCTTATATTTTTTGGAGGGCTAAGAGAAGATTTTAGGTTTACTACTAGATTAAGATTTTGCATAGCATTTTTTAGCTCATCTCTTTCCTGACTGTTTAGGCTACATTCTAGCAGGACATGTGGTGTACTAAGTCTGTCTCCACAACTACAGGTTACTGGGTATTCTCCATTTAGTCTCATTCTGGCAATCCTACTTTGGTTGGATCTGTTGGAATGGAACAATACTAGTTCGTTACCTGGTAGTTCTTCTAATTCTCTCCTGGTGCCTTTGGCTTCCTTTTTATACTTTTCTTCCCACTGTATTTTAGTTGCTGGTTTAAGGGCTATTTTTCTCTCCTCTGCTGAAACGGGTACGTTTATTTGGATGACGTCGGTGGTTGGGTTGTCTTTTATTGCCATTTTCGCTAGCCGATCTGCTTCCTCGTTTCCTTTTATTCCTACGTGTGATGGCACCCAGATAAAGTTTATTTGGATTCCTATGTTATGGAGTCTATCTAACAAGGTTAGAATTTCGTACATTATATCCATTCTTTGGGAATTCTTTGGTTTTGAAGAGCCTGAAGTGCTGACAGGGAGTCAGAGACAACTAGGAAGGATTTTCCTGCTGTAGCTTTTCTAGTTTGTAGTACTATCAACCTTAGGGCAGTGCGTATTGCTATGATCTCTTCTGTAAATATTGATTTCTGGTTTGGTAGCTCGGCTGCAATATTGGTGATTTTGGGTGCATAGACTCCTATTCCTGTTAAGTGGAATGTTGGGTCATGTGACCCATCTGTATATATCTGGGAGTGGTCTTTGTAGGTAGTGTTAAGTTTTTGTCTGAGTTTAGTTAGTATTTTGATAAGCTGGGTTTCCTTGTTGAAAACTGTGAGGTCCATGTCGATCTGTGGTGGGTGTAGAGTCCAGGGAAGGATTTATGAGTCTGTGCATAGGTATGGGGCATCAATGTTAATGTCTGCCCCAGGTGTATTTTCTATTTCTTGAGCGTTCCTCTGCATGCTTGGTTGTGGAGTGGGTTTGCCCGTACGGTGTTTGTGTGCTGTTGTGTGGATCTGCTTTACTGGATGTTCTGCAGGTAGATATTGTATCTTGTATTAGAAGTTTACTGCCCTTTCCTTAATTATTACTTCTATAGGTTTTTGTCCTGTCTCTGCTAGATTTGGGGTGCTCATTGGGACTACTTTTAGTCCCTTAGATTGTACAGATTGGAGTTTGGTTGACTTGCACTAAAGTGGATTAATACAGGTGCTGCATACAGTAATTTAGACATGACATGTGCTTGACAGAGGCTTAGTATGGTTTTAGGATTTGTGCCCCAGCTACTTCCTGTGACGGTCCTCATTATATTTATGGCACTGCCCGTCTTGCGGTCTATTTATAGGTCTCCACCTTTTGTCCTCCTCGTTACCATAGTAAGTGCAAGCTTTCAAAGGCCTTGGGTCTCGCCTGACCACAGTCACTGAGCATTTGAGTGTTATGAGTGGAGTATTTCTCCGTAACTGTTTGCGTCCCCTGCCCCCTCCCCCCAGATACCTAGCAGTCTACCACTATTTGTAATAAAGGAACTTGTTCGCTAATCACACACATGCCCCCGCCCCAGCCCATTTCATGATTCCTAAGTCCACCAACCTCTATTGTTTAAATGCTTTGTAGTTAACTTACGTGGAAAGATAGGTTTGTAGTTAACTTATGTGGAAAGATAGTTTTGTAGTTAGCTTACGTGGAAAGATAGGTTTGTAGTTCACTCATGTGGAAAGATAGGTTTGTAGTTCACTTACGTGGAAAGATAGGTTTGTAGTTCACTCATGTGGAAAGATAGGTTTGTAGTTCACTTACGTGGAAAGATAGGTTTGTAGTTAACTTACGTGGAAAGATAGGTTTGTAGTTCACTTACGTGGAAATATAGGTTTGTAGTTCACTTACGTGGAAAGATAGGTTTGTAGTTCACTTACGTGGAAAGATAGGTTTGTAGTTCACTTACGTGGAAAGATAGGGTAGAATAAGCCACTAGTATTTATATTCTCTCGAGTCACCTCAGGAAAACCTTTAATCTCCGCACTCAGGGCTGAGGAAAGGAAAGATGTATTATTTAAAGACATCCTTAGCAGAACACATCGTAACTGTCAAAGTTTAAAATGACGACCACAAAGGTGCAATCCGACTTTTTGCCGCAGTTACAAATAAAGAAAACTCCTACTCACTTTTGGGAAAATGTGTTCAGTTAACCCTTTATCGTTGTGAACCCTGGGCTAAATAAAAATAAATTAAAAAAAATCTTGGACATGAATGTATAGTTTCCAAGTTAAAAAGATATGCAAGGATAGAGAAAGCCACATAATCACAGTGTGAAACCCACACAATCACAGTATGAAACCCACACATTCACAATGTGAAACCCACATAACCACAGTGTGAAACCCACACAATCACAGTGTGAAACCCACATCATCACAGTGTGAAACCCACATCACCACAGTATGAAACCCACATCATCACAGTGTGAAACCCATATCATCACAGTGTGAAACCCACACGATCACAGTGTGAAACCCACATAATCACAGTATGAAACCCACATAATCACAGTATGAAACCCACATAATCACAGTGTGAAACCCACATAATCACAGTATGCTTCAAAAGTATTTCCTCTGTTTCAGGTTTACCAGGCTGGTGAATTTGCTGGTGAGAAATTGGAGTTAAATAACAACTCCTTTATATTCTTTCCATAAACATCTTAAAGTATTAACTTTCTTATCAAAGGGCTTAAGGAGAGCCAAATTTTGACGTTATTAAAGCAGTTTGTTCTGAGAATTATAAATTCGTATCTTCAAAAACTGGAATGCTTGTGTAGTTTTCGCTATCTTAGAGTGGTTGCCGAAACTGACTTTAATAGAAACTGATCAGTGGCGCCACCCTTGAAGTGGGGCACGTGCGTACTTGTCATCTTAGATGCGATACTGGCTGAAAGATATCTTCTGGTGCATTAGCGAAACCATAGTGATATTGCTCAGTGTCTTAATATAACTACAGCTGTTCTTACGAATGGATCAGTTCTCTTAGAATTTTCGTAAGTTTCCACGAACAGCACATTTTCTAGCCACATTTTCTCGGCGTTTTCGTCCGCTATAGATTGTTTATGTTCCACGATCCTTACCATGAACATCGTACACTTTGAAGTAGCTGTCGCGACCAGTCTTGCCAGCACACTTTTGGCTTTCATCGCCCGCACAGGGTAAGTTGCAAAATCGTGCTTCCCATGAAATGTACGATGTAATAATGGTGTCAAAGTCCCAGTCGCAACAGCACGTGTCTGGAGACTAAGCACGTCGACAGCCCTTTACGCTTTTCACGCACGCACACACACACACGCACGCACTGACGCACACACACAGGCGTTTGTCTCTCTGTCCGTCTGTCAGTCCGCCTATATGGATGCATCCATGTGTGTGTGTGTGAGAGAGAGAGAGAGAGTGCTTGTGTGTGAGAGTGAGTGAATGCTTGTGTGTGCGTGTGTGCGTGCGTGCGTGCGTGCGTGCGTGCGTGCGTGCAGGCGCAGATACGTATAAAGACAAAAATCAGTCTCTACAAAAGTTGAAGAAATATATTCTTACTAATGGTCTTTTCCCACAAGTCACCTTCCCCAGTAAACTGGCATACAAACTCTCGCTTACACTGGTTTGGTGGTGGATATCTTTTATACCTCAAACATGTAGGCTTTAGGGATTCTCTGACCAAATTTAGGCTAGGAATTACCAGCCTGAATTGTCATAAAAATGTTTATATGTACATCAAACCATGGAATGTCCATATTGTCATTCTGATGAAACTGAACTGCAATTTTTATTTGTTTGTCCGCGTTATGAGGTCTTGCGGAAGCAGTACGTCCCTACGAAGTTGTATCGATATTCTTCCATGTTTCGATTATCTGTACTCATGGTTAAAAGCAGTCCAAGACTTACACGAAGCCTGGCTTGTTTCCTGTATAAGGCGTTACAACGGAGGGAGGCAGATATACTTAAGTTACAACGATGCGTGCGTGCGTGCGTGCGTGCGTGCGTGCGTGCGTGCGTGCGTGCGTGCGTGCGTGCGTGCTTGTTCACCTGAGTATTATGTTTCTCGATAGGCATGTATCGCTTTAACTGGTAAAATTGTGTATATTGTCCTTCTCTTGATATCGGCCAAAGGCCTAACCAATAAAATCGTTCTTTGGTTCGTTCGTTTTACACTGGTTTGTAAAGATCGTACGGACAACTCAAGGTATTACGAGAACATTATTACCTATTCCATGGTGCTTGCCGAGCGAAAGAAAAGAACTATTATCTTCATGGTATTCTGAGAGAATTAAAGGACGACTTCTTTGCGAGGAGTTCAGAATACAACAGTTATACCTTCAAGATGGCAAAGGACACCTTTAGGATGTCGCAATAGGCTACACAGAGCTGCATGTGCATTCGGCCTGAGGTTAGCTCTTCCATGTTAGGTTGTCCAGAACTTCCGGTTGGCTTGCACATTGTGTACTTTGAAGAACTGGGTATTGTATAACAGCCTTTCCAGCCAACTGCAAGAGCATAAGTGTGCAAGCGCAAAATATACTCTTGAACATAGACGCTGTCACCATGCAGACACCCATTTCTGTGCCTTCCACCCACCTGTCTACTTCTCTCCCCGCTTTCTCTCTCACTCGCATACACACACAGTCACATGCACATGGACATGGACATACACACACATACACACACAGTCACATGCACATGGACATACACACACAGTCACATGCACATGGACATGGACATACACACACATACACACACAGTCACATGCACATGGACATGGACATACACACACAGACACATACACAGTCACATACACATGCACATGGACATACATACACAGTCAAATGCACATGGACATGGACATACACACACATACACACACAGTCACATGCACATGGACATGGACATACACACACAGACACATACACAGTCACATGCACATGCACATGGACATACACACACAGTCATATGCACATGGACATGGACATACACACACATACACACACAGTCACATGCACATGGACATGGACATACACACACAGACAAATACACAGTCACATGCACATGCACATGGACATACATAAACAGTCACATGCACATGGACATACATACACAGACACATACACACACAGTCACATGCACATGGACATGGACATGCACACACATACACATACATATACATATACATACACATACATATACACACATAAACATACACACACAGTCACATGCACATGCACATGGACATGCACACACACAGTCACATGCACATGCACATGGACATACATACACATACTCATACATATACATACACATACATAAACATACACACACAGTCACATGCACATGCACATGGACATGCACACACATACACATACATATACATACACATACACATACATATACATACACATACACACACATAAACATGCACATACACATGGACATACACACACAGTCACATGCACATGGACATACATACACATACACATACATATACACACATACATACACATAAACATGGACATACATACACATACACATACATATACACACATACATATACACACATAAACATACACATACACATACACATGCACATGCACATGGACATACATACACAGACACATACATATACACACATAAACATACACATACACATGCACATGCACATGCACATGCACATGGACATACACACACATAAACATGCACGTGCACATGCACATGCACATACACATACACATACCAGCACCTGGTTAGCTCCAACACGCCTTTACCATCTACCCACAGTTGGGTTTAAGCCCATTTATGAAATCTGCCAATACAATACACTTACGCAGCGTTTAACTCATTGACAGTTCTAGGGTAAGGTTATAAAAAGTACTTTGTAATTAGACAGTAGGGCAAGCCTGTTAATTTACATAAATTATGGAGAATATTACTAATCTATTGCCATACTTAACATACATATTTGCGCATTAGGCTTCCTTTGTTGATAAGCTTATCAAATTGCGTATTTAAATTTCAGGCTATATGATTATTTCTTTAAAATGAGAAATGCATACGGGTGCAATAAACTGTTTAATATATACCACTCAAAAGAATTGAAAGACGTCTGCACTTTGGCAGCCAGCTCACGGATGTATGTACTTTGCAACAACACAACGTCCCACCCTGTACATTTAGACGAAATTTGTTTCATGCTGTAACAGTGAACGCTTGTGAGCTTGAAAATCAACGATAGCGCGTTGGTGCACAGCACAGAAGGCAGCCACACGTGGCCCAAGACGCCAGACAATGTGTGGAAATCAAAGATGTGCAGATGGCAAAGCAAAACTGAACCAGTAAAAAAAAAATCCCTGCAATGCACATGGAAACCACGTGTAATGTGAACACAATTCAGTCAGTTTTAAGGGACTGATGTTTATGCGTCCAAACGCAGTTTGTAACCATGCCTCCAAGGCGATTCAAATATGGTGATCGTGACAGGGCGACTGGGTGGCTGAAGAAGATATTAGGGTTCCCGGCTGGTTTGCATGAGCGTTCTTGTCTCGTGTTCATCCCCAAATGGCCACATAAAATACACAAGAAGAACGGTCCTTACGCCTGCTCAAATGACCAGCAGAGCATCTACGAACATTCGGCGAAGCCAGCCCCGGAAGTTTGTCACCGACTGGACTGCACTTGCAACAACTGGTCGGCGAACACCAGTAGCCCCACACTGGAGCTCGCGCCTGTCAAGTCATGAGATGGACAACCGCCGGATGCCGCCTGCGATCGTGGGGGCACGTGAGGGGGGTAGATACCATGACGTAGAGGGGGCTGCGGAGAGAGGAATAGAACTGGGAACCCACAGCCAGCAAGGCAATAAGCAAAGAGAGAGAGAGAGAGAGAAGAGAGACTTTCTCAGTCTTGTCCAGACCTTGGGGTTTGCTCGCTTGGCCACGGGATTCCTAAAGTCTCGGCCTCGGAAAGCTACGTTGCGATGTAGCGAGACCGAAGATAGAGCGGCACAGTGGGAGGTAACCCCCAGAGTTGTTTCTACGTGCGACTCTGATGCCTCTGATGCCTCTGATGCCTCTGATGCCTCTGCTACGATAGAGCAGCACGTAGACCTGTCCGGATGAGAGAGCAGTGCCCCGATATCAGGGATACAGATGCCAGCGAGACGCTAGCATAAACGAGTGGAGCGCGCCACAGACAGTGGGCCACCGAATGATTCAGTCCTCTGACAGAGAGAAGAGGTCCAAGTAGCCACTAGACCTTATTAAATGAAGTAATTAGTTTCATGATTAAGCCGGACACCACCTGCAATGAACACATGGCACGTGCACTGACATGCAGCTGCCGTGTCACAGTCCGTAGCTACCTGAACATCTTCCTCCTCTCGGGTTCAGGCGCTTCACCAGGAGGCGCTGATCTTAACTAAACTGGAAAAACACACAGAAAGAAAACCCTAGGCGCACACATTACTATAGCATTCAGAGCTCCTGCAAAATAAACATGGGTTACAAAATAGAAAAAAGTGTGGTTTGGAGTGGTTTGGCGTACCTACCATCTGGGCAGACGGGTTTACACACAAAAACCAGGCCGATCCTCCTTCGGCCTCCCAGTGCAGATGAAGGGTTCTGATATGGAATCTAGGCACAGGTACATTGCACCAGCTATGTCAGCTGTCCTTCATTCCATCCGCACTGTTCTCTGCTAGTCGTCATTCTCCTAACTTTCAAACTGAGCCTGTCTCTCCCCAAACACGCTGGTTGACCTACGCTCAGTCTAAATTTAACTCAGGGAGTAGAACTATGGTACTCACTAACGCGTCAGTAGTTATACGGCACCTTTCGGCACCAATCTTATTGTTTCAATATAAATAGCCCATTAAGTATGTTGTTGGTCGTTTACATGAATGAATGAGGCATACCAGCTTCATTGTGACTTTTGGTTTGTGTTCTGGCATCACTTACGCATGCAGTTTTCGTTTGTCTTTCAATTCTTTTTAGAAGTATTTATATTTAAAATAAAATGCAGGTCTAAATAATAGTAAAAATAGTTTTATGTCTTCTGCCTTATCATTTAGAGAACTGTTCCATGTAAGCAAAGTTTTGCTGGTGCATTTTCAGAAAGAGATTAATTAAATAGGTTTCCGAAATGCAAATGGGGTTTGTACTCACCCGCGTCGAAGTGACGAGGAAACAAAAAGAGTCTCGTTATATCTGTAGCACCTGAAAATGTCCACAGGGTGAACTCAGTTACACTCGTTGTCTTTCTCTGTGTGTGTGTGTGTGTGTGTGTGTTCGTTCTATTTGGGTGATTTGATGTATATATCCATTCATTTATTCCTCTGTCTACATGACTGTCTCAAGAGTTGCAATATGAAATACCTCTTTGTACACTTATTGGTGCCTTGGCTAGTAACTGCAATGCTTACGTCCGTGCATGTGTTCGTGAGAGGATGCTTATATATGTCTGTCTGTCTGTCTGTCTGTCTGTCTGTCTGTCTGTCTGTCTGTCTGTCTGTCTGTCTGTCTGTCTGTCTGTCTGTCTGTCTGTCTGTCTGTCTGTCTGTCTGTCTGTCTGTAGAAGTAAATAAAATTATCTACGTCCATTGATATTATGTTGATAAGGACTCGAACCTGTCTCGTAGACGGAAAGAGCAGCAGCACCTCCGCACCGCTGGGCACAAGCGCCCTGACATCGCATGTTGCACTGTGCCTCAGAAACGTTTGTCAGCTCTGTTAGTTCTTTTGCGCAGAAGCAACGAGTTCTGTCCTGTACAAACAAAAAGTTAATGGCCGCGTTCTTGATCTGCTTTTCCAATATTTTCGTTTAAAACGTAGAAGTATGGATGAACGATATCCTTTAAAACAGAAAAAAAGTTTATTGATAACTTTATTCTGTATCATCGATAAGGAACGAAAGAATGCTTTAGCGTTGCTTAAAGTTGATTACCTGCATGGCAGCAAGGGTAAATCGCTTGTTCCAGCATCTTGTCACGCAAAGGTGTACTGTCATGCCACTGAAGTCGCCGACCATATGCTTGAAAGCTCCCCGCTTGGCGGCAGCGCTGTTAACAATGATATTCGTTTTTGTGTCCACGAGGCTGCTATCAATCATGCAACCCAAATAACGAACGTCCGTTGCAACTTTCTGTTGAGATGCTGAAAAGGACATATTCCATTATGTCTTCTTTACTTTGACTTGCTATCTACGTGTATATATGTATATATGCATGCACATTGTATATACTTTGACTTGCTATCTACGAGTATAT
>SMGT01010949.1:545580-580168 GCA_004794575.1 Lanistes nyassanus
GACTTGCTATCTACGTGTATATATGTATATATGCATGCACATTGTATATACTTTGACTTGCTATCTACGTGTATATATGTATATATGCATGTACATTGTATATACTTTGACTTGCTATCTACGTGTATATATGTATATATGCATGTACATTGTATATACTTTGACTTGCTAACTTGCTATATATATATAGATACTTTGACCTGCTTCCTAAGTATACATACTATATCTTGCTACCTACTATATATGCGGACGCATACACGCACAAACGCACGCACGCACACACGCATTGATTGACTTGCTACCTACTCTATAACCGTTTCCAGATCCAGTTAGTGGTGCAAGAAAGTCTATGATTTTCCTATTTACACAACTACAGTAGTTGACGCAAGTTAGAAATGGATGAAACTGGAGGTCTACTAAAGTGACTGATACAAGATTTTCTTTCTAGGGTCTAATTTAAGATAGGGAAGTGACTGATAAAAGATTCTCTTTCTAGGGTCTAATTTAAGATAGGGAAGCGAAGTTGTGGATAGTTGGGGGAGGGGGGGAATTGGTGCTTAACGTCCAGCCGCAAACTATGTGCATATCAGGGCAGCTACTAGATTGCCAATTGTTAAGTCTTAGGTATGACTCGGCCGGGATGCGAACCACCGACCTCCCGCCTCGGAAGCGGACGCCTTAACCACTAGACCACCGAGGCGGTCGTGGATAGTTGGATAGGTTAGTTTAGCTTTCACCATACGTAACGTTTTAGATCATTTTACTTGAGATTTACTGTTCATATTTGTTTTCTCTTCGGCAAGAGGGTGCTTTGACAGTTAAGTGAATAGGAATCATGGATTCTAGAAGATCGATAGTGAAAATCGTGGGATGAGGTTTCCAATATGCATCGTGTGTAAGCGTTCGTGCGCTCGCGTGCGTGTGTGTTGGTTGGTGGATGGGGGCGTGTGTTGGCTGCATATGTGCGTGCGTGGGTTTGCATAATTGCATCCGCCTGCCGCGATAACAGCGGTAGTTGCTGATTCTAAATGACACATCAAGCAGATTATCGTTTCTCTTGTGTGCTAGGGAGTGATATCTTAGAAGCAATTAAGTTCAACACGGATGTCACACAGTATACTCACTCAGCGGGAGAAATATCAGTTGAAGAATAAATGTTAGCATCTTGCTAACCATTACTTCCCGTTTATATCGATTGTATAAGTGACGCAGTTCCTTTAGTCTTCAGGAAAATATATGACGTATTAATGGCACACAAACTTTACGTAAAAACCTCAAGAACGCGCAGGAAGAAGGATATAGCCAAGACGACCCCTTCTCAAGCACAATTTTTTTTATTGACGTACATATATCACTTTAAAATATATTATAAGCGTAATGTCGCTATTAAAATATTCCTATAGTATAAATGAAAATATAATATATAAATAATATAATATTTATGTACATAATTCATTAAAAAATCTTTCTAAAATTGTATTTGCGTGGACTTGGTTATACAAGCTTGCGCGCAAGATAATTTCAGCTTTTTAGACTGTAAACATTAACACACATACACACGCGCACATCCAGTTTTTCTCCTTCCCTGAAATGAGAACCCATACAGAAAACACAGTATTCCATGGCGACATAAAGCTACAGAACACGTGAGAGACAACGATCTCTCCTGTCATAGCCTGTATTGCTATCGATTCGTCAGCAGAGAGTAGCGCTCACAAGCGTGGCGAGACAGACATTGCTTGGCCTGCATGGCATGTGTACAGACAGCTTAGAACCAGTCTCTAGTTTAATGCAGACGTTTTCTCTACCAGTTGATTGTTGTTTTGTAGTTCACTCCCTTACTGTTTGTGTCAGCGATCATTAAATGCTACCGACTGTTGGATAAATAGAAACATCACGAACAGAGTAATAAAATAAACGTTTGAGTGTTCCGTTGATTCAATGGCGGGTTGAGTTCGTTTGTCCTGAAAAGCTCACATTATCTTGCCCATCCAGACGAAATACCGACAGATTCTTATAATGGACATCGCCTGGACATTTTCGAAACCTTGAGATCCTGCCAGCCGTTATCACGACTATCAGGGCAAAGGTCAAATGAACTCAGCAACGGGGTCAAGGTGACTGTCTGGTGCTGCATGAGAACGCTGGCGCCTTCAAAGCTTTTTTTTTTTTTTTGCTTTGAAACCACGAAAACTGTGAAGCGTCTACACCAGCCTTAGAGACCACAGCCAGGACTGTCAGTTGTGCGATCGACATAGACAGGGTTTCATACAGCATAAGAGCCAGATTTAAAAAATGCTGACAAAGCTTTGCTTCAGATACAGGGCTGCATAAAACCCACGGAAGAGAAAGAAAATAAGTCTTTTGTAGTAAATGCAGTGTTAAAGTTACAAACGTCGTCGTCGTCGTTGTTGTTGGAAGCCAAATTCGTGGGTTAAACACAGCAACCGAGTTAAGAAAGGAAAGTGTTGTTGATAAAATTGGCTTTTTATTGATTTTCTTCTTTCTCCTTCATAAAATTACATAGTTGTAGAAAATATGTGGCTCTATTCGAAAAATAAGTTATATATACACACCTATACACACGGTCGCAAGAAGAGCTCTCTAAAGTCGTAGAAATGGAATACAAAATAATATCAAATCAGTAAGAACAGCAATTTTAAAAACGCTGCCCAAGCTTTTTGCGTCTTTAGAAATTCATTGTGATATCTAAAATCAATATCAATATTGTATAAACTATTTTTCAGACATTATCAACCGTTATAAGCTCTTATAAAATTGAAACCCCGACGACATTTTGCTTCCATATAAACACGTGTGCTGCCTTCTGTAAAGGTAACAAATATAGTTAATATGTCCTGAATTAAAGCACATTCAAGATCAGTCATATATGCTATAGACAATGTAGACTGCATAATTAAAACTCATGCATATCATCATCATTATTATTAAACGAATCTCTAGGTATTTATCATCCCACATCTTTAAAAGTCGAGATCAGTAAATAAAAAGTTATAACATTGAAATTTTATGGAGGGGGCAGTGTACTGGACTGAATAATATACTTTAAAGTATGTAAATAGAGATGATTATATAATTATGTTACATTTATTCTTATCTCTCTCTCACTCTCTTTCTATATATATATAGCTATATGTCTCAATAGTAGACGCACTAGAAATAATTTAATGCGGGGAATTGTAACAGTTCTCAAATAATAACGAAGCCGACGATGACTACTGTTTGTGGTTTTATGGGTTGAAGGCTTTTTCAACAGAACGAATGTGCATCCCATTTCGCTGACAGTCGCCAAAGTCAAACAGACAACTGGTCTGTATTCATGACTTCTCTTTCCGAAGTAACTAGATCCTAAACTTAATAGGAAGCTTAAGTGCTTATAATCAGATTTCACACAAGTTGTGTTGCTCGCCAATCTTTGATGCTCTTATGATACTCCGCAAAGTTAGCGAAACAAAATTCTCGGTAAAGACATGGAAGCAAGATGTTGGCCGTTATTGCAGAAAACCGGAAACGGCCAAGTGCGGCTGGTTAAACTACTGCTTCGGAAGATGTGTCTGTGCCACTGCCTGACGTGCTGGATGGGACAGCATTCCATTCCACGTTGTTCTTTTTGATCTTCTGTTTCTTCTGTGTCTTCTTCTGTTTGTTTTGTGCGCTCTTTCCTTTCTGTTTGTTCTCGACTTTCTTTTTCTGCAACACACACGTATGAGCGCCATACACATACGTATGGAGCGACGCACACACAATAGTAACTCTTATTGAATGGCTATTTTCCTCAAATATGCTGAATATGTTGTGCCTACCACATATGTCTAATGCATAGACATATATGTACATATACGTTATTCATACATATGTATTACTCCTCACAAAAAGATCAACAATACACATTTGACATTGTGTATACCGTATGCTGCGTCTGTTGCATACGGGTAACGCACCATTCCGTGTAAACAAGGGTGAGTGTTTGTTGCTAACGTTCCGTCGCAAACTATGTGGATATCAGGACGGTGTTGGTTAGACAAAGTTTACGTGCTGTCACACGTGGGACTGATGGCGCAACACGGGCTTCAGTCCCACCCAGTCACATTATACTGACACCGAACCAACCAGTCCTAGTACTGTTCCCTACAGTGCCAGGCGTCTGGCAGGGCAGTTACTAGATTGCCAGTTTTTAAGTCTTGGGTATGACTCGGCCGGGATGCGAACTTCCGACCTCCCGCCTCGGAAGTGAACGCCTTAACCACTAGACCACCGAGGCAGTGGGAACCAGTGGCGCCATGTTGTCTTCACTGACGATGATGGGGGTCTGTGCTGCTGCTGAGCATGACCGGAACGGAGGTGGCCGTCTCAAAGTTTGGATTGGAATCTGACCACAGACGTAAGGCCCTCGTTGTTTTTAGAAGAGGCGCTGTGAACACCTCACCATATTTGGATGACATCATCAGACCCTGGAAGATGCCACCTGGCGAGACAGCTTGGTGCTGACTTCATTTCCATAGATGATAATGCACCAAGTCACAGACCCCCTCTTGTCCAGAGCGAGGTCAACCTTAACGACATTCCACGCCTGCCCTGAACATCATGTTCCGCGGGACCTTAATCCCTTAGAACAGGCACGGAGCACTCTTGGTAGAGCTGTTTCTTGGTAGACCCTGGTTTGTCAAGAGGAAGCGCCGGTGGCTCGTTAGAGGACCATCCCTCGGGCAAAGCTGGGCAGGCTGAATATTTGTCAGTGGTCCAGGGCCGAGCACATTCAGGCTGGGGTAATACTTAATGACTGCGGCAGCCACCAAACGTGGGGATAACTTGGGGGTTTTTTTTTGACACTGAGATGTCTTTACAAAGCATTTTTGACATTTTTTTTGGTTCAAGAAACCGATTTCATTCCGGATTGCGTTGGATATAGTAGATGACATGATGGCAAACGAATCCAGAAATGGACACCTGCAGGTAAAATTATTCGTTGCCGTTGGTGATTCTTTAAATATGTGTTGCCTTATGTGTAAAAAACCACATGCTGTGGTTAGCCGCACCTTTGCCGGCTGTAGATCCATGTTCTTGTGTAATGCTTACTTTGCCTGGCTGTAGATCCATGTTCTTGTGTAATGCTTACTTTGCCTGGCTGTAGATCCATGTTCTTGTGTAACGCTTACTTTGCCTGGCTGTAGATCCATGTTCCTGTGTAACGCTTACTTTGCCTGGCTGTAGATCCATGTTCTTGTGTAATGCTTACTTTGCCTGGCTGTAGATCCATGTTCCTGTGTAATGCTTACTTTGCCTGGCTGTAAGGCAGAGTTGAACCTCGCTTTGCTTTCTCGACATCACAGTGGGATTCAAATCCTCCCCGTCCCCCCCACCCCGACATAATACGTCGCTGAACTCGGGCGGGGAGGCGATTAGTTTAATCTACATCGGTGCTGTAATTAGCAACAAAACGACGATAATTTAAGAAATAATAAAAGTACCAATTCCAAATCTTTGACTCTTTATTTTTGAACTGATACAGTCGTTGTGGATCTCCGGGCTGTAATCAGCAACAATTAAAACCATCACTTATTTAATAATTTTTTAGACAGTGCCGATTCCAAATGTTTGAGGGTTTTTTTTATTTTTGAACTGATCCAATTGTTGTGGGGTTCCAAACTCGAATCGCAAATCGAAGCTTTACAGGGTCCTAATGCACATTTATCCTAGTGGAATAAAGTCCCCTTAGTTTTTGGGGGAATCAAAAATTGTTTCTCATCACAGAATGTTAAAAATCAGCAGCTCATAAGACCGAAAAGAATGCAGATAGACTCTGTGGCCTTTCAAATAATCTAGAGGCCGACCCATTAGGAGTAAAGGTTTTAAAAACTAGACCGAATGCAAAGTACGTGCGATGTTTTACATTGAGATACTCACGCTGATTGATGTTTTCTTATTCAGGTCCCTTTCAGCAGGTTTATATCTGTTCAACACAAACTTTAATTAAACTGACAGTTTTTTAAAAAGATTCGTTTTCTAATTTGGTAGTGGTTTAAAATTATTCAGAGTGTATTATGATCACAAATTACAAGTTTATTGCTCTCAATATACCAGACAAATTTTAAAATCCTTACTACAAGCAATTTCCCAATCTGTACACGAACTGAATCGAAAGGCATTTAATTCGTACGAATGTATTAGAAAAAATTTAAAGACTACCCCCAATGAAGCCTTTAACTGACCTGTGAAAAATGACATGCAAGTCTGCTGTAAAGATTTCGAACACTTTTTGAGTATTTAAGCAAGATGGTACAAAAATTAATTTTCTGTTTCTAAATACATCAGCAATGTCAACTTCACCTTGATTTGAAGATATTTAACAGCTCTGAGGGGTTCATTTTCAAGGAGTTAAGGACTTCTTTGGCCAGTTATTTGAGTTAGTTTTCTGTAAAACGTGTGTTTGCTTTTTTATGTGCGTGTGCGTGCGTGCGTGCGTGCGTGCGTGTGTGCGTTCGTGTGTGTGTGTGGTGAGGTGGGGTGAGATGAGGTAAAGCGTGTGAGGCAAAAGAGAAAAGATTGGCAAGATAGCTGAGATATTTAAGATAGGTGAGTAAAGTGAGATGTGAGGTGTGGGTGAGATAGTGAGTGAAAAAAAGAGAGAGTCTAGAATAATGTTTAAGAGGGAGAGACAGAGAGGGAATGAGCGGTGGGGAACAGCCAGGAGAGCTTTTAATGATAATTTTTATGCCATGCTTCAGGCGTGTATTTTCAGGGTGCTTATTTTTCGACAATTTTACCACTTCTTACAACAATTTTTTTATAAACAGGTAAAACATTGTGCGAAGGACACAAAAGTAAGAGTACAATCCATTGTATGAGGAATGCGACCTAAAGAACATTACCTACCTTTGGTAAAAAAAATACGCAATAGTTATCAATACCAGCGACCCGACTATTCCCAGAACGATCAGTAAGGCTTTTCTCCCGGTTGTCATTTCCGTCTCCGGCACTGCATGCCCCAAAATATTTACAGATGCACACATATACATGCACACAGTCTCGCATTTACACACCATTGCGCGCGCGCACGCGCGCACACACACAAACACAATCAAGCACACACACACATGCACCCAATTACCCACACACGGGCAGACACACAGTAAACATATGCTTGAACGAAAACATGCACTCAAAATTAAATATGTTTATAAACGCGATCTATACTGGTTAGATACTTGTGACAACTTTGAAGAGATGTATTTTCATTAAATGAATTTTTAATAAAACCCATCCATCTGTCCATTCGCACGAACATCGATCCGTCTTGCTGATTGGATGAATCAATCATCCATCTACTAGTCCAGTCCGGTCCGGTCCGGTCCGGTCAGTCAGTCAGTCAGTCAGTCAGTCAGTCCCTTGAAAATCTTATTTTCCTGATCATGTAAATGTTATAATGACTAACCGTCGACAACCCCAGCACCACTGTTGTCAGGATCCACTACAGGCCCAGTGGAAGGCCTTTCCGTTTTGGTTTCCTGATTCTTGACCTCGAAATTATAATCTCCTTGAATAGAAAGTGGAGTGAAAAAATGCAGAGAAACATTACACTACAGTCAGAGGGAGCTAAAAATAGACAGACATTCAAGCAGATTTAATGATTCTTCGTTGATATTTACTACCAATGTTGGTCAGAAAGCGCTCACACACACACGCACTCAAGCACGTACGCATACGTACGTACGCACATATAAATACACATATACATAGTTGTTAGATATATGTGAGCTTTAACGAGACATTCTTTCATTAATGTCGATGAATTTCCAAAGACATCCATCCATCCATCAGTCCATTCGCCCAAACATCGATCCACCCGTCTTGCTGTCTGACTCTTCTGTCATTTATTTATCCATCTAACTAGTCAACCTGTCAGTCCGTCATCACTAAATGAGTCCATTCCTGAAAATAGTTTTTCTTATGTAAATGTTATAATTTCTAACCAAAAAGCGACTAACCACTGAGGCTTCCCTTATTGGTTTCCAGAAATCGGATCACGTCTGGGTTGTGCTCTTTAACCTCAAAATTATTATCGCCTTGAACAAAAGGTTGAAAAGAACACAGTAGAGAAATGTTAAACTGCACTGCAATGGAGCTAAAGGTTGCACGCAGACCCAACATTTTGTAACACGTGTTACAAGGCAACGCAAGCACACTCGAACATTCTTTGTAGATATTTAAGACCAGAGTTGATCAGAAATGTGAAATACACTCTTTCTAATTCATGGACAATCCATTTTCACAGGAGCTCTATCATCTGTTGTCTTTACCAGTACTTCTATGTGCAGGTTACTTATATGCTGTGTTTTGCTTTTTAGACATGTCTTGAGTTTGTAATGTTTTCAGGTTGTGCTTGATACACAGTGAGGGCATAGAATTGTCATTGCAAACTTCTATAAAAATCAGGCACAGATGGTTTTAAGATTACCTTATCTTCCATCCTACCTGTTTGCCTGCCTGTTTGTCTTATTGTCTGTTTGTCTGCCAGTCTGTCTGTGTATATTTTTCCACGTCTCCTCGTTAGCATAGTAAGTGAAGGCTATCGAAGGTTTCGCCTGTCCACAACCGTTGAGCATTGACGTGTTATGAGTGAAATATTTATTCTTAATTGTTTGTTTCCCTTCCCCCCCCCCCGCAAGCTACCCGGTTGTCTACCCCCATTGGAGACAAAGGAACCTGTTCAATCGCCAGTCACACACTTGGCCCAGTCCCATCCTATTTCCATGATTCCCAAGTCCACCCATCTCTTGTTTAAATGCGTTGTAGTTCACTTACGTGGAAAGATAGGGTAGAACAAGCCACTAGTGTTTATATTCTCTCGAGTCACCTGAGGGAAACCTTTATTCTCCGCACTCAGGGCTGAGGAAAGGAAAGATGTATTATTTAAAGACATCCTTAGCACGACACATCGTAACTGTCCAAGTTCAAAATGACGACCACAAAAGCTGCAAAGTGACTGATTGCCGCAGTTACGAATAAAGAAGACGTCTACGCACTTTGGGGAAAATGTCTCCAGTGAACAAGGCCTCTATCGTATTCAACCTTGGAATAAAAACATCTGGGTCATGAATGTCTAGTTTCTAAGTTAACAAGGCCTCTATCGTATTCAACCTTGGAATAAAAACATCTGGGTCATGAATGTCTAGTTTCTAACTTAAACAGATATGCAAGAATAGAGAAACCCACATAATCACAGTATGCCGCAAGACTACGTCCTCTGTTTCAGGTTTACAAGGTTGCATTATTTCCTCCAGATGACAGGGATGAATTAATTGCCAAATAATAATAACTCCTTTCTGTTCCTTCCATACACATCTTAAAGTATTAACTTTCTTATCGGGGTACGTAGGGGGAACCTAATTCTGACTCTATTCAAGCACTTGGTTATAAGAATAATTATGAACTCGTGTCTTCAAACACTAGAATGCATGTGTAGTTTTCACTGTCAGAGGTCTTGTCGACCCAGAATTCAATAGAAACTGATCAGTGGCGCCAACCATGAAGTGGCGCCCAGGGCCCGTGCCATACTTGTCTTACCTCAGATGCGACGCTGGCTGAAAGATATTTTCTGGTTTATATTATCGAAACTATAGTGATATCGCTCCAGCTGTTATTAGAATACATTAGATCTAGAATTTTCGGAAGTTTCCACGAACAGCACATTTTCTAGCCACATTTCTCGGCGTTTTCGTCCGCTATAGATTGTTTATGTTCCACGATCCTTACCATGAACATCGTACACTTTGAAGTAGCTGTCGCGACCAGTCTTGCCAGCACACTTTTGGCTTTCATCGCCCGCACAGGGTAAGTTGCACAATCGTCCTTCCCATTGCGTGAAAGATTTCAGAATGATTCGAAAGTCCCAGTCGCAGCAGCACGTGTCTGGAGACTAAGCACGTCGACAGCCCTTTACGCTTTTCACGCACGCACACACGCACGTACTCACGCACATACGCACGCATTTACTTCTCCGTCCATCTGTGTGGATCCATGCATGTTTCTATATATATATATAATTTATGCACGCATATAAATATATAGACAAAAATCAGTCTCTACAAAAGTTGAAGAAATATATTACTTATGGGCTTTTCCCACATATTCACCTTCCCCAGTAAACTGTGGCATACAAACTCCGTCTCACACTGGTTTGTGAAGATCGTACGGAAAACTCAAGGTATTATGAGAACATTATTACCTATCCCATGGTGCTTGCCAAAGAACTACTATCTTCATGGCATTCTGAGAGAATTAAAAATGGCGACTTCTTTGCGAGGAGTTCAGCATACAACAGTTATACCTTCAAGATGGCAAAGGGCACCTTAAGGATGTCACAATAGGCTACACAGAGCTGCGGGTGCATTCGGCCTGAGGTTAGCTCTTCCATGTTAGGTTGTTCAGAATTTGAAGAGCACAATGTGTAGCTTGCAAATCTGGGTATTGTATAACAGCCTTTCCAGCCAACTACAAGAGAATACGCAAGCACATAGACCCAATCACTACGTAGTCAACCCACATTTCCCAACATTCCCAACACCCATTCCTAAGCCCCTTGCACCCATCCACTCCTTCCCCTCTCTCTCTCTCTCACTCGCATAGACACACATTCACATGAAAGAACACACACACACATACACACACACACACATACACACGCACACACACAGACCATAACCTGCTTAGCGCAAACACACAGCAAGTTTTACACCCAGCATACGAAATCTGCCAGCACAATCTACTTATCCAGCATCTAACCCACCCACAACTTAGAGGGTAAGGTTATAAAAAGCATTTTGTAATGAGACAGTCTGGCAACCCTATTAATTCGTATAACTATATTGCTAATAGGTTGCTAGATTTACAAACACCATACGTATTTGCGCACTGGGCTTCCTTTGCTAATTAGCTCCTCAAATTCCATATGTAACTTCCGGGCTATAGGATTATTCCTTTTACATGGGGACTGCTTGCGGGTGCAATAACTTGCTCAAAAGAGTTGAAAGACCATCTGCGCTTTGGCATGGAGGTCACAGGCGTGTGCAGTTTGCAAGAACACAACGTCCCACCCTGTACATTAGGATACACTTTGTTTCATGCTGTAACAGTGGACGCCAGTGTGCGTGAAAATCAACGATAGCGCGTTCGCGAACAGCGCAGAAGGCAGCCAAACGTGACCCAAGAGCCCAGACAATGTGTGCAAACCAACGGTGTGCAGATGACAAAGCAAAGCTGAAGAAGTTATACACTACAATCCTGGAGAAAACCGCGTGTACTGTGAACACAGTTCAGCCAGTGTTCAGGGACCGGTGTGTATGCGTCGAAAGGCAGTTTGTAGCCATGCTTCCAAGATGACTCAGCTATGGTGATCGTGACAGGGCCATTGGGTGGCTGCAGAAACATTAGGGTCCAGGAAGGTGGTCGTCGATCGGGAATATCCCATTAAGTCATTGTAACACTGCGAGACCCCTGCATCAGTGACTATATCGATGTTTTGCCAATGATTAGTCTGCGCTGCACCTGCTCTGACTTTCGTGTGCGTGGGTTGTGTCCTTCGTGGCAGGGAATCTTGCTGTTGCAATGAAAATAGCCCGTTAAAAATGTTGTTGGTTGCTAAATAAATGAAGGACGTACACCAGCTTCCTTGTGACTTTTGGTTTGTGTTTTGGCATCACGTACGCATGGAGTTTTCAATTCTCTTAGAAGTAAATATATGCAATAAAATTAAGCCTGCTACTGAAGCTTAAACTTAATAAACTTGATGAACTTAAAAAGGCTATGCACAATCTCGGAATTGACCTACAACTAAAATGATCAATGGTCTCCGAGCCCTAAAAAGAAAATAAAAGACTATCAAGTAAACTATAGGACAAACGTAAATGAAGAAAATTAAAAGTAAAAAGTCAAAGTCAAAGCAGAACACATCGACGTGAAGCAGTATCACATGTGAGACTTAAAGGTAGAGAGAAATAGAATGTAGGAAACGGGCGTCAATAGGATTGACTGGCAAGGACTCCACCATTCAGGCCACATACAGCCACCTCCCACCAACAAAGTGAAAAACATGGGGGAGTTCACGTAGCCACCACCAGTGCAAGACGCCCAACTGCAGGTCTCCCCCTTCCTTCCTTCTCCCAAATAATAATAATAAATAATAAATGTGGATTTTTCACACGCGAGAACACATTTCATGCACACTTCGCACAAATCCACTCTCTCCTCCCACACAGTGTGAAATCAACTCGAGGTAGCATTTTCCTTCTCAAATCATCATCATCATCATCATCATCATCATCATCATCATCATCATCATCATCATCATCATCATCATCATCATCATCATCATCATCGACGACGACGACGACATAAAAATGCTGCATTTGTAAATGGCAAAATAGATTTATTTATTCCGCCTTATAAGATAATAAAATGTTTAACCAGCAACTTGCTGGTGCATTTGCAAGACAGAATTAAAGAAATGGGTGTACGGAATGCACATGCGATTTGTACTCACCCGAGTCGAAGTGACTAGGAGTCATAAAGTGTACAATTTGATTTGTAGCACCTGAAAATGTTCAGCGGACTAGTTACACTCGTTCTTTCTATTTCGTCAGCAAGAGTGTCCCTCTCTCTCTCTGTTCGCTCTATTTGTGTGATTGTTCTTCCATGCAAAATTTGTATTTATCGATCATTTATTTATTCCTCTGTCTACATGACTGTCTCAAGGGTTGCAACATGAAATACCTCTTTGTACACTTATTGGTGCGTTGGCTAGTAACTGCATGATTACGCGAGTGCATGTTGTGGTGGGAGAGTGTTTATTTATGCGGACGTTTGTATTTTTCTGTCTGTCTGTCTGTCTGTCTGTCTGTCTGTCTGTCTGTCTGTCTGTCTGTCTGTCTGTCTGTCTGTCTGTCTGTCTGTCTGTCTGTCTGTCGACTTAAATAAAATTAGCCTGTAAGGATGGTACTATGCTAATAAGGACCCGAACCTGTCTCATAGACGGAAAGAGTCACCGCACCTCCGCAGCGCTGACCACAAGCGCCCTGACATCGCATGTTGCATTGTTTGTCCGAAACACTTGTCAGATCTTTCAGGTCACTCGCGCAGAAGCAACTAGTCCTGTCCTGTACAAACAAAATGTTCATACCCATGTTCCTGGTCTGTTCTCATATTGCCGTTTGAAGCGGAGATGTATGGATAAACGCTGTCCTTTAAAATATAGTCTATTGATAACTTTAAACTGTACTGTCTTCGATAACGAACGAGCGAGTGCTTAAGCAATGTTTGAAGTCCATTACCTGCATGGCAGCAAGGGTAAATCGCTTGTTCCAGCATCTTGTCACGCAGCGTTGTACTGTCATGCCACTGGAGTCGTCTTCCATGTCCGTGAAAGATCCTCGTCCAGGCAAGCGAATGGCGTCTTGATTTTCTGCAGGGGCCACCATGCTTCTATGGATCACGCAACCCAAAGAACGAACGTGCGTTGTCTGAGATGCTGAAAATGAAAGATTCCAAGGCAATGGAAGAATAACCCAGTCAATAACTGCCATCTTGTGGCATGTACTGTGTGCTGGTTCCTTCCCCTCTCTCTACTCACGCCAAATAAGTGTCTAGATCTACTACATGGGATTCTCCCTCTGCGTTTTTTTTTCGTTTCCTGTTTGTACTGATGAAGGGGTAATGCCCCGGAACGTCGACTTTGTCGGTTTTTGTTGTACTTGGTTCAGATAATGTTGTTCTCACTGTTTTCACTGCAAGTAAGAGCCATTTGTTCCTATCTACGTATATATACACTTTGACTTGGTACCTGGGTGTATATAAATGAAATAAATATGACGAGGCCCTTAAACGTGTACACGGCAATCAGCGTGCAAGGCATATCACCAAAGTTCATTTTCGTACGAAAAGTATTTTCCCTTGCCTCCCTTGACAAGCCAAAACGTACAAGTCACCGTTGTGTGTAGCTAATCAAATGGCGGGCTCTACAACCGGACTGTGTTTCTGGTGGAAGGGGGGGGGAAGGGGTAGGGGTGGGGGTTAGTAAAGGGTTAGGGGTGGGGATTACAAAAGAGGTAGGGGTGGGCGGGTTAAGATTATGACTTGTTCATGCTCTTTATTCGAAGAAAAAATCCTGAGTAGCGCCGGGTCCCCTGGCTAGAATATATATATGACGATGAAGGGCTCCTGATGAAGGGGTAGTCCTGTTCTAGCTTGTTCCAGTTACCTTGTTTTAATTTTAATTTACTGTTCATATTTGTTTTCTCTTCGGCAAGAGGGTGCTTTGACAGTTAAGAGAATAGGAATCGTGGATTCTAGAAGATCGATAGTGAAAATCGTGGGATGAGGTTTCCAATATGCATCGTGTGTAAGCGTTCGTGAGCTCGCGTGCGTGTGTGTTGGTTGGTGGATGGGGGCGTGTGTTGGCTGCATGTGTGCGTGCGTGAGTTTGCATAATTGCATCCGCCTGCCGCGTTAACAGCGGTAGTTGCTGATTCTAAATGACACATCAAGCAGATTATCGTTTCTCTTGTGTGCTAGGGAGTGGTATCTTAGAGGCAATTAAGTTCAACACGGATGTCACACAGTATACTCACTCAGCGGGAGAAATATCAGTTGAAGAATAAATGTTAGCATCTTGCTAACCATTACTTCCCGTTTATATCGATTGTATAAGTGACGCAGTTCCTTTAGTCTTCAGGAAAATATATGACGTATTAATGGCACACAAACTTTACGTAAAAATCTCAAAATGGCGCAGGACGAAGGAAATAGCCATGGGCCGACGGAAAGTGCTGGGCAGCAGCAGCGGCGGCACTCAATAAAGTATGTAGCGCGAGCTTCCACAAAAGGCCTGGCTCTGTTTACGGAGAGAGAGAGGAAAGTTTGCGGAGCTGACTCGCTCCATCACATGTAGAATTGTTTAATTTGCCGTATACCAAAAGTGATTTGTACACGCAAAGTCAAATACTGCTGCACTTGTAGATTATCTTCCTTACACAAAAAACAAGGATTTCGCTTCAGGGCGATGCAAAGAACCTGTCCTCGCATTTGTGAATGAAATCTCGTCTCTTGACCCATCTTGGTCTCCACCATCTTTGATATAGCCAAGACAACCGCTTCTCAAGTATAAAAATATTTTATTCACGTATATATATATATCACTTTAAAATATATTATAAGCATAAAGTATATATTAAAATATTTCTAAATGTGTATATAATTTATCAAAAATAAAAGCTTTCTAAAATTGCATTTGCGTGGACTTGGATAAAAAAACTTGCAAGCGAGGTAATTACAGCTTTTGAGACTGCAAACATTAACACACTCGCACACAGACATACACGCGCATGCACACACACCCCGGTCTCACGCATTGATACTACGCATGTACAGCTGAACTCCGTTGCAGAGAAGGTGACCGGTAAAGCCGGTTGATCTGCCAGTTCCAGTTTGTCGTCATTTGAGTCAGCACCAAATTGGCCTCGACCTTGCAATTACGATGATAACAATGGTGAGAAAGGACTTCCGGTCACCCTGATTCAGCCTTCCCCTCCGATCCCTTGTTCTGCTCCTCAGCGATAGAACGGTCTCTGTAGAGGAGTCTTCTGTTTCTTCTGAAAAAAAGCCCGGTCGTATAGGGAAGATACGACAATGACAATGTTAACTAATATGTGATCTTTGCTTGTGTATATCTCAAGTGAGTTTTGAGATTTTCCCGTTGATTGATTGATTGGCTGATTGATTGGCTGATTGATAGATGGAATGATTGACTGATATTGATTGGCTGATTTATTGATTGGCTGATTTATTGATTGGCTGATTTATTGATTTACACTCTCCTTTCTGGGAGGTACAGGCGTGTCATGCCTCATTGAAAGCAGGGTAAAAGAGAAGTTTTGTACAGCATGACATGTTCATGTCTGCAGAATGAAGCGGACAGACTTTACACGGAAGGGTGGGGTGTGTGTATAAAACCGTTAGAACCCTTTCCCAGCCCAGTACGATAATATGGATACACAAACATTGCTGCGTACACGCATTAATACGCAAATTGCGCGCGCGCACATAATTACACTCACTCTCTCTCTCTTTTTCTCTCTTTACCATACATACACAAATTATTTGTATACACGTAGATTGCACAAGCTAAACACGTACACTCACACGCGTGCGAGCATGCTCTTGACAGAAAAAAAAACAATATAAAGTACCCAGCTTGGCCATGGGGGTCGACTATTCCGGAGATCTTTTCCTGGGACTGCTGTACCCATTTGTTGGTAAGCCGGGTATTCGTAAATCTCCTCTGGTTTTTCCCCTCCCCTGAAATGACAACCCATACAGAAAACAGAGTGTTCCATGGCGACATAAAGCTACAGAACACGTGAGAGACAAATAACGATCTCTCCTGTCATAGCCTGCTGACTTTTTTCCAAGTATTGCTATCGATTCGTCAGCAGAGAGTAGCGCTCACAAGCGTGGCGAGACAGACATTGCTTGGCCTGCATGGCATGTGTACAGACAGCTTAGAACCAGTCTCTAGTTTAATGCAGACGTTTTCTCTACCAGTTGATTGTTGTTTTGTAGTTCACTCCCTTACTGCTTGTGTCAGCGATCATTAAATGCTACCGACAGATTCTTATAATGGATTTCGCCTGGACATTTTCTCTCGTGGCGCTTCAGTTGTATTCAGCAAACTCACAGAGTAAATTGATGGAATTGAAATCACTGTTCTAAACGGTGCATTAAATATGTCTTGTTTGTAGTTTCAGTTTGATAATTTTTTTTCAAATGATCGAAAATCAAACGGCTATGAATGAAAACCGGCAGCCAATTGGGAGATATTTTTGTGGTGGACCTCGTTAGAATTAAGAAATAATGGTAGGACTGTTAATTAGTACGAGGCGAGGCTGAATGGGGTTTAGATTAAAAGCTAGAGAACTGCAGCTGCTGGCCTGTATACCGATGATCTCTTAAGGGTTTTTAAAGGGACTTTTAAAAATTATTTTTCATTTGTGTTTGTGCTGAGGTCTTTAAAATAGATTTAAAAGAAATGAGTGAGTGAGGTGAACAAACACAAGACCCAAAACGCAAAGAATGTTATCGGCCGCAAGCAAGTACCTGATTTTATCGATTAAGATAAGAAAACCAGCCACCAAGATCCCGATGAAGCCGAGGATAGCCATCACCAGCAAAAACACTTTGGATCCTGGCATGTCCGGCGAGCGAGTGTCAACCGCTGCAACAAGTCAAGAATAGGTGTCCAGCGCTGCTAGAGAAGGCATCACACAGTGCAACCCGCACAGCAAGCAAACGATACTTTTTTGGTGGGTGGGTGGGAGGTAGGAACAAACGACTACTACTTGGAGTGAAAACAGTGAGAACAACAGGCTAAATGGGACAAGTAAAAGGATAAAAACAGACAAAGTCGACACCAAGTCAGCAGAAATACACCAGCACCATAACACTTCAACAGCCCTCTCCACACCAGAGACCACTTGAAAGTCTATGCTATTCGAGATATCAAAGGGGACTCATATGGATCGTAAACATATGGAGTCGTACTTCATATCCAGATTTGGCACCGACAAAGGGGCAATGCTCCGGAAACGTCAACTTTGCTTTACTTGGTGCATTTAATCTGTTGTTCTCACTCAAACCAGGCATTCTTTGTCTTTCTGTAAGGGCATTCCATTCTTATCTCTGCACTCTTTCTTCTCTCTATCTTTCACTTCTCGTTTGGCCTATCTCTCTACTGTGAATTCCTGTATCCTGCATCAGATTTCGGTTCAGTCATAAATGTAGGTTTCTCATTGGAAATGAAGTTGCGATGGACTCGCATGGCATCTTCCAATTTTGAAGATGTCTACAACTAGGAGAGCTGGACGAGAATGTTTTCCCACGCGGATTTTCTTAACTTGGAACAAACAGACGTGTGCCGAGTTAGAATCATCATCTAAACATCATTTTTAGCGCGAAAACGTAGGCTTCAACTTGTTCATGCAAACAGAAGCCCATGCCTACTACTAAACCTTAATCCTACACTTAATACTACTTCTAGCCCCAGTTGTTATGGGTATCGAACCAGGCACTTTTCATCTCTGAATGTCAATGTCTTTACCGCTCGGCTGTTGATCACCACGACTTGTTTTTGTTAACTGTAGCTATAAGAAGTTGCACTGTGACGTCTGTCTGTATGTCAGTATGCCTCCCCAGACTCATGTTGGGATTCTCCTTTGGCGACACCCTGGAACTGATGAAGGGAAAAGTATTCGCGAGCAGGCCATCACCAATGCGAAACCTTCTGACGGGGTTTAACTCATGACACGCCAAAGCTTGCCCGTTATTTCGCGAGGCGATAAACCCAGAGACAGAGATATAAACTATGATAACAAAAAAATGTCGATGACTGGGTCGCCTGGAGTGTCCTGAGGTTGTTACTCCTGCTGCTAACACTATGGTACTGGTAGACACTACTCACTGTCCACAACACTGGCTGGCTCGAAAACAGGTTTGGCCAGATTCTCATGTCTGTGTTCGAAAGGGTCGACCAGTGGTGCTGGCTTATGTCTGTGTACAACAGGGTCGACCAGTGGTGCTGGAATGTCATGTCTATGGGCACCGCTGCTCATCAGGGACTTCCGAAACAGACTCACGTGGAAAGTGTCGTAGTCACCAAAGTTCTCGCCGTCTGCACTAGGAAAGATCAACTTTCAGACACAGACATCTGCTCCAGTACGCATAAGGATGACAAGAATGAATCAAAATAGCACTCACCCTGGAAGGCCTAGGATTTTCAAAGAAAGCTTAAAGGAATTTAAAGGGAAATGCGCTAGTATGAGAAAACAGCCGAACTACTCTCTAACTGATCAAACTAAAATATCCATCTGATAATTTTCTCAAGTAACAAAAACCACATCGTTCAGTTGTGTGGCGACAACCTGTACGTAGTGATGGAAATGCGATAAAACAGGATGAAACTTGTTAAGAAAAGGGTCTAGAGGACCGTGGCGTTAACCTGCACAGCATTTCGTTAGTTTATCGTTTCCTTTCGCACCTAGCAGTTCTTCTGAATCATCAAGCTGTAGTTAATAGTTCGCTTCGGTAGAATAAGAAGTAAACATTTAATCGGTGACGTGGACATTACAGTTGATAACACTAGTAAATGTAGTTACCTGGAAACTGAACATTAACCCAGCCTTTGTTTGGACTGAAGTCAGAGATTGACAACTTTGGCAGATTTCTCCTGTCATGCACGACTGCAAGTATAGCACGTTCGAAAGAATATATTAAAATGTAACGTACCCGGTGCCGCTACTGTTTCTGATTTTGATCGTGGAATATGGGGCTGCGTGGATGCATGTAACCCAGATAACAAAAGTAACAGCACAGTTTATCAAGTGGTAGAAGTCGGAAGGTTACGTTTTTAATAGTCTTTTGCTCAAGCACAAGTAGTTAAGAGCATGCACAGAGGGGCATATCCTAACTCACGAAACACACTGAGAAAAAGAAAGAAGGAAGGAAAGAAGGAAAGAAGCGTGGGATAGGCTTTAAAACATAAGTGACAATTGCCGAAAGGTTTATAATATCCGGTGATACGGGCGTCGTGTGTGATGTGACAATTTGAAGTTGAGACGTAACCGTTTTTCTCAACTTCATGTTTGCACCGAGATCTAAGCAGAGGCAGGTGTCACACCTGTAACACCTGTAGCACCAACGCTGTCTTACCGTTAGTATCATAGGCGGTCACAAACCGCCGGCCGTTCCACACACCCACACAGTCAGGCTTGACGCCTCCGACACACGGGATGTCACACAGGCCTTGCTCCACCTGGCCTGGCGCCCGCACCCACTCTTGCAGGTACAACCGACAACAGCATTTGTTTGTCTCCTGTTGCCGCCAAATTAAACATGAACGTTATGAATACAACCGCATGAGTTTTCTTTTCCACTACAAGAGTTTTCCCCCACTCCTTCTCCGTAATTAGAAGTGCCCACTTCCGATTATACTATGAGAGGACTGTACGGGGAGTTTTATGTATGGGAAAGAAAGTACGCGTACTCATGCACCTCCTGGGCAGCTGCTAGGCGTTCTATGACCTGTTCATATGTAAAGTTGCACGTTTGATAAATAGGGTGAACGGGCTCCTGCCCAGGATGTGCAGGTACGAACACTCGTAAAGCCTAGCACAGAAATGGATTTTAGACGTTGAGAAACTTACCTTGTATATCGCGAGTCTGGTTAATTAACCGTAACCACAAATATCTGATTAACTTGCAGATTCTAATTAAGAGCTTGAGAGAATAAGTAAATAGGTGGGAAGGCGGGTGAGTGGGAGAGCGAGGGAGCGGGTGGGCGGGTGGCTGGGTGGGTAGATGGGTTGGTGGGTGAGTAGGGGTCACGTGGAGTATGTATAAAAGGTGTGTTCAGGACCTCGATAGTACTTTATTAGCAGAAAATATCTAAAGCAACAAAATAGATGGGCACCAGAAAAAAATCTAATGCACAAATCAAGAAAGAAGGCATGCCAAGATTTTCCTAGAAGGAACAAATAGAAAAATCCCATGAGTTGTCTGTCTCTGTCTGTCTGTCTGTCTGTCTGTCTGTCTGTCTGTCTGTCTGTCTGTCTGTCTGTCTGTCTGTCTGTCTGTCTGTCTGTCTGTCTGTCTGTCTGTCTGTCTGTTTGTCTGTCTGTCCTTTTCACTGTAGACCTTGAGTATAGCGACTGCATGGGACGCGGCGTTACAGTAGGAAGCGCACAGCTGAGCTGTCATCCGCCCCGACACCAGGGGGGTCACGGGACGGACCCCATAGGCGATGTGAGCAAAATGGCGGACTGGGTTTTCCCAGGTGCACGCCTGCGGAAAATGGGTCGCCTCGAAACAACCCAGATACCCTGCACAGTAATATTTGTACCGAGGCATAGCAAGCTTACACAGGCATTTGCACGACATCTAAAACATAATCTACTACAATAACACCAGCCTTGTATGCACTGAATGGGGATAGAGATATCGATATAGACACAAGAGATAAAGATGTTTTCTACATTTCAAAAGTGTATGGAAGAAAGTTCATTTTTCTGTTTATCTGACAGTAGTTTGAGTGCGTTTCTGTCCCGGTCGTTCAAGAAACAGACAGAGCAGTTTATACTCAAAGGAAAACTTACCTGCGCTCATATCGTGTATATCTAAAGGAACTGGCGGAGGCGCCTCGTAACCTGAAACACAACCCAGGAGTAGAATAAACTATTCCGGGGATTAATACGGCTTAAGGTTCGCAACTTAAGTTGGCAGAGACGAGAGGAAAGTAACAAGAGGCAAGACGACTGAAGCGCTTTTAAAGAAAGGAACAGGGATTATGGTTTATACAGCGTCCACCGGAACACTAAGTAACACGCAGCCCCTGTGTCAAGCAGCTGCCATCAGTCAAGGGAATGTGTTTTGATAAAGCAAAACGAAAATCAAGATGTTTCGGTGTAGTTTTTGTACGGTCCATGTCTGTCATAGCACGCAAAACTGATTCGTGCAATCATGATTTGTTGCGATTCGGACATGATTTGATCCAAGCGCCTGCTGTAGACATCGGACGTGTCTCAATGCTCCAGACGTGTTTGACTGCGCCTAGAAATGGATCTAATCTCCACGACATTAAGTTGGCTGAGGATGGATAGAGCAGTTCTTCAAACCGATTTTCACCCCACTTTCTGTGGAACAAAATAAGAAATAAGTTACGCTTAAAAACAAGTCTTATGTGGTTAAAATAACGACAACGAAAACAAAGGTAAAAAACTAATCCGACGCATCCTTTAGCTTTTTAAAAAATCAGGTTTGCCTAGTTTTAATTAAAGACAGATTTTTGCTAAAATATCTTTAACAAGAAACTGTGGGGAGAGGGTGATCTCTGGAAGGACATTTAGCACAAAAACCAGTTGCCGGTTTTATTGAAAGTTGGGGGTGGGGGGAACCGTGTAAGTAAAACAGTAAAAGGTACAGTAAAACCATTTTACGAACTTCAACATCATCCTGCAAGTCTGTAATGCACGTCATTTATCAGCTGACTATACAAGCCTTTCCTCTATTACTAATAAGTAGTTATTTAAGCCCCGCGCATCAGTGTCTTGTTATCACAGATAATTTAAGAACTGCAAGAACAAGCCATTTAGAAGAATCTCCGCTATTTTCATTCTCTCCCCCCTCTGCCTCCATCCACCCAGAGCATCTCGGCCAGAACATCTCAGAGGGAACATTGGATATGTGAAAGTAACGTACAGGTACACGAGACGAGACGAGACGAGACGAGACGAGACGAGACGAGATGAGATGAGACGAGACGAGACGAGACGAGATGAGATGAGATGAGATGAGACGAGACGAGACGAGATGAGATGAGATGAGATGAGATGAGATGAGATGAGATGAGATGAGATGAGACGAGATGAGACGAGATGAGATGAGATGAGACGGAGGAGAGACGAGAGGAGAGGTACTAACCGGTTCCGTAGACAGAGAGAGCGATCCTGCCTCCACAACGCTGGTAGGAGTTCCCACTGCACCGTGCTCTACAGAACGGGTCTCTCACCTCGCTCAGCCCGTCCCTCGTGTGTCCACAGTAACAGTGTGAGCCACGCTGGTAGAATACAGAGATTAGACAGACTGTAAACTGCCTGCCCGCCTTTCCCTCCCTCCCTCCGTCCGTCCTTCTTTCTTTCTTTCACCCACTCAGCACAGAAATTCCTAGTCACATCCAATTTTTATGCTAAATAGTTATGTGCTCGCAAGAAGGTAAAAGAAAATTAATTTAGAGATTCTATCTGGGAGCAGTGTTTAATCGTATTTTTACTATCAGAAACCTATTTTCGCAATCCCAGTTTGGGCAGCCTGAAGTTAGTTCCTAGAGTTAGTTCCGTAATGAAATGTCGATCCCCTTGGTCTGATTTTGGGGAGACTTGCAATCTCACGTCTGCTTGATAATCACGCCAAACCAGGTCTTGTTTTACACATCCCCAGTCCTCTGCCAGTCGCTGTTGTCCTATAAATCATTGCACCCCTATGTGATCTAAAGCAAACTGAGCGCTGCCTGTAGTAAACAGAATCATCATCGGACAGCAGAAATGGTTTATAGTTTTCATCCTGGACAGATGTGCGTAGACACACCTGGACCCCAGCGTACTCAAAGCGATGAAGCCAACACCGCTCCACACACTTCTGGATTGTCATGTCTGTGGACTCCTCCACCAGGTTCTTGAACGGACTCGTCTTCTCGAACAAAACGCTGACCTCTTGTTCAATGGCAGCATCCTCCATTCCTTTGGGTACCAGGCAGCCGACATAGCTCACGCGGAAAGCGTAACACCCTGCACGCAACAGTCGGACAAAAACAATTCTGATCTGCAACATGTCTGTCTGTCGACGGACTGGTCAGAAGAGGTTTTTCAAAATTCGCAGTCTGAAAGGTAAGTGAACGTCACCTAAAGGCATCATGAAGAAACATAATACTTGCGATCACCAAATGTGGTGATAAAAATAAAAAAAAGAAGAAGAAGAAAAAAAAGAGTCACGTTCCACAAAACACATTATTTCTTGAACGAGATATTACCAGTACACGAGGCACCAAGCACTTTGTCCACGGAAACCTATACGCTCTGTTTTTGTCTGCACGGACTTTGAGTGCTAGGAAGATGTGTCTTCTGGCCGGACTGTACACTGTTTGTGCTTCGTCATGACTACTTTGTCCGCAAAAGTTGGTAATAACGATCTTTTCAGCTCTTTTATCTCGAGGTTGCATAAGCTGGTGCATCTACTTCCGTGCTCACTCGAGGGATACATGACCTGATCTCGTTTGCAAAAAACCCGAATAGCTTACTTATTCCAGAATATCCTCTATTGCAGGAATAATAAGTTCCTTAAATTTCCCATACACGAAAACCAAATAGTTTATCTTCCCCTTGTTATTCGGTAATAATAAAGATGTTCAATCGTTCCAGAAACGAACAGCTTATTCATAGACCCCAGAAACAGCGTTTCCAGACAGAAAAATCGCTAATCGGGAATAAATTTATTACTGTTTATATGCATACGGGGCCAAGGTGTTTACGTGCAGTTTTATGTGCAATGGATACATCAGCGCTCACGCAAACCAACTTCGGTCTTTGGGTATAATCTCTCAAACCTTGCGAGCTGCTCCATTCCATGCAGAAGCTAGACTAAAAGAATCGAAATTAAGCAGAGACAATGCGTCGGAATTTACATCTTCAAATACTCACGTTGAGCGAAGAGAACAAGACAAGCCCCAAACAGGGCTAGCATAACGTTCATTTCCGCTCTTTGTTTTCCAGTAAACCGCCAGATGCAGGAAGTGGGACAAGCCTGCTGTCAGTACCTGAGACGTCTGGCCGCCAAGCGACAGGTCGCAGACGGACTTCTCCAGCCGGCAAGAACTGACGTCATTTTGGGAGTTTCCAACACATTTTACGTCAGCTGCTTGCGAAAGGCGGAATCCAAGTTCCATCGCGTGCTGTGAACCACGTGCTCTGAACTAAAAGCCCGCTCCAAGCGAACTGAATGATATCGGGGCTCTCCATTCTGTTAGGATCTCGGCCTACAGTTTAGTCACGCACTCAGTCCGAAGTCAGAGCTAACTTTACTCAAAGTCTGGTTTGGCTTGTATTTAAATTATGGAAATATTAGATTATTGGTAAATTTCGACACCAAGAGGCCATCTGGCGACAACAGACCTTTTAGATATACCGAAGATGGTGGATAAGCCGTGGACATCGCTTTGGCTTTAAAATATGGGTTCTATCTGGGGAGAAAAAGCCAAAAACAGACAGTCATCATCTAAACAACCAGGTCGCTATTAAATAAAAGACTGAAATGCAAAGATCTTGCCATGAGATCTGACATACATATTCGAAAAGTTTTATCAATTAGACAAATGCAACATTGTCCCATTATAGGATGTCCTTTCATGTTATCGTCCTCTTCCAGTCTACATATTTTTTCCCAGTTAGTTTGAAGCTTCCTAACATTAAGTAAACACATGTTTGAATGTTCGCATATTTTCGACTTCAGCAAAGCCCATAGTTACGTTTCTCACATCGCTTTTACATTCCAGCGTCTGTGAACTGAAGGGTGCGCACTCACTAAAACAAAGCTTTGGTAAGACAATGCATCTATGGTAAGACAGTGTATATGTGCCAAGACAATTTATCAGTTTACGTCCTGAACAATGCTGTTCTTATCTCTAACACGCTATATGTTCAAGAGTACAGGGTTCGTGCAATAAGCGTGATACGTGTTCTGCAAATAAACTTGATGTTGACATTTACACACTTGCAAAATGTCTTGGGGGTATTATTGAATCACTAGGAATTAAAATCATTGCAGACCGTTTTTTATTTTAAATATTGAACAGTTTTACAAAACTACTTTGTAAATTAGTTTGAAGTCAACAAAATGACAACCCTCTTTGCATTTGTCGTAGTTTTTCTGGCATGGCCGATTGCCTGATTTTACACCGGAACCATCGGATACGAATAAAATGACATCTGCAGCAGATTAGTGCTATTCTTTGGCACTACTAAAAAAGTTGGATCTTGTGGTGTGTGTTCTGTGCCCAGAGTTCATGAATCAACTTCTGCTTGTTTGCAATGATCTTGAAAACAGACGTGTGTGCTTAGCTCGCTCACAAGGAACAGCTCAAATTTCGCTATTTCATGAAAGTTTATTAAATAAAACACTCACAGGCAACAAGATCGTTCTTTTCTGTAGCGACTCGCCCCAACATCGAGGATAACCGTGCCCGACGTGTGATTTAACAGGACTTCATATCCACTAGGGTAGGCGAACCGGCTCTCGCACGACCGTCGTAACCTGACCATACGCCAAAGTCCTGGACAAGACTTGGCGACTTGTACGAAGCAGCTAAGAATTTCCAAGGTTTCCGAGGTTAAGGATGAAAAGACATCTAAAGAAACAAAACGTTAACTGACCCAGCGGCCCTGGACTGTACCCATCTCTTCCTTGCCTCCCTCCATGTTTCCTCATCCCCTCCCCCTCGCTTCCCTTCTAACCACCTTTCCCGTCTTCCCGTCATCTCTGTAAATGGTTAATCACCAAGTTATTGAAATGCGACAGCATCGAAGTAGAAGCGATTCTTCGGTGAAACTGGCAATCGTTATCTGCTCTGCTGTCTGAAAAAAAGCAAGAAACGTCCTGAAATAGCCATGCCAGATTTAAACAATTTTTAAAAACAGTGGCCTGCTTACTGCGCAGATAGGGCGCAATCAGTCATGTTAAAACACTTTGTTTCTTCTGAGACCGACCATTAAGGATCCTGTACTGCAACATTCACACGTCACAATGGCACACATCACAAACGCGTTGGTCGTTCTGTTCGTGACGGTTACAAGGTGGACAGCGGCTCAGAACATTGTGCAAAATGGCGGATTTGAATCGCTTGCAAACTGGGAGTGCTGGAGTCCTGTCAAATGCAACCTGACCAACAGCGGCAACAGCGGTCAGCATGCTGTAATGGTCACTGGCAGGTTGGAAGTGATTCTTTTCTGTCTTTTTAATCTTTCTTGTATTTCTTTCTTTCCCTCTCTTTTTTTTCTCAAAGCGATGTCTGTGCTGCTATTGGTCTATTTTGTCTGTATCTTATATTTCACAGGATGTGAATTAAAAAAAAAACACAAGAGTTTGGCGTTCTGCCTCTCCCTTTCTCTCTCCTTACCTGTCCTCTCCCCCTCCTGCCATCGTGGACAATATCTTTTTTTAAAAAAGTGGTAACACATGCTTCCTGCTGTACAGAGGGTCGTGGGTTCGGATCGTCGTGTCCGGCTGGCTGTGAAGGGTTTGATCCCAGTGCTTCGGTTTCCTCCCCTTCCTCGCCCCTCCACCCACACCCCAACCTTTCGTCTCCTTTTCTCTCCTACCCGCATCCTGATAAAGCCTTTCGCTCTGACTTTCTGGCTTGATGTTAATAAACAAAACACTCCCTCCCTCACCCACCCACTTACCACCCATTCGCCACCCACTCACACACCTATCCACTCGCTCGCTCGCTCACTTCAGAAGGAAAGCAGCCAGCCAGCCAGCCAAAGTGCAACAAGAAAGCGAAAATCGTTCATGTGCGACAGAGGCCATGGGCCAAAATTCCGTCATCTTAACATAACCAGTGCAGAGAATAACCTGCCCTACCCTTCCATGTTCATGTAACTTGCCATGTCCTTCCCTGTCCTAAATTCATGTTCATGTTCTTTTAGGCAAGAAAAATGGCAAGGACCCACACAGTTCATTCACATCACGCCGGGCCACTTCTATCGCGTCTTGGGTTACTTCAGGCTGCTTAATGATGATGGCAAAGAGCAGTCGGTACAAATATCACTGGACTTTACATTTACAGGTAATCTCTTCTGTCTGTCTCTCATTCTCTCTGTGCATGCGTGTTTGGGTGCCCGCGCGCGAGAGTGCGTATGTGTGCGCGCGTGTGTGTATGTGTGTATATGTGTGTGTGCGTGCGTGCGTGTGTGTTGTACAAAACAACTGAAAACAATTATAAGGAGGGGTTTCCTCTGGATGCTTTGCTTGTGGGACGGGTGGTGTGTTGACCCATTATCGTAGATGATCCCAAGGGTTTACTCTATTTCTTCCTCTTTGTTCCATCCAGATGACTCTCATAGCTACAATGGTGCCGCATTTCGTTCACTGCGAGTGTCCAATGGGTGGGCACGGGTATCTGGAACTTTCCGCGCTCCCAACCGAGGTAAAAGAGAAAACCCTTTTTGTGGGTGGGCCAGTTCCTATTATCATATGCAGAAAAGGACTTGCCCTACCTTCGTTGTACACTGTCGACGGTGCGTGCTTGCTTGTGACTTATGTACACATTCGTTTCGTTTGTTTTTTCGCTTGTCCAGCTGTAGGTACATTTTAACATTTTCCCTCTTAGTTCTCATTACTTCTAAACTCTTGCAAGTTCTTAGCCTGTCAGGCAATGCCGGCCGGTAGTAAGACATTGTCAGATAGCTATCGGCCAACAATTTTAGACCGTCGGCTAACATTGTATGATGAGCAGTTTCTTGTCTTTTGTTCCTAAAGCCCTGAAGAGTACGCGCATTTATTTCGAGGGCCCTAGCCCGGATGTTAATTTCGAAGTGGATGACGCCTCAGTCCAGGAAGTGGACGTCAGCACGCCTTGGCGTAACGTCACTGATAACGTCATCAACACTATTCGTAAAACCGACATTCACATCACGTAGGTCGTTTTCCTTATACAGTTAGTAATGAACGAGCGGGCTTGTGTGACCAGGACTTTGCTTTCGTAATGCGAATTTGTTTTACACATAGCACTCGGTTTGTTTAATTTAAAGACTCCGAACTATGGACGCTGTCGCGGTTCTTACAGGGTAACCCTGCCTTCTAATGTCAACGCACGCGAGGTTCAAATCCACGTTCTCCAAACCCGAAAGTCCTTCCCTTTCGGTACCGGAACTTCCACTCTCTACATCGACCCCAGCAAACCTGCCTACAGCGACTTCCTGAACCGTCACTTCAACTGGGTGTGGCCAGGAAATGAACTCAAGTGGTACTCCACGGAGCCACAGCAAGTAACTCATTATTTCTATACAGGCATTTGCTGCTGCATCCTGACAGGCATCCTGTTTTCTTTTGTTTGTGCTTGTCTTACATTCTCTTGACCGCTTACACAAAGGCATGATTTGCATTTATCCCCCCTTTCTAGGTTCATAGATGTTTGTTGCAAGCAAGAGGGACTGGTTCTGTTCCGAAACTGCATAGACGAATGCTGTGAAATATACCTTAAGATGTGTGACAGTTTAACCTCTCTCTCTCTCTCAATACATGTGACAGTCTCACTCTCCTCTCCTTTTTAAATGAAAGATGTTCTAATGATATTTTTGAGGCAGGTAGTACCACATTTGATGTCCGTCAGGAATATGTACAGTGCCAGTCAAGAGAAAGTCTAACCATTTTCGTTATTTTGCTTACGACAGCTTGTGTTACATACATGAAATATCGGCATTCACCGACTTGATCTACTCAACAGGGGCACACAAATTATAAGCCAGCGTTGGACATGATAAAAGAACTTCAGAAGCATGGGTGAGCAAAACATCACTTGAAAAAAGTATGCATCAGAGTGTTGCTGTACAAGGGATAAGATGGGTTGCATAATGGTTTCCATATAAACTGCTGTAATGCTCGGCATCAAATGCAGTCCACAACTTGTGAATATTATGAAAACGATCTCGGTAAAATTCGTTTTCCGTTTGCCAGAGGAGCGTGCACGTACGTAGAAGTGCTGTGTGTGTGTGTGTGCGTGCGTGAGTGTGCAAGCGCACACGCGATTGTTCTCGTCTTCAACTTGAGGCAAGCCCACTAAACAGAGCTTGTATTTGGTGGGCACTCGGTGCGCATGTCCTGTTCTGGTGCATCTGAAGGGAAGTGTTGTCTACTGAGGTTCACTGGGGGAAGAGGGGTTAGGCATGAGTAAGCAAATTGTGAGATGCTTTGTTTCAGAATCGAAATGCGGGGTCACTGCTTGTTGTGGTCCGACCCAAACTTCGTTCAGAGCTGGGTGAAAGCGCTTTCCAAAGACGCGCTACGGGCCGCTGTGTATCATCATGTTTATGAAACCCTCAACACCACCAAAGGCCTGTGAGTGACAATACATCGTAGAACCATCCAATGGGCGATTTGTGACTTAGAGGTCAAAACAGTTTTGTTTGATTGCTAGACGTGTAAAGTAAAATTAATATTGAAGTGACCTGACGAGTGGTCCAGTCCAGGACTCCGTAGGTGAATAATTCCGTTTCGGAAACAAAACCAGTCGGTAAAGAGATATTAGCATGATATAACAGTTACAGAATCACTAACAAACGCCTCTCTGAAACGGGTACTCGACGTAGTCAACGAGAGAGAGAGAGAGAGAGAGAGAGAGAGAGAGGAAGAAAGAAAGAGAAAGAGAGAGAATAACAAAGTCTATGATTAAGAAGCCTTTGTTTTCTGTCTTTACCTCCCTTACTCTCTCGGTTCCCTTTCCCTCTATCTCCTCGCTTCATTCTGTGGCGCACGAGGCTTTGTGTCAAAACGCACAATAGTTTTTAAAAGCCTAGATGTTATTTATGACAACTGACAAAACATAGCATCTACACTTTCCCAAATTCGACCAGATAACACCTTTCTGTTCTTTATTTATGACCTCAAACATTGACAGAGAAAGAGGACACTATGACGTCACTTTAGTATCCAGTGGAGGAACGATATAGTGTGTAAGGAACTTAACTCGACAGGAATTGTGGTTTTTCGGTATGTATGAAAGGCCTGAGCGCACCCATGTTATTAAACAGTTTAGTAAACAGTCATATGAATCAATTGCCAACAATTTCTAACCCAGCGTCTGAAAATATTTCTACGGCAGGATCCACATCTGGGACGTGAACAACGAGATCTTGCATGGTCACTATTACCAGGATACTCTGGGAGACCCTGACTTCAATGTCAAGCTGTACCGCGATGTGCATCATTATGATCCTAGCATCAGGCTCTTTTTGAACGAGTACAACGTGGTAGGCTGGGGCGATACAACGGATGTAAGTGGCACCTGCAGTGTCTCGTGTTCACGTGTTTAGTTTGATTGTTAAAAGTCTTCATTTTTAATTTTACCAGTGTGAACAATACGTCTAGCTTAATGTGTATTTATCTCTGTGGTTACTTTGTCAGTGATTGTGTGGATGTGTGCGTGAGTGCGTGGGTGTGTATGTGTGTGGGAGCGCTAAGTGCATGCGTGTGGCGTGTAGTGCATATGCGTGTGCGTTTCCGTGCGTGCTCGTTTGTGTGTGTGGTTTACGGTAGGAGATCTCCAGACAACACTGACAGACAAAACTGTTTGAATAGTGCTGTATTAGCCTACAATTTTGTTAAAGACCAGTAGCTAAGATGTATTCCTGCTGTTGTTGTGATTAATGGAGAGTCTGTGACTAACAGGCACAAACTCTTCAGTTGTATCCATTACAGACAACCTTTCACCTGTTCTTACTTTCCTTTCATGGACACCATCTGCACAACCGACCAGCCTGTGATGTCACTTTTTTAAAACTTCAGGCTTACCTGGAGCAGGCGCTCCAATTCAAAGCAGCGAATGTCGGACTGTCGGCGCTAGGATGCCAGGGTCGATTCCCCACAGACCAGGAGCCGGACCCTGACATTATCCGAGTCAGTAGACTGTTTACTGATTTCTCATAATCTCTTGCCTCACGTGCATCTGAGAAACCAGTCCCGGAACAAATGAATGGATGGATGCACGTTGGCTTAGTGAGTAGGTGGGTGCGTGGATGAATAGATAGATCGTTCTTTCTCGAAGTTTCCAGAAATGTTATATTTTCTGCTGTGGCAACTGCCTCTCTTGATTTTACATTTCTTTCCTTCGTTGTGTGAATCCTTAACTCTTTATCATGGTTTGAAGAGTTTGAAGTAAGCCAGGAAACTGTAAAATGTTAAAATGTGCGTTAAAACCCCCAATACAAGCGATTCCAGGCCTAACACAAATTTGACAAAGCAAAGCATCGAATATCGATCCTGTCGTCTAGAAATAAAGCCCAACCCCAAACAAAAGTATCAACAGAACAAAACCGAATTGTACTTTATCTATCTATCCACGCACCCACCTACCCACCCGCACACCATGCATGCTTCCATCTTCTATTAAAACCATTTGTGGGTGCATGTGTTTGTGTGTCCGTGCATGCGTGCTGAAAACCGACAGGAACGCCTGAACACGCTGGCCCTGTCCGGCCTGCCCATCTGGATCACGGAGATGGACGTACCCACCCATGACGAGAACAAGCGAGCCGACCACTACGAGAAAGTTCTGCGGGCCGTGTACGGCCACCCGGCTGTGGAAGGCATTCTCATCGACGGCTTCTGGGACACGAAGAGCCGGAGTGAGTCCGTCAGCGGCCTACTGGTGGGCGACAACATGGAGGTGAGCTGCCTGCTTCTTATGGCGCCAGCCTTATGTGAAGAGTAGCGCCCATGCCAACAGCTGGCGCCACTGTCTGAAATATTGGCTTCAGCCGACAGTGTGACGGCGTACAACTGGCTGCGGTTGTTTCCCGAAAATATAGCGTTTACGCAAAAAGGAAACTCACACACACCAGACACGTGCAGGCAGTTGGTAGCAGCTCCTTTTTCCGAAGACTCTCTCGGGGAAATTTTCCGACCGTCTCGGTGGTCTAGTGGTTAAGGCATCCGCTTCCGGGGCGGGAGGTCGGTGGTTCGTGCCCAGGCCGGATCATACCTAAGACTTAAAAATTGTCAACGAACCCCCAACCCTCGGGAACATATTAGATGCTTTCCCTGTGAACTATTGCTCGGTATAGATTTGGACACCTTCAGACACTCAAAATGTTGCAGAAACTGTGACCACACACGCGACAGAAGGCAACAATTTTCAGCAGACACAGCTGCTAAAAGCTTTTTTTAACCTTTTTTTGAACTCTTTTGCTGCGAAACCAGATGAAGCTATCACGTCCTTCATTCTAGAAACTGAGCTGAGATATGAGATCCTAAATCTAGGTTCGCGCGTGAAAACTGCCGAATTAGTGCCTGGCTAGTATAATAGGCTTATTGTGGTTGTTGTTGCAACTTGACAGGATAGGGGCACATAATTTTCATCCATGTTCTTAAAATTAAAAAATGTCAAAATGAACTACTGCTGCTTTGAATAGTAAAGTTGAATTTCTTTCCGCCAAAATAATTTTGAGTTTTCCCATTCGAACAAATTGAATCGCTAAGACTGGAATATTTAAACGTGCATTTTATCCAGGACTGTAAGATTCTGGTGCCATATCACTCGTTGATATCACGGAAGAAAGACCTAGCAGGATGAAGCTGAAATACTTGTAATTAATAACGGTATTTATAATAATGGCTAGACTTCATTTTTAAAAATGACATATTGTATATAGTACTGTTAGTAAGTGTTTCTCTAAACAATTATACTTTGTATCAGGGCCACCTAAAACTGAATATAGGCCTATATATATATATACACTAGCAAGGGGACCAGGATTTTCTTACCATGCCCTTGTGACGTGGCTGGCCGTACCTTAACTTATTGGACTCGACTTCTCAGAATTATTGGACAAACTTTTATGGTGATCTTGTAAATGTAGATTTAATGGAGTAATCGTCACCAAAACCTTTACTGCCTCAGGTCAATGGTTTCTACACCAAAGGGTGACGACGCTATGAAATAATGCGAATAACTAGAGAATTCTACCGAGGGAAAAGATTCTCATACTCTGACACGTTCGCTCACTCTCACACAGGCAAAACACTTCTAGCTCAAGAGCCCCCACCCTCGTAAAACACACAACTGTAGCGAACTGCTATTCAACATATATTTCAAACAGTAACTGACGCGACAACATCAAATATATCTACAGATTATTTACAAAGAATCACCTTGCTGGTGTCTAGGGTAAGACGCTGCCTGATTACATCATACCACGAGGAATCAGACAAAGAAGATAATCAAACTAAAGCCAGAGGGGAAATCAAACTGCAAAACGGCCTATGATCCCGCTCAATACACAAATACAGTAAGTGACCAACGACAGAGCACCTACTCTTGTCACTACGGAAACAACAACTTCACCGATACACAGCTCTAAAGCTATCAGTAAGTGACCAACAACAGAGCACCTACTCTTGTCACTACGAAAACCACTGCTTTACTGCAATACACAGCTCTAAAGCTATTCAACGACCGACAATGAAGTTATGACACTGTACAACCAGCAATACCGCTACCCCCTTTCTGACGAACGTCCGGCCACTAGCTTGTGACGTCTCCTGTCTCCAGCAGGACGAAACCACCTATCTTAAATCAACACGAGTCCCAGACTCTAAGATAATCTATGGCAAGAGCAGTCCTACAAGGCACAACAACAGTCACTTACTACTTTGTATAGTAGTCGGCAGAATACACCCCGGGTACCTGCGTGAGATGCTGGAGTCCTTTACTCTTTTTCACGTCTTGGCTAAGATGGCGAGGGAGCAGAGGTCAGTGGGTTTACACGTGTCCGGTTCTTGTGGTCCTCCTACATTAACTCTCTCCCCATGTCCTGTCCTCTCTGTGTGTCCCGCTAATCACCTTTTTTTGCCTCCTTAAGTAGTAGGCGTTCTGACGCGTTAACCTTGAGTAAACCGGTTCTGGTCAGACTAGGTGGAGCAGGGCAGCTGCCTTGACCAATAGCCTATCACTCACCTACCTAAGTGTGAAGAGAAGGGGAGGAGCTAGCTGGCTAAGCTAAGAGTGACAGGTGATACCCTAGGAGGGACATGTGACAGCCCTACCCTACCTCTTTTGTAACCCTCACCCCTACCCCTTTACTAACCACCAACCCCTTCCCTAAGCCCTACTCTTGCCGTCTCCCTGTTGTCAAGTGAGGCAAGGGAAAGTACTCTTCGTACGAAAGGGAATAGACTGTTTGGTCATCTCCCTTGCACACTGATC
>SMGT01010950.1:40753-59631 GCA_004794575.1 Lanistes nyassanus
GAATATATTGTCTTGTTTAGATTTTTGACCTTTTTTAAGCACAGATTTCTAGGCACATATATATTGTTTTTGTTGGAGGTGGTGGTGGATAGCGTGGGGAACGGTGGCGGTGGGACAGCTAAAGCAGGATCCTACCCTGCTACAACTAAAAGTAAGATGGGAAGCTAGGAATGTGCGAATCGTCCATTCGTTCTCTCTCTTTCTCTCTATGACAAGCTTACTGCGTCATAAATACCGCTATTGTACTGAATGTATTGAACAACATCTTTGCAATGTCCATTTCTCCTTAGCGATTACACTGAAGTGTATAATGCACTGGTTTGCCAAAGGTATGACGACTTGAGAGAGCGTTATATTCCAAGAAAATTTTATAAACGCCCATCATCTTTTAGAGTATCTGTACTTATGTTCAGCCTTTGCATTTTTCCGAACAATTGAGCGAAGATAAACGCAGGATAGGTCGATGACGAGAGAGTGAATAAACATGCTCATTTGTATAAGTTAGTGAAATTTATCGTGTGGCTGTAGTACGTACATCAAAGCTTGAGCGAGCTTCAACATACCTCGAAGCAGGTGGTATTACAAAATGCTGCTATAGTTTAATAACTCAATGATGCACCGATGAAGAGGAATGTATTTTAATTGTTGGCTTTGTTCATTTTTATTTTCCCTTTTCCTTGTCTTCCCCATAAAACGGGCCGTTTTACTCAGTAACATTGTCTCTCTCTTTCTCCACAGCCACTCACTGTTCCTTTAAAAATATGCGCGCTTGCACCCCACCCTGTAACACACAGATACAAAACTCTCCATATTTAGCTCTTATCACACACACACACACACCGCACGTCGTCGGCGTCAGATATAGTCCACACGTCCTGACGGCCGCTCGTGGTGCGTACTCGAGTGTCAGTTTGACGCCTAGCTTATGACACTCGGTCTCAGGTTGTGGTCTGTCGACGAAGAGCTTTAATCTACACCGACTCTAAGGACCCGCCGGCTGTGGGCTGTGTGTCTGGGAACTTTCCCGACAGTCCCAGAAGGCCATCACCCCGCTGCCATCTCCTTCCCTTCCCCGCGAATTATGAAGACATTCTGTCCTATGGATGGCGAGGGGTCAATCTCACGCACCCCTGTCGTTTTGCCTGCAAGCACAGATCTATAATTATTACATGTACTAGGTTCTCTGGTCTTCCCTGTCCTCGCCGACACTAGGTTCTCTGATCTTCCCTGTCCTCGCCGACACTAGGTTCTCTGGTCTTCCCTATCCTGGCCGACACTAGGTTCTCTGGTCTTCCCTATCCTGGCCGACACTAGGTTCTCTGGTCTTCCCTGTCCTCGCCGACACTAGGTTCTCTGGTCTTCCCTATCCTGGCCGACACTAGGTTCTCTGGTCTTCCCTGTCCTCGCCGACACTAGGTTCTCTGGTCTTCCCTGTCCTCGCCGACAGTAATGGTTTCATCCCTCTTCCCCTGACCCGCAGAGGTCCAATTTTTTGTTAAAGAATGGTACACTATGGGCACCGGGACCGTTCCCAGAAAAAATGGGGTGCCATCGAGAAAAGTTGGGTGCACACGTTGTAAGGATAACTTTGAGAGAGTGACATGGCGGTTTGGTATGCGCGAAACGTAGGGTGCACTTGTGGCGCGTTGATGGAAGAGTAGGCTTTGCCAGACCTAAAGTAGCATGCTTTTGAGCCTGGAGCCCTTGCATCGCCGTAAATTCGTTCTATCCTACCTCCTTCATCACCCCTCCCCCCTCCTTGTGCGTATTCTACAGTATAGTGAAACTTCATTACGTGAGCAGGATGGGGTGCTCGTCTCCTATCGATGGACTACTTTTATTCTGACCGCTGTTGTCAGACATTAACATGGAAACCGCTAAGTTATCTGTTATTTTCTACATAGATATATGAAAGTCCCTACAACACAGGTAACACGGCAGAAACATAGAAGATATACTGTTTTGGAATTTCTCAACAACAGAAAAACAACAATGAAAGTAAAAGAAAGTGCATGGAATAGAATTTAGACAGTTGTTATGGGCCTCATAACATCAAAATGTACGGTATTTCTGGCACAGCTGCGCCAGGATCCAAAACTTAACAAATTGCATCTTTAAGACATCTGCGCCTGAGGAATGCAAGGTAATCGACTGTTCGGAGTAATAGAGTTGTTAAACGCTCTTTGCCTGGAAAGTTGCCTTGAAATTCCTGGTGATAGAGGGCATCCAACTTGCTGTAATATCTTCTGGGATAGAGGAGGGAGGGAGACGAAAGAAAATAATGAATAAAGGATGATGCGAGAGAGAGAGAGAGAGAGAAGATGGAGACAGGAGGAGGAAGAGAAGAAGGAGGTTAAGAAAGAGGAAAAGAAGGAAGAGATGAAATGAGAAGAAAGAGGAAAAGAAGGAAGAAATGAAATGAGAAGAAAGAGGAACGAAGAATAAAGTAAAGCTCATACACGTGAAAAATTCAGTGATATAACTGGGATTTAATTGCGGAAGCAGCTGCATGATACAAAACGCTCGGGTGCTTGTCGTTGATGTGAGGAAGGCCGAAAAGGTGGGAATGGTGGGGGGGGGGTATTTGTTATTTAACGTCCAGCCGCAAACTATGTGCACATCAGGACGGCGTTGCTTCGACAAAGTTTACGTGCTGCCATACGTGGGACTGGTGTCGCAACACGGGCCTCAGTCCCACCCAGTCACACTATACTGACACCGGGCCAACCAGTCCTAGTACTGTTCCCTGTAGTGCCAGGCGTCTGGCAGGGCAGCTACTAGATTGGGCAATTTTTAAGTCTTAGGTATGACTCGGCCGGGATGCGAACCACCGACCTCCTGCCTCGGAAGCGGACGCCTTAACCACTAGACGACCGAGGCAGTTGGTGGGAATGGACGGGGAGGTTTCATTGATGCACCGTTGACAGACAGACGCCGCCATTTACGCGAGATATATGCGTGCTTCCGGTTTGCCTGAAAGGACATTTTCGCGCACTACACGCTACGATGTTTTAAGGAGTCGTTTTAAAAAAAAATCTGTTAAACGTTGGGAAAATTGGCCATAATGTGAGAGATATGCGCGATCGCTTAAACTGCTCAGCAGCTATCTTTGACTGACTGGCTCGCTGGCTCGTCCGCCCGCCCGTTCACTCACTCGCTCACCTCTTTCGTCCACACAAGAGATGTTTGCATGCTACGACTCGCCCATTCACGCACGCACATATAGGCCTGTAACTGCTTTCAGCTTACATTTTTCAAATCTGCATTTCTGTTTAGACTCTTTCTCGTCCCTGGAATTCATTTTCGTGACAGAACAACCCAGACTTCTTTTGTCTGCATCCCAGCTTGCACAGCTCTCGTGTCTGACCCATCGAGCAAACAGTTCAGCGTACAAAACAGCAAAAACTATTGTAGCTGCGCTTTTCTCGTCTGCGGCTCCCCTCAGGGATGCTTGCAGAATGGGAGAGATGTATTTCAGATAAAACGACTTCATTTTGAAAAGAACTTATCGGGTCTCAGTCGTGCAGATACCTTGAAACCCCTTATTATATATATTTGTTCCCTCCTTTATCTACATTATACTTCAACTGAAAATAAGCTAATTTAAAGCTTTCTCGACACACGCTTAGTACGTGCAGACAAATGCTCACTTCGAAGGGTTTGAGGAGTAAATGCATTCGGGCGAAGTTTCCAAAAGTTTTTCGTAACCGGTGAAAGGCTTACCGTCTAAACAATTTTTGGGTCAAAGAGTGACAGGATCTAATTTACCCACGCAAAAGACAGGAACAGAATACAGGGACTGCAGGCAAACTGCTCTACTTGAACGCAAGTTCAAGTTCCCGCTGCGTAACGTTCGCACTGCAGCAGAGTTGTTCAACACTCTATGCCCGGAAGGTTACCTTGAAATGCCTGTTGATAGCGGCCATCCAACTTCCTCTTGCTGTAATATCTTCTGGAGAAGAGGAGGGAGAGGAACGGAAGAAAAGGAATAAAGGAGAGAGGGGAGAGAGAAGGGGGTAGATAGAGAAAGAGAAGGCTGTGCGATAATTTCTTGCCTGGCAGGCTTTTCACTCGAACAATGTCTGATCTTCTCTATTGGTTCTATACATTCTTGTTCTTTTTACGTTCTAGATTCTCTCATTTACTTTACAGCTTTGAAGTTTTATCTTTTCATCTTAAAGAGCTTTATAAGTTTCTTTAGTGCCGTCAGTTTATAACATTCTTTTCGATAATTTATTAATAGAAATAGGGAAGCTGCACACTATAAGCTTTGTCACCGTTCAGTGTCACACAGGGACGAGAGGTGAGATTTTGTAATATTTTGACTCGGTCACAGCTTATGAAAGCCACCCATAGCACATTATTATAAACTGTCTGTCAGTCAACACCGTAGGAACAACAACACCGATCGACGGACGCACAGACAGACGGACAGGAAGATAGTCAAACAGTTAGAGGGAGATGCCAACGGGAAGTCAATAAACATACAGTCAGGCAGTTGGGTAAGAAGACAAGAAGATACAGCCAGGCGTGTGGTTTGGTAGACAGGAGGCAGACAGGTCGACAGGTAGGCAGGCAGTCGGCTAGGCAGGCATGCAGGGCTTAGGGAGGCGAGGAAACTCCGAAAATGAGCGAGGCGGACAAGGACAGACATACTGGAAATGATGAAGACCTATTTGAACTTTTAAAACAAAGTCCAGCTGTTTGTTTGTACTTTTTCATATTATCACCTCTTACGTCATTTACTCTTGAACTCGAACCCCGAGGGCAGGGGATAGAAGACACACACATGGCCAGAGGCCGATCGATTCTAGACTGGCGTTTAGCCTGGAGCTTGGCTGGTTCTGATCTCTAGCTTTAGAAAGGCTCGCTTGATGCTTATGCACTTTTCACCAGAGAAATATGATACAGTCACCCGTCCACTTTCAAGAAGGAAAACAGAAGAAAGAAAGAAAGAAAGAAAGAAAGAAAGAAAGAAAGAAAGAAAGAAAGAAAGAAAGAAAGAAAGAAAGAAAGAAAGAAAGAAAGAAAGAAAGAAAGAAAGAGATGCTTTAGGGAGGTTAATGTACGCGTTACACACGTGCCAATTTAGCTGTGGGTAACCAGCATCCACCTACATGTAGACCACAACGGTGTGGTATGATCTTTAATGAGACTTCAACTCATGGCACATACTTTATCATTACAGGAAAGCAACGAAAAAAAAAACATTTTTAAAATACACACCTTCACCGCGCGCCTTCTGGAGCGGAAATCCAAGCAGCCAGTTCGCAGAGGGCAATCAAGCTTTTATGTGTGTGTTTGCCCCTGATTCAATCTCTTCGGTAAATTACAGCTACGGTGATTTTCAACATTATTTCCAAGCTTAAATATTCTCATTACAGATTTTTTTTTAAAAAAAGGTGAGCATTCTTTTAGTGCTTGCAAGACCTCTAGAACTTCTGCGAAAAGGTCTTTTTGTTTTTCGTGTTTAGTTATCGTTTGTCTTCTTTTAAAACTATTTGCCAGCCCCTATCTTACGCAGGAAATGTCGCTTGCGGCTTAAAATAATCGTTTACTGTGCATAACGCGACATGATATGTAATTTAATATGAACAAATCACCACGCTTTCGGTGCAAACGAATACTAAACGTATGGCAATAATTAAAGCGATATGTGTAAAAAAAATCATCCCTATCGCATGGTGCCAGTAAATCAAGATTTGTACGCTAAGGCAAAAAGTTCCTTCCAGAGAGAGCACGTTGGAAAGTTGATAGAGCGTAGCGGCTGGCTCACATCTGACGTCACTCAAATTCATCATTTCGCATTGAAGCAGATGGAGGCAGGCTGCGGTCCTATGCCTATATCAGCCCTTCTTACAGAATCGTGGCGCTGTTTGAAGAATTCCGTTCATTCTTCTGCCCCACCCCGCACCCCTTATACAGGCACCTCCACACCTTACACAGGTAGCATTATGTGCCAGTGTCAGCCTGTATGTCCGTGTGTTACAGCGACTGTATGGTTTCTTGGAAAATAAACATCTCAGTTTCCTGACTCCTCTTGATATACGGATGTCTGCAGTGGATAAGTGCCTTTGTGACTATAATTCTCATCCTTTCCAAGTTCCAAAATGCGAAGTCTATTTGAGTGTGCATTGCGTTAATCTGCGCGTGTGGTATAAAGGCTAATTATTATGTTGCATAATTCCTTGGAATTATATTGCAGGGGATTACTATATATATAGATTTTTTTTTAATATCTCGATGCGCTGCGTATGGCAAAGTTCAAAAAGTGTGGCAGATGTCTGCATCACGGCGCCAAGGAAACATCACTCGTCTAAGGCAGTGACACTGCATGCGTGATCGAACTTCGTTTACAGGCACCCCCTTACACAGGCACCCCCACGCCTTACACAGGTAGCATATTTTTGCGCCAGGAAAAAACATAGAACCTGTATCAGTGCATGGCATAGAACATGAAATATCAGTGCTCGAACTTCATACACCCATATGTCACAGAATATGACAATCTAGCAAACTTGCCCTACTACCAGGCTATCGGACATTCCTCCAGCCATCCAGCCTGGCAGCCACACAGCCGTAGGAGCAGACAGGAACCCAGTCTTGAGGTCTTGGAGTATTGAGTGTCATTAGTGTCAATAACTGTCGACAGAAGTGAGTGCCACGTGTTGGCGTACCGGCATGAGGGAAAGGGAGACAGACACGAGCCAGGGGGAGGGGTATGGGAGGGGGAAAGGTAGATGGAGACAGACATAACAGACCGTGCATGCGAGAACACGATCGTTGCTGCAACTCCTCCAGAAGCGCGCGCGCGTGCCGGCAGTTTGATTTGCGTCCCCTGTGGCTGGCTGCTGACGTCACTAGGACGAGCTAATTAACGCCCGAGAGCCTCGTTCTCGAACGCGCTTCAATTCCCCGGACGAGTCTGCAACACCAAAACAAATATTTGCTGCCAAAAAGGGAGGGAACTCCCCTTCACTGTGGCGACTGATCTGACCCTGGGATTTTCGGCGACTCGCCAGCACAGCACAACAGTCCGGAGCTACCATTCTTATGTCCTCCTGTACGTCAGACAGAGGAGGAAACAACAACAGAAAAACTGATAAGAATTGATATAAACCAAGTGCGCAGATACAACCATACCTGTTTTGGCTCGACTTTTGATGTGGCTTCAGACAGGTCTCAAGATGCAGATAAGAAAACCCATCAACTCTGTGCACACAATGTCACGATCGGGATGAACTGTCCCAAACCACCGAACAGAAAGACGATAAAATGCAACACATACCAGCGCAATACATTGCAAACTAATGACATAAATACAACACAATTACATCTTCTGAAAACCAATGCTATCTACTGATCTCCTGCAATGCCGGGCCAGGAACTGATAGTGACTGGCTATACCAAAAACAAGAACAGGAAACGGTTACAAGCAAAATAAACACGATGTGAACTTATTTATTGTGTTCCAGAAGGTGTGATTGGCTATGATTAAACCATAAATAACCCGTGGCAGTTTCTTGTGGAGAGAGAAATGACCCTGATCTAACCAAATTGTTGAGTACACAATACATGCTAAGTTTCCCCCTCTAAATAACGTTTCTTTCATCTCACGAGGCTGTATTTACAACAGAGACAGTACCCACGAAAAGAAATGAAATGGATTCCTTCCGGAATTCTAATCTTCAAGATCTCTTGGCATTTATTTTAAAAGGCAGGCCCTCTTTCCCCAAGCTAAGATCCTTAGGTAATTGGAAGGGGGGGGGGGGGCGTCTAACTTTTCTTGTGACAAGGATGATCTCCGCCAAAGAAAAAAATCTCCCAGTCCAATTATTAAGGAGCAAGAAGAGCATTGATAAAATGTATGGTGTGTTTCTTCTTTGAAGGGAATGCCGGTGTCAAACCTATTGCACCCCCTCCCCCAAAACACTCACACAAACGCCTTTATTATGTATACATCAGTGCGCACAGCACGTACAAACGGGTGCACACACACAAACACATATATCATGCATCTATCCATGGACCGCTTTACCGATGAAGTGTAATAAGCTATATGAACAGATAATTGTTCCATATATCTGTGTTTACAAGTCAATCTCCACAGAACGCCTACCCTTTCCATTGTACCGATCAAAGACGAAGGTGGCTTTGATGGTTTTCACAGCAAATAGCGACCGGTAAAGAAGGACGGTACCGCCAGACAGCAAAGTGGCATTTCAGCCTCGGGGATTATATGTGGGTGCTTCTATTCGAGGAATTTCTAGTTTCAGCAGAGACTTTTTCTAAAACTTGTTCTTTTCCTGTGTAGCTCCGTATTGTTTCACGACAGACGCCCTCAATGTCAGGAGGAACTGTGCTTCGCCGTCTTGGACACGTCAAGCAGCGATGTTTTGTCGTCACAGGAACCCTTTCTCATCTCTCTCCCCTTCAGCTTTCTCTACTCCCCGCTCCCTCTTCTTGTCTCGCCCTTGGCCTGTCGCATTGCATTTTTTAAATGGTATTTTCAGTAGCATTGTGGGTACGAAGCGAAAGTTCAGTAAAAGTTAGCAACATGCCAGAAGTGGGTCTTTGCTGTCTCGACGTCAGTGCGAGGTTACAAAAATGAAAACTTCTCCGTCATGCAGCTAAACAGGGCAGAATACAGACCACGTCAGGTATCCGGGGATATTTTTTGTTACCGACTTCGGTAAATCTACAGTAACTACGCAGTTATTCAACTGGAGTAGGTGTAGCAGCGAAAGAAACAAAATGGCGGGCAGACGGGAGGAAGTGGCTGCGGAGCTCTTTCTCAGTGAACCGTTTCAAGTAACGCTATCCCACATGCAATGACTGGAAGATTTATTGTCAGTGAGTTTCCACTGCTAGGAAGCAAGATCTTAGTATCTTCGCCAGTGTTCTCCCGCGAAACCCCACCCAGACTTCCCTTTTTCCAGAAGGCAAAAAAAAAGCTAAGTTCTAAGTGAAATCTGTAAACAAGTATCGTTCAGGCGACATTTTCGATGCTGCGTCCCCCCTCCCCTGTTTTTTTTAGGGGAATGAGGGAGGGAGGGGTTGTGTTTGTGTGTGCACGCGCGCGCGCGTGTGTACGCGTGGCATTTCTCCCTGTCGTTAGAAATGGCGACATGAAATGGCGGGAATCAACCCGTTGCGCCTGGGTCATTATGGCGGACGGTGTCCCCCTGATGTGGACTTAAATAGTTCCGGTGTACTCCACCAGGGCACTGATCTGTCGGGGTGGAAATGTATGCGCGCTGGTGAAATTGGCCGTTGGCGCCACCTTCATGTTGTCCCGAACCATAACGCCATGCCTCACTGTCTGCGCAGAGGCCCAAAGCCTCGAGGATTCACGCGCCCCTTCGAATTGCATCAGTGGCAATCGAGTTTCGCGGTAGCGCATTGGGTTGCATCTAAAACTTGGGAGTGACGCCGACCATGAGCTATTTTTGGCTGTTTCTGTAATTGTAATTTACGCTGCAAGCTGTTTTTAGACGTCCTTAGGGCCCAACGTCTCGAGTTTAGAGATGAGATTCGAGCGATATGATAAGCCCTGGCTGCAGGTTTGATCTGGAAGCAACGAGGAAGTATATGTCGTAAAATTTGAAAGGGAGCTCTGATTATCGCTTTGGTGCTTTGGCAAGAAGACTCCACCAGAGAAGGTGTGCGAATGTTGATCAGTACGTGTTCCAAAATTCGATTCGATAATTTTCTTTCCATGAAACTGCACGCAAAAACAGGTTCGCCTCATTACAAGAAGTAGATGAGACATGGCTTGTCACTAATATTTGCCCGATAGCCCAGACAGCCGAATTTAGCTGTCCGATAAGTTATAAATTTTATTAGCGATTTTCTGGGTAAGAAAATGTTTTCAAATATTTGTATGTTCAAAGTAGAGAGCCCTGCCGGCAAGAACGCGTCACCTGCATGCTAGCAAAATTTATGAGCGCTTCTCCGACACTTGAAGTGAAAAATGAGAGTTAGCGTCAACACTTTAAAGATAAATTCAAGAGAGGGTCAAAAAGAAGAGACGAGAAAGAGAGATGGAGGCAAAAAGAGAAGGAAAGATATGTGGACGGGTGAACATCTATTTTAAAAAAACCTGTGATGTTCTACTGTGAAGCCAGGTCAAAGAGCTGTATAATCACTTCTGAGCTCTTTCTTTCTTTCTTTCTTTCCTTCTTTCTTTCCTTCCTTCCTTCTTTCTTTTTCTTCTTTGATCGAAAAGAACAAAATTGCTATCATCAGACGGAAGCTTCCGCTACACTGCAGTATCCATCAACTAGACAGCCAAAGCCACTATAAAGTCACAAAGACTTCCATCCATGTAATTAGAGTCATTTTCATTGGAGCATTACCAGTGTATTTCACAACAGGCTAGGCCACTGTCCACGCCATCAAAGTTACAACTTCGATACAGCCACAATCCACGTGTGCAGTGCCAGTGCATCGATCTCCTGTATTTCATTTGCCTGGAGCATCTGCAGATTGTCTGCCAGCGCCTCTTGCAGCATTCCCAGCCTTGGCAAGTACCAGCAGTACACTCGGTTCAACTTCCTTCGCCAGTGGGGAAATTTAAAAACAACAACAACAAAAAACCATTTACACGAAGCCTTCAGATGAAATTCGGAACTTGCAGAGCGACTGTCAGTCAGAGAAAACCGTGAATCTCTCGCTTCTCCACCGTATACATATATTATCTCTTTCCCACCCCTGTCTCCCTCCATAGCCTTGCCGTGTACTCTAAACGCTGTTTGCTTGCATTACCTATTAGATTTCTGTTGCTGCACCTTGTCAGTGCTCAGGTAGCTCCAAGGCACTTTGTCTTTCTGTGCACTTGACTAGCACTGTGTCTATGTTCCTGTCTCTGTCTCCAGGTTCCTCAAAAAAAAAAATCCTATGTCTGGCTTGGTGGGAGTCCTCTCCTCTGCCTCCCCTTCTCCCCCATTTCCATTCCCCCCTTTCCCTCACGATCCCCTTTTTTATGTCGGCAGTGGTAGATGATGCACAAACGACAAGCAGACGTTGGACGAAGTCTGTACCACCTGGGCAGTATTAACACTGCAATTCCTGAGCATTCCTCAGAACGCTCCACAAAGGCACCCAGCTAGATCCCAGACTCTTCTCCGGCTTACCGGATATGACGCAAAGTCTTCTGACGAACAGAAACCGTCAGACTTCATCAAAGCTGCAGGCACACAGACGCCAACAGTCTCCAGAGTGGGCTAGGTACTGCTTCTGGTCATGTGCCATCTGTGTTCGGTTCAGGCCAGATTCAGGCGGTTTCCACAAAGCCGACTAAAGGGTCCAATGAGGATGGAGTCAAACCGTCTGCAACACAAATTTGAAATTTAAAAAAAGTAAATATTGTCGAAATTGGACCAAAACTTCCACTTCTCGAAAATGTGTTCCTTCCCTGCAGCATCTTCATGTAAGAAGGGGGTTGGAGTAGTTATTCCTTCGCTGCCACTACTTTCGTTCAACTTTGTCGAAGATAGTTGTTGCTGTATGGCACGCGGGCTCTCTGCCAACACATGGGATCTCTGCCAACACATGCGATCCCACAGGTGGGATCACATCTGCCTCGCAGAGCTGTCTGGTCCTGTTGGAGCATATAGGACTGCCACGTCTTGTAGCGAATGACGTTTGGCAGCGACCTTACCGTCTTGCGAGACTCGCTTTCCAAGACCCTGTAAAACTCGCCTCGGTTCAGAGACCGTAGCAAACCCTTCCCTGCACTTCGATGCATGGTCCACCAATTTCCTAAGATTTGGGACAACGTTTATCTGTCCAAACGGTGCTAGGCGACCTGCCAATAAATAGCGCCGTGATGGGCTCACAAATCCCGGAATGCCTTCGGTCGAGCAGGAATGTAATCGATATGATGCAGCAGTTTTAAGTCGCAATACCTTTTTAGCCGTGGGCACAAATCAAGAGAAATCCCACACACGCACACTCGTCAGAACTTTTGTTCCTGCTCGTTTGCCTTTCGCTTTCTCCTCGTCTTCCAACTGAGCTGAATGTCGGAATTTTACTAAATGAAACGCTACTACCATCTAAATGCGTCACACACACACACACACCCTCACACACACACACACCCTCACACACACACACACACGACTCAGGTACTGCGAAGTTTACTCTGCTGAAAACAGTCGTTAAGAACTAATAGACCCGCGTGCATTAAACACTTAGTCTAATTTCAATGAAGAATTCCCCCCCCCAAAAAAAAAAATCGCCTCGCTAAGATGTAAGTGCAAACATGCGTCTACACTGAATGTTCGATCCATGAAAAATCAATTATGTTTTGTTGCAAACGGATGGACCAGTTTCTTCTAACTGCTTTCGTCCGAGTTAGTTAAGCCGTGTAAACCCCGAATCAGTCATTGAAAGTAGTCGTACAAAACTTACCCATCCATATGCATTAAAAACGCCGTCTAATATAGCCGAAGAATGTTTTTTTTTAATCTTCTCCTTCCTAAGATTTTATCCGAAAATATGTCTATAAAATATGGGTACTCCATTTTTAAATTAAGTTATATTTTTTGTTGCAAACTACTGGACCTAATTCTTATGCCTCTGTCTTAGTCGAGGCGTGTATATGGTTCATTATTTCGTACACGCTTATACGAGTATAACTCAATAATTTTGAAGTGGAACCTGAGTTTAACATTCTTTCTCTCTCCCCACTCTCTCAGTCCCCCCCGTCTCTCAGTCCCCCACCCTCTCTCTCTCTCTCTCTCTCTCGCTCTACTTGTATGTGTGCGTGCGAGCTCATTCGCACATCCGTGTGTACGTACCGTCATATGCATATTTCACCTTTCTGTTCGTAATCATTAGAAAGTGCAAGTGGACTTAAGTGTAAAGATACTGAACATCAACTCGGAGAGGTCATGTTTTCTACCTCCTTGAAGTTATTTAAACAGCCCTCTGCTTTCTGGAAGAGGGTTTATAAACAAACAAACAAAACTCAAGAAAAAAAAAAACTCGGAGAATCTCGCGACATTGAAGTCAACAGTGATCATGTCCACGGCAGGTTGTCGCTAAGAATGTCAAGACGAAAGCACTGGATCAGCAGTCATTCTGTAACAGCTAGTGCTCGCTAATTTCTTCCAACAAGCAACGTATTTCGAGTCAACATTGCAAGTGTGCGCGATCTGTTAGCTTTTAGACCTGGAGTCCGCCGTGTAATTTTCATGGTGTGTTCAAAGTATTCGTTGCTGGTCCGCCCTCTTTCTCCCTTCCGCGTGAAAATCTCGCGCAGAAGGCGGTAGGCAACGGTATGCAGCAAATATTTGCCAAGGCGGCGAGTACAACCTCCTCGAGAACGCGGCAAAATCGGCCCTGGCTGCGAGCCCAGTTTGCAGAGCGTTAAATAGTTTTCAGTTCTGACATCTTTGTCAAGAAGGTTTCTCAACCTTCTTTTTTAAGAGTATAAGTTTCTGGCTGATTTTCTCTTCCGCAAGCAATCGCCAGTCTGATGCAAATATACTCTCTTTATTCGCACTGCCGATAGCTGTCTGTGGATTTCACTGTGGATGTCGGATGTCAGAGGCTGCAATATTTGCTGTAAACAGAGATTTCTGTGTAAACTTTGATTATTAGGTGGACTGTTTAAAAAAATTGCAAGCGCAAAGCTTTCTGTGCACAGTTTGATTATTAGATGCATGGTTTAAAAAAATACTACTGCGCGCGCGCATGAGAGAGAGAGAGAGATTTAATAAAATGCCATTCTACGTAAATAGTTTGACACGCGCATACTATACAGATGATGTTGCACGTGAAAGAAGGCTGAATACGGCAGGCGGATGTGATGTTTATTTTCCAGAAGAGGAATCAATTAAAACTTTTCTGAAACATTCTTCAGCAATTCTTTTGGTCGTGTGCCTTTGGTCGGTTATGTTCGAGTTTATTTTCTAAATGCACCGAAAGATGTAGGGCTTTGTTTTGTATTTTTCTGCAAACAAAGTTACAAAACTGAGCCCGGAGGAGACACGCTTGGATGGTTGGGAAACCCTTACAGCGTCTACATTCTAAATAATCAAAGATCAGATCTAGCTTGGAATTTTTATATGAACCAGATTTTTTGCTAGGAGAGGGTTTTTCACAGTTGATTATATTTTTCAATCTGTTACAAGACAGATTTCAGCTGAGAGAGATTAGTTTTAGAGGAAATGGTTAGGTTTTAGAGGATGTGGATTGGGCAAAGATTTATAATCAGTTCTTAGGTAAAACAAAGAGAACAGAACGGGTGACGACACGATCTCCCAAGGCTGCCGGAGTCTTTCTTGACCTTCCGTGGAGTCCTTGGGTGCGGGGTTCGGGTGGGGGACTTGGGGTCGAAGCACACGAAGCAAACGTTCGCCCAAAGTGGGGATCAAGCTAATGGGCGAGGCTGGAACGTCGATGGGTCTTCATATTCAGTTTATCTCTTGACCTCACTGTGCGTTCGTTTCTCGCGACCATTTGCTCGTTCGCCCGTTCGTTTACTTGTCTGTCGCTAATTTGTTCCTTTGTTCTCTTGTTGATTCGTTGGTTCACCTGCTTATTTGTTTGTTTGTTTGTTTGTTTGTTTGTTTGTTAGGATGTCAAGTGCAATACCTGACTTGGAGACACAAATTTTCCTCCTGGTGAGAAACGATGCAAGCAAGGGAGACAACTAGCAGTCTAGTGTGAAACACTCGAAGAGTGTACTCAGACGGCGAGACCACTTCGAAAAATGTTAAGTGTTTTCATAACGAGAAAAATGTGCGTCTTAGTTAGCTGAATGTGGTTATTCGTATAGAACACACGTTCGGCCGATTAAGAAAAACCTCTACAGAACCTATGCATGAGAAATGTGAACAAGCTAAATGCAAGAAGTATCCTCTCATTGAAGTGCGTGTTTTGTGTAGACCGTAAATGTCATGTGTCTGTGTGTGTGTGTGTGTGTGTTTTAAAACGTCTTAAATGAGAAATGTCGAACAATAGAGTAAATCTTGACTATAGAATAAAGCACTGTGGTTTAGAGATTTAAGTCAGCAAAGCAAATACAAAAATAAGAAAATTCTGAAAGTTGTCTAATGTATAACTACCCAGAATGTGATCAGATGCTAATTCCTAATGAACCGATGTCAATTAACGCCCGACAGCAATAAACTTAATAATATTCAAGGGCCGCTGTCAGTGTTTCTTGCTTCCCGCTGGGTGCAATCAGATATAATTTGCTGCAACAAATATCTTACATCTCCCTAGGCAACGATCTGTGCCGTCAACTTGCTGTCGCCATGAATTTTATTTTTAATGATGCAAAGGAAAAAGGACACTGTAAAGGGAATTGTATATAAATAGCTTCAAATGTTCTTATAAAGTGAATGAATAATATGTTGATATAAACCTATAATTTTATGAATCAATCCTGACGTTAAGAAAAACGTCTGATTTTATCGTTTGAGTTTAAGAGAACTTTTTTTTCCCAGATGTGTCTGCTTATATTGTGATTTGACGCTCTCACTGGTAGTTCTCCATGCTGCGGTCTGTAGGCCTAACATTAAGGCGTTTATCTGTGCAGACAAATATGTTTGTAGCGAATTTACTCCTTAATCACTAAGGGCAACACTGGTCTATAGCAGTGCTCTCTCTCTCTCTCCATCCATCGGGGGCCATGCCCTTCAACTCCACTGTTGGAAGTTTTCCTCCGTCTTCCTGACGTCATACGCATTTTTTGAATAAAGCAGATTTGGCCAGCAACTACTCATTCAACAGGCAGTTATGTGTTTTCTTAACAGAGACCCCCTGTACATAATTAAAGCTTTCTTTCCCTGATGGTCTTTATTTTACAAACAATTGCCAATATTTCGGAGGAAACGATGAAATCTGACCTCGGGGACGAAATAAAAACTAACAAGACGTAAGGTTTTCCCGTCTTTCCAACTGGCTTGATTTAAAGCTCGTGCAATCTGAGATCGGATGTCTCTCCCTGCTTACGTGTGGCTACACCATGAACAGAGAGCATTGTTTGCAAAGACGCACAATGCCGTGTTCATTGAAGCATATCTGTAGTATAAACTGTTCTGTTAGCATCAGCACAAGAAGCCAATGACGATGATAACGATTGATGATGGTATAGCTAAAAGGATTTCCAAGAGAGAGAGGGAGACAGCGAGAGCAGGGAGGAAAGGGGAAGAAACGAAAGGAGGGAACGGGCGGAAAGAAGACAGAACAAGGAATACAGAGAAACGGAGGCAATGATTAAAATAGTAATACAAATATGGAAGTAGGTAGAAGGGCCAGCACAAGACCAGAACCTGTACCCAGACAACAAACAAGCACAAACGACAAATATACGAACGAACGAACGAACGAACGAACGAACCAACCAACGAACGAACGAACCAACGAACGAGCCAACGAACGAACAAACGAACGAACTAACGAACGAAAAAGAGAACTCGAAATTTTAGAATCGTTATCAACCAATACTCGAAAATTCATTGTTTTGCCTCTTGCTGTTTAATCAAAAGGTACGTCACAGGCCAGTCCTATGTGAAAGAAGATATTTGTCGTTCTGGTGATATTTCACCAAGCAGAGAACCGAAAAAGTCAGCAACACTATGCTCACTTTCTTCCGAGATGAAAGGTTTCCATGGGAACATATTTCTTTCATTTTCGCTCATTTAGGAAAATGCTTTATGACGATATACTGACTCAGAGGGAGGAGGTCAGCAGTTATAAAATGAATACCAAACCACTCTTAAGGCGCACTGTCCCAGAAGATCACAGACTTGTTTCATATTTAATGATAAGGTAACATTAGAAATTCTCCATGTTTAACAGGTTTTCTTATGTCTAGAAATGATGTTTTTCCTGGAGGTCGAGCGTCCAGCAGATGACGAAGATACGGCAGAGCTTAATTATTGCTCAGCAGTATATATTATAGGATTTTTTCTGAAAGTCGTAGAGGACCCTGGATCTTTAATCTTGCCCCCACCCTCTCTTCTCTTGCCCTCAGCTGGTAGCAGGGGAGCCAATCGAAAGTGAGCAAAAGGGGTTAGCCTTTAGTGGCAAGTGGATCGATTTCGCAACTGTTTTCGCTCATGCGCATGCTTACAAGCGACATGACAGACGTAAGATCGAAAAATTTAATGCTAGCACGAGCGTGAATTATTTAGGTTTTAATGCACGATGGTCCAGATACACAAATTTAAAAAATCAAATTATATGTATTTTATCAGGACGTGTGCATCTACAACCGACACATAAAGACACTGAAAGTTGAATAACCTGTGGTTGGGAACAGGTGCAGGACGAGCGACGGTATACACCATCAGTTATATAAGTTCTATATATAGACGCAGTCTTTATTTCTTCATTGCCAGGTTCGACTGTGCCTTTACAGAATTCGCCTATATTTATTTATTTGCTGGATCTGACTGCGCTTTTACAGAATTCGCCTATATTTATTTATTTCCTGGGTCTGGCTGTGCGTGTACATAATTCGCCTATATTCATTTATTTGCTGGGTCTGACTGCGCTTTTACAGATTTCGCCTATATTTATTTATCTGCTGGATCTGACAGTGCTTTTACAGAATTCGCCTATATTTATTTATCTGCTGGGTCTGACTGTGCCGTTACAGAGCTCGGTCTTTATTTATTCGTCTCGTTCGACTGTGCCTTTACAGAGCTCGGCATTTATTTATTGCTCTGTCATATTTCTTCATTGCTTACTTCAAAAGCGCGTTGGAAGCTTGGGAAAGGGGTAAGTGGGGCGAAGTTGAGGGGCAGTGGGTGAAGGGTTGATGTAGGAGAAAGGGTTAGAGCGAGAGAGCGATCTCTCATAATTGACTTGAACAGTCCGTGACTTCCGCATATTTTCTTCATTAAAGCTTCCAAACATAGCGGATCCCTCTCTACCTTTGCCCCCCCCCCCGACCCACCCTAAGGCACAGTGCCATGACTGCTCGAACACACATAACATTAGTGTGACATTTCGCCGTTTCTTAGCGTCTGTGCTCTGCACTGGGGCCCTGATACTGCAACCGATTGCAACAAGCGAATCTCCACGCAGTGGCTCTCCCTCAGTCAAACTGCGCTCGATCAGTGGCCCATAGTTGAGCTTGTAAATGAATCAGCCTCACGCCTCACACCTGTTGTGTCGTTACAGATGACATCTGACATTACCACCATCGTCAACTAAGTCATCTCGTAGCGGAAAAACAATTACAGTAGCGTCTTGGCGGTACTGTGAGATGCAAAAACAGACAATAACATCGACGCAAAGGTCACTTCAGGGGCGACAGACAACTGCAAAAATCATAAGCGGCACTCCCAGAAGCTGAAACAAAGGTCAGTAATAATAAGAAACAAAACAGAAGCAGAATTGAAAATGCTATGTTGTTTGGTTTTGTCATTTTATGATTTAATTAGTTCGCACGGATTCAAGCTGCCTTAACGTGCATCCTGAGGAAGGAAAGACCAAGAGAGGTTTTCCAGTGCAGACTTCCAGCGTGCAAGCAGACGTGGCAGAATCTATACAGTCGCTTGAAAGTGGGGCGACAATTTTAAATTATCAGACGACAGCGCCTTGGAATGTGTGCTCCTCCGTGATATCAGAAATTATTCAGGTTTCTCAGTTGAAGTCCCGGTGTGTCTAAACTGTCAGCATCTGCCTGAGCAGCTCTGTGCAAGCGCTCAAGGGAGAGAAATGGAATGAAATGTATTTAGCGGCATAAGTCTGCCCAGGTCTGTGATCTAACTCGGACTACTGTAACAAGGTTCTGTGAATATTCCGAAACGTGTACTTGGAACAAACACTTTTTGCATTATCTTCTCTCATAAGGAAGTAACATTCTGTTATTAGTTTTGTATGTAGATGTGTGTATGGGGGGGGGGGGG
>SMGT01010950.1:64935-77189 GCA_004794575.1 Lanistes nyassanus
ACATCAAAATATGTTGAAGGGTATCTAAATTTCAAGCAGGTAGAAACTATACTTCAACAATTCGATTGTCATAAAAGCTATGCAGTTTGTCTTAATAAATTTAAGTTTCATTTTCATCTACCTATGGTACGCATATACGTAATACTTCCACTCTGAAATTTTGTTGCATATTTTGGAGTTTTATTGCATATATTACGTGAATACCCACACCCTGGGGAGCCCTGTAAAATTTCGACAACCAAAATGTGTCTATTGCACGTTCCATTCTCATAAACCTCAGTACACCCCCCACCCCCCATCGTCAAAGCGAACGTCAAGCTCCACTGTCGCCATTTTGCTAGCCGATTTTCTCGCCGCACAGTACCTCGAAAGCTGCCTAGCGTTGTATCGTAGAATTCTAGCCTTTCTACCTACTACCAAGCTCCATGCAACTCTACGGCTAACTTTCTTGCGTAAAACCTCGCTTTGTCGCATAGAACCTAGCTTTCTAGCGTGTTTGAAATGCACGTCGTGTCAATGCGTTGACCAGGAGCGAGTTTTACATGCCATCGACCCAAGGAAGGCGAGGAACGCTAGACCATCGTTCAGTGAAACATTTTTCTGGTGCTGAAGTTCTTACAAAAAATCAGTACGCTGAAAAACGTTTTACCATTTTGTTTTGGCGTAACTGCAATGTTTTAAAGTTAGTTGTCTTGGTAAATTGCTAAAAGTTTTGAGGGTCTGGAACGTTTGTACCATTTTATTCCTGGCGAACAAAACAATCATTGCCCTCTTCCCTGTAGAATGCACTGCAATATTTTCACTGCATTCTTCGTGTACCTGGACAAGGAATTTAAAAACAATATTAGAATACTCGTGGCAAACACTGGCTTGCAGAGTCGCTTCTCGTCATAAAAGTTTTCATATGGCTGGTACTTTCTTTCTTTCTTTCTTTCTTTCTTTCTTTCTTTCTTTCTTTCTTTCTTTCTTTCTTTCTTTCTTTCTTTCTTTCTTTCTTTCTTTCCCTCACGGTTATGGGGCAGGCTGCACGCGTTTTCGTATATGTACTTCTGTTTACAAAAAGGGTCGTAAAACCCAATGGCATTGCGTATTTGACATTCAGTTTCACAGGTTGAGAGGGCGAATGCAGTCCGGCCCTGGGCTGGCTCGCAGGAGCGTTCGTAGCTGCTTTTCCGGTCATAAGAGCGGTCGTGAGGCCCGTTCGCCCTGTGTATTTTACGTCCACCGTTACAGATTAAGAAGGGATAAGAACCCTCATGCAAGCTATCCCGGAGATGGTTCGTATATTCTTTCTAAATCTAATCACGGTTGTAAGGCCTGCTCACCCTATTATTAATCTTAGCGTGTACAGTACTTATCTGTATGGGGAAGAAGAGGAGATTTATACGTGCAAACCCAGTCCTTAGTTTTTCTTTCTGCTGTTTCCTTGCTGCATTCGAGACACGCGACTGTCTCAGAGATTTTACCTGACAGTTACAGTATTTCGCCTATCTTTATAACGTCGCAGTTTTTTCACCTCAATCTCCTGCCTTCGCCTTGTCATTTCCTCTCAGTCTGCGAGTGCATGCCGGCCTTTGGAGAACGTCTGATCCTTTGAAAGGCGGGGAAGGGTGGAGACAGGGGGAGGGGTAGGGACACAACAGTGGCAGGCAGGAGGCAAGGTGACCTGTCACTGTGACCCGGTCACCAGTCGCCTGACGACAGAAGAGAAGTTTGGGCAGCGACTGGAAGATGGCGCTTGATTGGAACATTGTAAGGGCGGGAATTAATCTGGAAGACGCTCCCCTTCCCTCTGGAGAGTTGGGTTGGGGATGGGTGGGTTTGCGTCTGGTTGTGTGTGTGTGTGGGTGAGAGAGAGAGGGCAGAAGGAAAGATTTTAAAACATGCTGAATAATTTTTTTCCTTTTAAATATTTCGTCTTTCAAAGAAAACTCGTTCTTTCTTTCTTTGAACATCGACTTATGCCTAAATATAATCACACAAACAAGAATGCAGGCATACAAACAGGCGGGAGGGAAGACAGACAGACAGACAGACAGACATGTGGATAGAACCAGACTCACAGAAACAAGGCAAGAAGTTCAAATGCTACCACCTGGTCAGCTCTTCATCACACAGCTCACCAGCAAGCTACATCTAAATGTCACAAGGCTCACACATGCGTCCGGAACGGATCCGTGTCGCAGCGTGCCGCATTCCAATTGCGAGTCCTGGACAGTTGGAAATGCCAGTCGAACGTGGAGGACATGATTGTGCACTCAGGCATTTCCTTCCATTGTGTTCTTCCCTTCGCCGCCTACCCAGAATTCCAGGATAAGTCCTGCGAATCAAACATGGCGAGTGTGCGCTTACCTCATGGTAAGGAGCAGGAAGCCACGCAGAGCAGACATGCATACGAGTGCAGGCCCCTCCTTCAGACTTCTCGATCCCAGTAAGCGCGGCAGGTTTGGAAAACTGTCTACTATGATCTCTCACACTCGCTCACTTCTGCCAGATGGGCGTGGGTCTGCGTGCGCTTCTATGTGCATATGCATGAATGTGCGTGTGTGTATGTACGCGCGTACAAGTGTATGGGTGTAGACATGTTTAGACATTTCAAATCCCTTGCAAGTTGTCCGAAAATGACCACAAGACTACATACAAAGTTGTACCGCAACAACACATTGCGAGAAATATTCGTTGCCACGGCAGCCACATGACACTCAGCGGCTTCGGCAGTTCGGCAGAGTTGCTACCATATTTGTTTCAGAAGCTGGGCCTGTAAAAATCTGCCACCAGTTCCTTAAGGTATTCCTTAACTTCGACACACATCTGTCAGGTTTTAAGAAAGACCTTTATCCTTCAGTGACGAATACTATGTAGTTGTTTCTATTAAAGCCATTGTTAGTATTTTTGGAAAATGTGAGTCGCTAAAGTTTGACCTCGAACGACTGAAACAGCTAAAGAATTTCAAGCAATGATAGGGGGAAAATTTGCACCATTGACCATCCTCGGTGCCGAAGACAACACAGATGTGGACACGCTGATCACCACCTTTAACAGCCGACAAGATCCTAGGCAAACATAGGGCAGTTAAGAAACCTTGGGTCACAGCTGATGTCCTTGATCTATGTGACAAAAGAAGACAATTGAGAAACAAGAAAAATACAGTAGAAGGTGCAGCAAAATACAAAGAAGTCAACAAGGAGGCCAAAAGGCGCATGAAAAGGGCAAAGGAAAAATGGGTAGAAGAACAGTGCAATGAAATCGAAAGCCACCTGCAGAGGAATAACACCAAGAAGGCATACCAGATAGTGAAAAACCTGACAGGCACAAAACAAGGACGAGTACCAACCATCCAGGACAAAGCAGTAAGTTGTCTCAGTGAACATCGAGAAATCCTCACCCGATGGACAGAATACTGAACAGAATTGTACAATCATAGAGTCACAGGAGACCCATGCGTACTTAATGTTGCAGAACCGAGCAACCTAGATGACTCCCCAATACTTCGTGAAGAGGTGGAGGCAGCAATCAAATCGTTAAAAAGGGGGAAGTCAGCTGGAGTAGACAACATCCCAGCATTAAGTATTAAACCTAACTGTCATATCAATTCAGTTTTCGATATTATGGTCTTCGTCCACTGCACAACAACGGGAATAAATTCTCTACTTACTCCTCGGAGAACTATACATATACCTGTAGTAAGCTGAGTTCAGGGAATCGATCAGATAAGGTGGGTAACTGACTTCATTTGCTCCACTCTGTTAACACCCTTTAGGTCTGCCCCTAATCCCCGATGGAAACTTGGGGACGATATAGACTTAAAATAGTTCCTTCTCTTCGGGGTCTGCTGTCAATGCGACTGTTTCTTTCTCTGTCTTCCGCATGTATGCATGTGTGTGGGGGGGTAACCCTACGATGGACGGAGACGGACTGGGAAATAAATAAATACACATTTTGGAATTCCTTTTTAAAGTAGTTCACGCGTGACCTTGTCGTCCCAGCAAGAAAGAGACAGGCAGAGAAAACGATGGGAAAACAACATCCAAGAGTGGACAGGCCTGACCTTCCCTGACACCCAGAGAATGACAGAATACAGACAAAAATGGAAGATGCTGGTCCTCAGTGGTGCCCCAACGGCCACGGCTACGGGACGGATGAGATGAGAGAGCCGCTGATACAAGCTTGTTACGGACCCCGACAACGGGCATCGTGTGTCAAATCTTGTCTCTGCTTCATGCATTTCGTTTGACTGAGGCACTTCTTTACATGGGAAGGCGCTTGCTTTGGCCGCTCACTCGATGTAGTGCGCACAAACGAGAACACAAATACGCAGCCCCGCGCACACACGCATGCATGCATGTACTCTCCTGGGGTCTGACACATGTAAATGCACGCTCACACGCGACCGCACGCACGCACGCATGCGTGCACACGCCCTCTAAGGGCACTTACACACATGTATATACTAGTAATCATTATTATTTGTATCATTCATAATTTGAAATCATCCATGCCATCTTTTCTTTTTAAAAAAAAAAAGATATGCTCCAACCGAAAATCGCAGAAAAAAGACCTTTGTTAAAATGTCCTGTTTTCTTCAATCTTTCCATGGAACGATAATTTGTAAAGTTTGTTACGGGCTCAATTGCCGCCCTAAGTGACCTGGGCATCGGAAAGGAAGTTCGGAGCTTGTCCTCTCTTTTTTGAACCTGGTTTTAGAACATTTTTTACCGTGTGGACGTACATGTTACATGTTTATTTATATTTTAGTCACTCAAAAGCTCTCAGCTACTACAAATAAAGAATCCCCGATATAGTTGAAATTCCAGTACCTTCAAATAGCCTTTTCAAAAAGGAAACTTGTCAATAAAAACACACATGAACTACACTCGTGCCTCAATCTTTCAGGTCGCACTAAGCTTAGACTCTAACATCTGTAAGCGTTCTTTAGTTGACGTCTCTAAAATGATTAAAGTTCTAGAGAAAAAAAACACTTACACCTAAAGCTGTAATTCTGTTCATTGCTTTTTATGGTATTAAAGTCAAACGTGCCTGCTTGCAGTATTTATTTATTCTGTAAATGTTCGTTCTGGAAATCTGTCGCTTCTTTAGATGACATTCAGTCTGGGAAGAGATTAAAATCGATATTCCAAACTGCTTACAACCCAGACGTGTAATATGCAACTGTACTCCACATGGCTTAAAGAAAACTTCTTTGCAGTTTCTTTTTATTTCTTTTTTTCTACTCTGCTCAAAAGATTTCTGGTAATTGTATGACCTGCCTACCGCTAGACTTCGTCTCGGAACACTTTGTTTTTATTATCTTATCGAACAGAACAGCCTTAGCTAGGTAGACCCGGTGGAATTCTTGTCCTTTTTTTAGGTGGGGTGGTATTTTTCTATCACCAGACAAAGGAATCAGAGAATTTGAGAAGGAAACAAGATCCGGTGGTTGACAGCAACATTATCTACGGCTGACAAATGACAGAGTGCTCCCCCCATCCCAGCCTCCTTATTTGAAGTTCCTTGAAATCAGTTTCCTGGCGAGATGGTAAAAACGTTTATGCATTCAATTTGCAAATCCCGAGTCAGGGTTTAAGCTTTCTGCGGTTCTGTTCAGTTCCTGTAGCAACTGTTTTATTTGTAAGAAGAGTTTTTCCCCTGTCCTCTTTCTCTTCCTGTTTGATTCATCTGCTCGGCCTGTCCATTTTTGTGACACATTTCTCGGGTAGCTTGGGCTGCAGCGCAGGGAGGTAGAGTGAAGTCTTTATATGTCTTTATATGTCTACAAATTCACATGAAGTACACAAGATGAGTTTAGGTGAGTGAGTGAGTGAGTGAGTGAGTGAGTGAGTGAGTGAGTGAGTGAGTGAGTGAGTGAGTGAGTGAGTGAGTGAGTGAGTGAGTGAGTGAGTGAGTGAGTGAGTGAGTGGGCTGGCGGGAGGGCGGGCGGGCAAGGGAGTGAGTGAGCGAACGAGCGACCGAACAGGCCTGATGATTCCGTCATTTGTTCATTAATGAAAATCTGCGGCGTATTCAAACTAACATTGTATAAATAAAAGAAGAATACAAAGAAAATATGCGTATAAAAGTGAATACTTATATGAAGTATTAAGTACCCGTATAGTTGCGGATTACTTACACCAGTATAAAATAGCCTTACGATGCAAGATTACTTTCACCAGTACAAAAGTACGCTTAAAGTGTAGGATCTCATACTGTGTAGGATTACTTGCACCAATGTAAAGTACCATTACAGTCAGGATTATATAGTTCACTATTAAGTGCATTTTACGGTGCAGGATTACCTACATCAGTAATAAAGTCCTTTACCGTACAGTGTTACATACATCAGTAATAGAGTGCCCTTAACATGCAGGATTACCTACATCAGTAATAAAGTCCTTTAACGTGCAGTGTTACATACATCAGTATAGAGTACCCTTAACATGCAGGATTACCTACACCAGTATAAATTACCTTTACCGTACCCCATTACTTAAGCCAGTATAAAGTTTCCTTACGGTGCAAGACTACGTACACTAGTTTAAAGTATCCTTACGGGTACAGTATTTCATTCGTAATAAAATACCTCTACAATGTAGGATTACATACACCAGGATAAAGTACCCTTCCAGTGTCCTTACGGCAGGGATTACATACACCAGAATAAAGTATCCTTACAGTGTCCTTGCGGTGAGGGATTACGTACACCAGAATGAAGTATCCTTACAGTGTCCTTACGGTCAGGGATTACATACACCAGTATAAAGTACCCTTTCAGAGTCCTTACGGTGAGAGATTACGTACACCAGTATAAAATACCTTTCCAGTGTCCTTACGGTGAGGCATTACGTACACTAGTATAAAGTACCCTTACAGTGTCCTTACAGTGAGGGATTACATACACCAGTATAAAGTACTCTTATAGTGTCCTTACAGTACAAGATTACGTACATCAGTTTAAAGTACTATTCCAAAAAACAAGATTTTCTAAGGAAAAAAAGTATTCCTCTAAACTTACGTGACATTGATGACAAAGAGTGGTTTCAAAAGAGCAGCCAATCAGTCCGTACATGCATTTTCTGATGAGAAATCGGACATCAAAGAGCTGCCATATCGGCTGTAAAACCAAACCGTTCTCTTAACGACATTGTGACACGCCGTGGCGCGTGCTTGTGACACGTCACTGTCATTGCAGGTTTCCGTGTCTGTTGGGAAACTTCCGAAGTGGGTGGCGTCGGAGGCGGGTGGCAAGGTTTGATGGGCGGATGGACGAGTGGGCAGCATCACCGAGAGAGAGAGAGAGAGGCGTGGTGGTGGTGGTGGTGGTGGTGGTGGTGGTGGCTAAGTCAGGATGTACCCATGGTAAAGTATACCAGTTGGATAGAGCAGTGCTTGTGTACGTACATGCGTGCGAGAGAGATAATATGAGGGGATGGGGGGGGGAGAAGACAGACTCTGTGAATGGGGGATGGGAGGGGGCAGAGAGACAGAGGCTACAAATGCACGTGCACAGTGTTGCGGTGGTCACATGACCCTTGCAGCGCGTCTGCGCTCCTCCCTTTCTCCAGAAGCGAGGCGGCAAAACTCAGCCAACCCTCGGCATCACCAGCAGACGGCTGGGGCTGTTGTTAGGGAGGTCGTAAAGGCACACGCGACTGACGGCTGTGCGTCTGTTGTAGTGGTTGCAGTCTCGACAGGTAAGCCATTGTTTTTCTTCGTTTTCCGTTACTTGTTTTCTTTAATCTGACTCCGTTCGGGTACCATTGTCCGTAACATCGAAACTACAACTATGTCAGCCGCTTTATGATGCACCCAAAAACGCGCGTTAGCACCAAGAAGGGACACACTTTTTATAGCGCGTAAATGCACGAAAACGTTCTGTTGCCTTTAATCGTGGGTAACCGCACGACAACGCTGTGTTGCCTGTTGGTGTCAGCACGGGCTTTAGGTCAGGATAAACAAACGTCACGTGCACGGCTTCACACACAGTCTGGATGCGGCACGGAATTTGAATTCTTAATTGTCCTCCAGTTCAGACACTATGGCGATTAACAGGTTTGTTCGACCCGTGTCGTTACATGTGATGGAAAACTTGCTTCATGGCATGGATAGCCACAAAAGTTGGTGACAAGGTCACGTGGGAACTACTTTAAAAAGGAATCCCAAAATGTGTATTTATTTATTTCCCAGTCCGTCTCCGTCCATCGTAGGGTTACCCCCCCCACACACTTGCATACATGCGGAAGACAGAGAAAGAAACAGTCGCATTGACAGCAGACCCCGAAGAGAAGGAACTATTTTAAGTCTATATCGTCCCCAAGTTTCCATCGGGGATTAGGGGCAGACCTAAAGGGTGTTAACAGAGTGGAGCAAATGAAGTCAGTTACCCACCTTATCTGATCGATTCCCTGAACTCAGCTTACTACAGGTATATGTATAGTTCTCCGAGGAGTAAGTAACGAACTTAAGAGAATTTATTCCCGTTGTTATGCAGTGGACGAAGACCATACATATCGAAAACTGAATTGATATGACAGTTAGGTTTAATACTAAATAAAAATCCGATCTCATTCCCATTATAGGCCTAGCTATAGTTTATTGATGTTGCTGATTTTTGTGGTATATCCATATTTTTACTTTTCTTTGGCCACCACATCCCGTAGAACTAGACTAACGCCAGGAATAAAGCGATCGAGTTGTCTCGTACATTACGTCGTTTAGCCAGTCCTGACAGATGGCAGGACTAGATTGCTACGCGAGACAAAATAGATCCCACGTAGAAATTATTTGGAGTAAATATTTGGAACATGCCTTTTATGAGAACAAGCACTATTGTATAGCCTTTCAATGTGTTACAAAGCGTTGTCTACTGGAAACCTGTCCATCATGACTGCTACGTTTTGAGTCATTCGCACTGGTTCTGTAGACGACTGTATCGAGAAGGAACAAAAATTCACGTCTGAAACAAACCTCTGTTTTTCCTTTCGAGGACAACAAGCTTATTCTTTCGTTTGGTTTTTTTTTCTCTCTCTCTCTCTCTCTTTTTGTGTGTGCTGTGTGTGTGTGCATCTTATTTGTTGCCTGAAGACAGAACATAAGGATTTATTCAGCCACTTCTTTTTCTACCATTTTTTTTCACTGTTTAAAAGATATGTCTTCCACAGCTTGACTGCTGTCTGAGAATAATTAAAGTTTACATTTGTTACTCGGGTGGTCTGTTACATTTCCCACTTTCCCACTAAACCTGTCATGTTCAAAACACGTTAAATGTGGTCCCGAGCACGTCAGAGACAGTTGATAAGAGGCTGATAAAGATCACGTTAGTGACAGCCTTTTTGCCTCCAGACAGAGCAAACAAATCTGTTACATTTGCTTTATCTGGTCGTCGGCTATTCGCCATTCCCCACCCCTTCCTGTGCAGGTACATTTGGATTTTAACTTTGCTTAATTGCTTCCACTGAGTCGCAAAAGGACAAACACGTTTTCTTTTTCTTAAATTAGCTGAAGGCTTTTAAACCCGAAGCTGCGTCAGCAGAAGTTCACATACGATTTGCTGGCAGAGCTAAAATTACTTTTATCTCTGGTGCGCATTTACAGGCTCTGTCGGCGGATAATTATTGCTGCCTCTGCAACCTGGGGCATCAGCGGTGCTTTCGTTCACTTCCTAGCAGCTGCAGCTTTGCACTTTTACAGTGTACCGAACGAAGACGTTCACCTGAGAACGTTTCTGTCGCACGTTGGCCACGCTTTTAGCGCTGATGGAAGCTTTTACTTGGCGGACTAGTCCGTGGGGTGACATTTTTCTCAGAATTCTACACCATAGTTTCGCGGTTCTTATATCCAGAATAATATTTCTTTAACTTTTCGCTGCAGGTATTTGTGGTCAGTAATACAGGCTGTTGCTCGCTGTCATAAAAATTACACTTCCAAAGCCAATATAAATATCAAATAAATAAAATAGCGTTCTCTACCACATTTATTTTTATTTATATAAAATTTTTATACAAAAGAGTTTTAATTTTTCAGTTTTTAGTTTTGACTTTTCCTGAACCTTCTGCAGTATCACAAACTGGTTTATTCCAACAATAGAAATGTCTGTCGTGCAACCATACGTTGATGTGATTGGGTGTGATTGTATGTGTGTGCGTGGATGTATGTGTGGGTGCATATGTGTATATGTGTGTGTGTGCGCGTGCGTGCGTGTGTGGGTGCGAATGTGTATATGTATATGTGTATGTGTATGTGTATGTGTATGTGTATGTGTATGTGTATGTGTAGGTGTGTATGAGTGCCCGCGCGTGTGCGCGTGTTAGTCTTAGGCCTCAAAGCAGTATCAACATAACCTCGGGAAACTTCTGGCAACAAAGGTCACAATTCCTCTAAGGGACGACATCGACTGGACTAGATCTTTGTTCTTCTCGCACTCTTCTGTTGGCGGCTTGGTTGTAAGGGCTGACTAAACACACTTCACATCAAGCAAGCGGAACTACCCACCACGGGAAGGGGGTTAAGCCTGAAAGCATTCCTCAGCTAACACCTGCAACCCAGGCGTGTATTTCCGGATCACCACGTGCTGACTTAGCAGGGTATGGCCTACCACGTGAGATTTTCTTGCCGCTAGGGGTCTGCACCCTGTAAAAGATATCTATGACCTTTCGTTTTCAAATAAGACTGGCTGCAGTGGCTGCCTTAACCCCCACGGCATATAAACAAAATAAGGAGGACGCTTTCTTGTTTATAATTTTAAGAGAAGGGCTGAAGAGAAATATAAGAGACAGGAGACGAAAGGTTAGTCAGTGCGTTAGTTATAAATAGGTGTCCTTGGATTTAGCCTCATATCTAAAAAAACAAACTACATGAGCCTTGCCAAATATTAGAAAGTAGTTCGAAAAGACAGAAAAGAAAGCAGGAAGAAAAAAGGATAAAAACATTACGATATATAGACGAAATGAATCCAAACGAACGGATTTTCTATGCTGTCAATAATTGTATGCCCTCTTCATCGTGTGATTTTAAATAGGTCTGTGAAGCTCTGGTCGTCTGAATTTGAACAGCAGCCTCAGAAATGTTATCTGTACCAACTGGTGTGTTGATTGACTTCTTTGAAGATGTGGCTGAACCCATTGATTTTGTCTCTAGTCGGATTACATTTTGTGAAGACATGGTTAGCCCTAGCAAAGCTGTCACTGTGTCCCTAGCAACAAGCCTTGGATTTCAAACGCTTTGAAACAAACAGTCAATGGAAGGAAGGTAGTGCTGTAGTCAGGAAATACCGACAAAAGACGTGGAACACACAAAAGTCAAACGAGGAATTAGGTAAGGTAAGTGGACACAGAAGGTATGTGTGGCACCCGGTAGGAGTTGTGGTACGTTGTTGTTTTGGAGACAATGTTGTGTCCGAACAATGTGTCCTAATGTCTTCTGCTTGTTTTTAGTTTTTCATGCCACTAGCAGTTCCGTCAAGATGTCGATCAATTTCTCAGTATGAGGTCGTAAAGTTTCGTGTTTCTGTATAACCACTTTGGACGCAGACTCGGGCTTGATAACAAGCTTTGGATTTAACCGCCATCAAGAGTTCACTGGAACTCCGACTAGTCAACAACGGGTGTCTAGACTTGTTTCCAAGGGCAGACAGCTAGGGGTCAGATTCATGCTGAGTAACGAGCATTTTAAAACCCTGCTGCTCTCAAACCCCACCCCATTGCCCACACCACCCACCCTGCTAGCTGAACAGTCTCCAACATTTGATCCGGCAGCATGCTGTGGTATGTCCTCTCTTCGAGATTTCTTTCACTTCGTGATGGAAAAAGAACTTGCAGGAACAGCAGCAAAACGAAAAGGGGAAAAAATGATGTGCTAAATTTAATTAACTTTCTACTAAAACATCCCAAGCTAACTAGCAAGAGAACGTTATGCGCCATTTTTCTGTTGAATCTGGAAGAAAAGGCATAAAATATGAAAGGAGAGACAGAACGGAGGCCAGCCAGCAAAGAATCCTGGTAGACCATTTGTGTCAATACATTTCCAAGAAGTGCAAGAAAAACAGGTGACTGCCGCTTGGAGTAAAGTCTATCTTAAATTTAAAACAAGGGAACTGGACCAAGCTAAGACATGACAAAGACAAAGACAATCTACATGTTTCGGGGCACTACCCCTTCATCAGGACGACACAAAAACGACGAAAAAACGACAACAACGAAAACAGAAGAAAAAGACTTAGCTTCAGTAGATGTGGCGCATAGGCTGGACAGCAGGAAAATGAC
>SMGT01010950.1:77442-117480 GCA_004794575.1 Lanistes nyassanus
GGTACCGAAATGGGTAATGAAGTAGGATTCCATATTCTTACGGTCAATGGAATCGCCCTTCATTCTCCAGATACCACAGACCCTCATGTTGTCGGCTGTGTGTGTGGGTGTGCTTAAGTGATGTGCAACTGGTGTGTTTCTGTGGTGTTTAGTGTCAGCCAAATGTTCTGTGAAGCGGGTGTTGAGTGTGCGTTCTGTCTCCCCGATGTAGAATAAAGTGGGACAGAGGGTGCATGTGATGGCGTAGATGATGTTGCTGTCAGTGCAAGTGAAGTGGCGCTTGATGACAAAAGTGGTGTTGGGTGTGTGGAGTGTTGTGTTGGTGTTCAGATAGGGGCAAGTGTGACAACGGGGGACATTGCATGGGGTGGAGCCGCATGATGGGGGGAGGGTAGTGGTGGATTTAAGTTTGGAATGTACTAGAAGATCTCGCAGGTTCTTATCCCTGCGAGATGCTAGGAGGGGGTTTTGTTTGAAGAGGTGAGGTTCGGATTTGGACAGTATGTGCCAGTTAGAGAGGAGTATCCTACGTACTGGGAGGTTGTGAGGGTGGTGCGTCAAGACGGCGATCGGCCGAGGTTCCGTGTGTCTGGAGTGGTGGGAGGGTTGGAGGGTGCGTGCACGTGGTGTGGCGGCAGCTTTCTGTTTAGCAGAGTGTAGAAGGTTGGGAGGATAGTTGCGGGCGAGGAAAAAATCTACCATTCTATCGGCTTGTTCGAGAAAATCTATATCATCGGAGCATAATCTGCGGAGTCTTAGGAACTGCGAGTAGGGTATGCTGTTCAGGGTGGAGGGTGGGTGAGATGAGTGGAAATCCAGGTAGGAGTGTGAGTCTGTAGGCTTGTAATGGATGGTGGTTGCAAGATGGCCGTTCTGCAAGGTTATGTTGATGTCGAGGAAAGTGACAGAGGTGCATGAAATGGTGTAGGTGTATTGAATGGAGGGGTGGAAGTGTTGTATGTACTGGATGTACATACATTTCCTCTAGTCAAGCCTCTCACAGGGTTCCCTCCCATGGGGCACAGCTGGAAGCTAGTTAGCTGAGTCAGCAGAAGCCTGGAGTATGTATTTCCTATTGCTCTCTTAATGTTTTGCCAACTGTTCTACGAGTAGAAAGAAAGAAAAAAGAAAAAAAGAAATAAAGAAAGAAACGAAAGAAAGAAAAACTCCAAGGTGGAGCCAATTACTTTTTATAGCATTTCAAAATAAACAGCTGTCAGGTGAGTCATTTCAAATCCCGATTTGGAACTGTGATTGAATGGGCGTGCCAAGTGTGGGTATGCATGTGCGTATGGTGTGCATGTCAGTGTGCGTGTGTAACTTCTCATGTTTGTGTCCGTGCCTGCACGCTTGAAAGTGGGCACGGCAATATATAATTTTGGCATCTCAACTGACCCACATGAATACAAACACACAAACACAGACATGCGCACTAACACACAGCGTCACACACCGGTGCACGCACGCACGCACGCACGCACATACAGGGGCATACAATACATTTACTTCGCTGTGACCATAACTGGTTTTGGTAGGTGGGTGGAGATTGTTACAGCTAGTTGTTCTAGTCTTTCGTCATATGTCATCTGATACGTCGCACCGTGTAAGACCAGCATAAAAGGAACTAAAGTATTTGTGTGCGAAAATCATGTCTTCATTAGTAGTCCAAGGATCACCTTACCCACGTTTTTACGTTTCATAAAGAAGGATTATGTATGGCATTAATCAAGCACTTTAGCGACTCCCACCCTCTCCCTGGCCGGCAATTTTTCACACTCGCTGCCTTGCCGAGTTCCGTTTATATCTCCATAATCTCCTGCAGGTGTTTCCAGACAGTGCTCTTTTCTGTCTTTTTGGAAAAACGGCTGGCAATCTTGATTATAAACAGCGTCTAAAGAAGGGTCATCTCTTAAAGAGGATGATTACTTAGCCGTCCAGAAACCCTCCTGTATTATGAACATTTTATCTGGTAATCTAAACAAATGTGACAAAAATCTTTCTCTAAGCATTCTTCCGCGGTCCTAATGGCTACTTGACACTGAGTGTTTCAGGGCAAGCCAAGTGTAAAGTGACGGCTTTTAAAACAACAAGTTTGTAATATTGCTGTTCTCTTTCTCTATTTCTGTGCCCCCAGTATTTCTCCCACCTCCTCCTCTCGCAGTTCCACCCTACCTCTCTCCTTGCACTGTATTTTTATCCCATCCCTCACGAAACCTCACCTTAATGAACAGAACCTGACCGTTTGGAGATGCCACTCGGTAACTCACATCGCATGTCACGTGCACGTATGCAGATTGCGCCATAAATGCTAAGCCCTTAGAAGAACATTTTTATTTCAATTTTCAGTCACTCACGCATAAAATGTTTCAGGCAAGGCTCAGGAAATTGGAAAAGTGATGGAAAGTCTTGATCCTCATGTAGAATCTTTTGAATGTGATGGCTTAATTTGTTCGTTTATTTTTAATGCTGCTATGTAACATGTTGGTATCACCAGCATTTGATTCCCGTTTTTTAGAACCCTTTGAAATAAATTTTCATTTTTACATCAGTGGGGTTTTTTAACCAGCGGTTTACATGCAATCGACAGAAAGGGTGAGAGAAAAATAGAGAAGAGAAAAGAGAAGATACAAAACAAGAGGAAAGTGGAAAATATTAGACAACTACAGAAACAGAAGACAGGAAAGAAGCAATGAGTAATGAAAGGACTCACGAACGAGGAGATGGACAGACGGATCAATTGACTGGCGGGCAGACACACCGACATAAACAAGCACCCATTGACACACGGATGAACAGATAGACAGAGAGACAGAGAACTAATGCAGTGTACAACTCATTCAATGAACAAATACTGCCGACGGGCCCTTGGGTCCAGTTTTTCTGCTTCTTATTTATGTAACTGTAGCGTGAGTGAAAAGCTTAAACTTCCACACTCGGTGTAATACACATTTTTGTTGTCTCTCTTGATGATCCCACCACAGCTTTCTTGTAATTCCTCTTTGCCTTCCACAGGAAAGAAATGGCCCACGGGCGTTACGTTCTGGTATCAGCGCATGATGGCAGCCAGAACAAAAATCTTTTTAGAAAAATGTTTAAAAGAAAATTAACGAAAGAAAGAAAGAAAGAAAGAAAGAATCTTCATTTTGTCAAAATTTTCACTGGGCCTTTTATGACTTCTGGTTACTGTTTTGTGGCTGTTTTTGAAGATGCTTTGCGCCTCTGATCTTCAGTAAATCACCGTTGTATCCCCCTCCCCCTCCCCAGCCACACCACCGACACACGTTACTGAACGCACTTCCGGTCCCATTCTGTAAGTAAGTGTAAGTGTCCTTCTTACAGACCATTTTGGTGCCTCTGTGCGTCTCGTTTGTGCTGCCAAAAGTCAAACGTAAGTCTAGCATACTAAACTTTTTTTTTTGGGGGGGGGTAATGGACGGGGGTGGGGGTTGGGGCTGCAGTTGTGCGGAGGACAGAATTATTTTTCCCAACTAGATAAGGGGACATAGATTCCCAGCCAGTGGAAGCGCTGTTTTGGTACTACTCATACTACTTTAGTGTACAGCACTATACACAGATAATAATAATAAGGATAAACAGTAGTTAGCCTTGTTGGAACTGAGTTCCGTTTGCTGTGTGATTTACCTGGATTTGGGCGATATGAATCGGACGTGACAAGAACACTGGCGCTTAGAAAAAGGGACGTGATGCTCATAAAAGGGTATTCTTATATGGTGTCCTACACCCCTATATACCACTGTTTCCCACTTTGGTTACGATATTTATTGTAAGGGGTCGTCGCTTCGTACAGACACAGACACAGACGTGCAGGCACAGACGCATACAAAGAGACAAACGGGCACACAGACACGAACGTAAATGTAGACACAGACGCATAGAAATAGCTACAGACAGACATAGACATAGACAAACATATTTAGACAAAGATACAGACACGGACGCAACAATAGACGTAGACATACAGATGTAGACACAGATACAGACACAGATATGGCTACGGACACAGACACAAGCACGCAGGCACAGGCGCACAAAAGCATAAGAACAGGCACACAGACAAGGACACAAATACAGACCCAGACACAAGGATACAGACACAGACAAAGACAAAAACACCGACACAGAGACACAGACACCGTCACAACAGGTCGATACATTCATTTTCTGTGCAAGTCCAGTCACCACGTACGCAGCTCCACTGGGTCAGGTTGTCTCGTGTTCGTAACATTTTACAGAATTTCTAGTGTGCCTATGCGGTCTCCTTTTTAGTGTCAGCAGCCCTGAATGTTCGTCCCCAAGACAGAGGAAGTTTTGTTTAGAGATTTTGTGTCCTGCACGTGTGAGATTTCTTATGAGGCACATGTATAGCCCCGGCCGCCTGCCCTGATATGCACCCTTAGTTGCTAACTCGGCCTAAAATACCCATACCAAATCCCCATCGCTTGGTGTAGGTATTTATAATATACATTGTGCGATCTGTAGCCCCTAGTGCGTGAAGCCAAACCATCCTGTCGTCAGTGCCAGTAGCATCCCGTAGGCTTCCTGTCAGTGCCACTAGTATCATGTCACTTTCTATGGGGACGGTCAGCCCGTGTGTACATGACATCTGTGGTACGGTTACCACACGCTGATGTTACCGGCACATTTTGCAACATGATCGATAAATGTAATGGCGGGTCCTTGGATTATAATCCTGAAAATATTGATATCATGTCATCAGAGGACTCGGCACTCACAGGGCTTTTTTCAGGGTGCACATTTCGGGGTATGGGAAGTGTGTGTACGCGCGTGCGTGCGTGTGTGCATGTGTGTGGATGTGTGTACGCGCGTACGTTCGTCTAACACGCGTATGTGTGTAGGGTTATATATGTGTGCGGAAGTAGATGAGTGAGCAGGTGAAAGAGAGAGAGAAGAGCAGTGTCAGCTGGGAAATTTAAAATAGGCCAACGACCAGAGGACAGACAGACAGGCAGACAGACAGAGGTTGAATATTTGTGTTAGAAAATGGAAAGTCAGAGATGGCTGGTGCGTATGTTATGTTTGTTTGATTGTTTTGTGGGCATGCGTGTGTGGGTATGTGTGCCCATGCGCACACAGCTCCATTGCTTCTTGCTCATTACATGATGCTGCCCACCAAACATCATTATCTTTTGTCTCGACCGAAAGGGACGGGGGGGGGTGTGAAAGGTGACCTAGGTTTATTTTGTGTCAAGGACATCTCAGATTTTGCATCTTACATTAGAATCACGAACACTTAATAACCTTCTCCATCTCATCAGACAATCAGACTCTGTGTCCAAAATGCCCCACCGCCGCCACTGAGTGGTGTGTGTGTGTGGGGGGGGGGTGCATGGGTTGCCTGGGTGTTTAACCCGCCGGGTTTTTTTTTTTTCGTTCCCCCGCCCCAGTCTCCCCCGGCATTTTGGTACCCGGATGTCCAGACTTCATTAATGTTATGACGTCAGATCCAGGACGCTGTTGGCAGCTGGTGGGAAGAGCAGTAACCCTGTGCTGACGTGGCCTGATTGGATTAGTGAGACATTCTGGATGCGGTCAGGCTGTCTCAGCTTGAGACGAAAAGCTGAACACAGGCTGCAGTAGAAGAGGCAGGTCGGATGTAACATGGGATATGTAAATCATTGGAACAGCGACTTTTCAACCTGCGTGGAAACAGGGAGTCTCTGTAACCTGCCATTCGGGCATCGCTCCGAGCATTTTTCATCCGATAGAAGAGTCATGCTCTCTCTCCCTCTCTCGCCCGTCCCCTTTCCCGTTCTCTTCTTCGTCCCCCACGCCTGTCTTTTTCGTTTTCTTTCACTTTTAAATATTTACTTACATCCATTGCTCCCTCCCTCTCTCTCTCTCTCTCCTCTTCCCTTTCCTGTCACATCTTCCCTCCCCTCTTTCCTTCTCACCCCTCCGTCTTTTCTCTTCTTTTACAATCTTCTCCCCCCCCCACCCCCACACCAAGTCTCTATCTCTGTCATCATCACAGATAACTGTTCAGATGAACACGAGAAGCACTCGCAAAGGCTTCGGTGGGTCTGTGACTGGAAGAGCGACAGAACAAGAGGGATATGAAGACAGATACATGAACGGTAAAACAGACTGTGGACGCATTACAAAAATGTACTGATGTTGTATCCATGCAAGAAGTAATGGACCGTTTCGACGACAGAAAGCCTTAAAACATTACTGTGCAAAGAGAATGAGCAGTGGAAATGGGCGGACAACATGCAAAAGGCATGAGATGAGGAACGGCACGTCGTGCTTAATGTGCTGTGGGACACCATCGGTAAAAACATGCTACTTCCCTTTTGAAACCGAGCTTTAAAAATGGTTTCGGCATAATCCTGTGTACAGAAGAGGCTCCAGACTGAAGTTTTAATGCGGCGAATGAAAGGATGTGTAACTTGAGACTGTTCTTTACTGCGGTAAACTGCCACACGAATTTCGCTGTAAAAATGCACACCTTCATCCTAGGAATAACTGCACTTGACGACGCCAGCGATAATGCAAAGATGCTAGGATTGGGAATGCTTTGTGCATCCGAATAAAATGCGCTAGAAACGTTGCTGCGTGTTAACAGCTTTTTTATACGTTCCATTACGGCGATAGTGGCACAGCCCTACGCTTTCCTGTGGCAGGTTATTGGTCCCGCGTGTGAAAACCAGTGAGTCGAAAGAACGCACGTGCAAGGGTTTCCAAACTGAACAAACTTATCGAGCAGCGTGGCATCTTATTCCTCACGATGATGAAAAAGACACGAGAGACCGAGTCGGAAGCAGAAGGCAAAAAGCAGAGAAGAGAGAGGGTGAGGGGTGGGAAGAGAGAGAGGGAGGAAAGAAGACGGATAGACAGAAAGACGGAGTGGTGGAGGAGAGATCGATGGCAGAGGGAGAGATAGGACAGACGAGGGGGTGGGGGGAGAAGAGTGAGAGAATAATAAAGCGACGTGCAAAGCAAGAGACTGCATGATATGAAGACATAGCATATCCGGTGCCGTTTGCTAATTTTTATATGGCATACATTTTTTTTTACCTCCCCGTCCCGCAAGAAGGCTGCCTACGCGCGTGCGCATGCGTGCATGCACGAACACACACCACGTGCAACATCCAGGACGTGCAGGATTGCAACCTGTTTTTCAAGATGAAAGCAGATAATAATTCATGCACGGCACATGAAACTAAACTTACGTGCGCCCCGACGATTGCAGCTAAAAGGCGATGCGTGCGCACGCGCGCATTTGCGTGGGAAAGGTTTGGGAGCTATCAATTCCGGGGTTATGCCAGCATAGAGTTCAGAGAGAGTTCAAAGGTGGACAGCTTCAGCCACTCAGAAATTTGATTAGATAAGATTTCATGCCCGGTGCTAAGGGAGTGTACTCAGTACATCTTAATGCAAGCACAGGATGACTAATTCCTCTCTCGCGCGCGCGAGCGTGCGCGTGCGCGTGCACACAAACTGTCCTTGAAGACGACTTCTAAGACTGAGAAAACCACATACTTGTTCTGATTTCACTTTTGTCGTCAACAAAAAGCAGAAAAACAAAGAATGGACGGGAACGAGAGTTGTTCTCGAGAACGTGCGCGTTTGCTACAAGTTTTGTTTGGAGGACTTATAAATCTACTTTTCTATCTAAGCTAATCTAAAGAATCGTGAACCAGCAACACGAGGTGGTCAACATTATGGGAACAGTGTCCACCAGACCTTATGTAAGGTTCATGGACAGCAGAGTGAAAGGGAACCAGTCTGATCCAGTTTGTTCTCTAAGTAAGCAGTGGGACATATGTTGCTCACCTGCTGGAACCATTTCACGTGGTCACGCCCAAGATTCATGCGCCTGTCAAGTGTGCTTCCGTAAAAGAGAAATTTTCCCCTCAGCAACAATCCCACCCCTAACTCCTTTTACTCACTATAACACCAGCTAGTCACTTTCTGCAACTAGAGAGCCAAAAATTGATGAATGACGAATATCTGCTGCGACAAAACCGATGAGAAGGAAAGAAGAAAAGAGACAAAAAGAGATTGAATTAAAAAAGAAATAGTTTAACAAATCATTTGGTTCAGACAGTCCGATAAACTTTGGGGTAGATTTTTGGGCCATTTTTGTATTAACAGACTTTAATACATCAAGGCACTGCTGTGTGGACTGCTGGGCGGACAAAATAGATAGTGACTTACATATTTTCTGTGCTTACCCATGTACACAGGGGAATGTGAGAACCGAGATAAAAATCCAGCAGACGACATCTGACCGTTAGAACTCATCTTATCATGGTATTAAGCAGCAGACAGTGTATTTGATGCCAGATAAAAGACAAAGCAGAAAAACACGAACCCTCGCCAAAGTCCAGACGTAATTTGAAGCTGTATCATTGATCCGAACAGTCCAGGCTCCTTGCCATTCCCTCATCCAGACGAACTTTATCCGGAAAAGTGTTATAGTTAAACAACAACCGTTAGGTGTGTCCACATGTACCTGAATTTCTTCAAATACGGATGACAGCTGCTGAGAAAAAGAAAAGGAATTTTCAACCAGTATAGGTCTTATAGTTCTGGAATGGAGAAACAAAAAATAACAGCAAGAAAATTACAGCAGCAGAAACAGCAACAACTACAACTAAAAATACAGCGAAACTAGAGAAAAAATATGTACCAAACAAACGCGAGCTAACCATAGCGCAAAGTGAAAGGGACTGGTATAAACGAAAAGTTGACTTCATCGCAGACAGCAGCAAGGAGTGGATGAGGGAAAGATGGTTGTTGTGAGTCGGCTGTAATGAAGGCGCTTTGTCAGAAAGGCATTCAAGCTGTGACATTTTTCACCCACGTCAATGTTTGATTGAAAAGCAGAACCACGTTACCACGACAGAAGAACTAGAGTTCAGATAATAAACGAAAGGTGAGGGGGGGTAGCTCTGCCTCCCCCTCAATTTTCGTCTCCCTTCTGGCTGCTGTAGCTGTAATGACGGTCAGAACTAACCCTCCCCATTGATCAAACCTTATCCCCCTTTCCCCATCCCCGACCCGAATGCGAACGGGGAGACAGGCATTCGGCTCGCTATCAATCATACGAGGAAAGCTCGGGGAATCCTCTGTCGCGAACTTTATCAACTTTGCTAGTGGATAGGAAAATGATGCGCCCTTATTTATGGCGCACGAACTACTGCGTGTAAAAAAAAATAGAGAGAAAATCATATCGCTGCTCCCATGCGATGTATGCATCTTGTATCGACTTTGGGTTGCTCTTGTGACTCATTGTGATTGCTGAGCTCCCTAAGAAGTCGACAGAAAAGGCTGCTGATTGAAAATGGACAACAGTTGATTAGCTTCAATTTCAATTTTTACTCGCCACAACATCTCAAAAACGGTCCCACGTACGCGCTGGCGGCCTAAAACCATACACACTCACAGACACACGCACCGAGGTAGACCAGATGTTGCCTTAGAAACGTGCCGCATTTCGAAAGGAAAGCGCGTGCAGTTGAATGTTTCACACACACACACACAGTCACACACGCCCGCGCGCGCACACACACACACGAACGTATGCACGCAATCTCCCACTCATGCACGCACGCAGACACACACTACCATATGTACAAACTACTGGGCTGGCTTGGATGACTGTTCTTATCTCCTGTTCATACGGAAAGGTGTGCGTATGCAGGAAAACTGTCCTGATTTAAAAGCTTGAATCTTCCGCTGTGAGCCGTCTTAACGATCGGCCCACGGCACTGCGCCCTTAATTCCTTGTAGTACCGCTTACTGTATGGCAGTCTGGACACCCGACTGTGATGCGTGCACACAGGGTGCTTTACCAGTGACTAAGGCGTACGCATGGACCCTATAACTAGCCATTATAACTTGTTGTAGGGTCCATGACGTACTGAGATACTCTTTGTAAACCCTTTTCCGCGTTCGCTCGCCCTGAGGCGATCTCATAGTCCCCCATGGCTCTTCCTGGTCAGCAGTCTTGTTTTTTTCCCAAAGCCGTCGTCTGCCCTGCTTGTTATTCTCCTGACACTCGTTTCTTGGCTCCGTAGTTCTCGCGTCAGTCTCGTCCTAGCGCGTTGTGTTCTCGGAAGGTGCTTAGCAGCACGGGCGCATGCGCAATGCCGGAGGACGTGGGTTTTCTGGGAGCTGAATTATTTTTCCAACTATGAGTCCTTGCTGCCTCAAGAATTTTGAGACGGGATCGTCAAAGAGAAAAATAATTATATATTGAGAGAGAAGACTAACAATGTGGATGGTGATGCTAGCAAAGACTGCTGGCGGCAGAGTGCTTTACGCGTGCTCACCTGACCTTTTCAAGAACCAGGGAAGAGAACTGTACTACAGGTCGCTCTGTGTTTCCTTTGCATTCTTGGAGAACATATGGTTTTTCTGCAAACAGCCTCCAGCAAAGGGTGTCTGGTTCACATCTCCACCCCTCCTACCTATCGGTTTTCAGGAAAGGGTGGAGCACACAGTATGACAGACTTTTGGGTTTCCTCCCTTGAGCTGTGTTCCATATGTCATCCGTTTAGAGACCATTCGATCATTTGGGTGCGATCTTTGCCTAGTCAGCAGAAAAAAGTGTTTGTTGTTTTTTTTCCCAATTGAACTGAATCCTCAATGCTCGGTCATAAAATGATTCAAGAGACTGTTAGCAAGCAATCATTTTGTACCTAGAGTGTGTGGGGCTGGGTGCGCGGTGTCCATTGAAAGCAAATCCTGCGGTCGTCTGCACAGTATCATCAGCACTTCCCGCCATATCGCAAAACATCAGCAGTGGCGCGAAGTCAATACAGGAAATGACGTCATCCATCTAACCCACATCTCTAGCCGAGTGTCTGGTCTGACCCTAGTCTTGCTGCTCAAGTAGACTGGTGTGGAACAGAGAAGACTGTTCATGCCCTCCCACTAGTCTTGGACCTCAGACACTTGGCATAAAGGGACTTGGTAAATAAACTTGTCCAAACAAAGTACAAAACAGCACGCAGAGCAGTGGACCATGCACTCCTGGAAATTGCTTTCTGCCGTCTCTCACAATCCTTTTACCACCACTACCACCAGAACGTCGGCCGCTCGCATCACTGAAAAATTGAATCTACTAACATTTCTCCAGAATAAGAAAATAAATAATAAATAAAAAAAGATTATTCAAAGTTTTTTGGGACCTCACTGGGTGTTCAAGGAAGAAGTTACATGCTGGAATGTCTGGTCACATGAGTCACATCTGGTCTTGGTGCTCACGCAATCTTCCGCGGCTTTAATTTGTTGGTATTGAACACCTGCTTATAAAGTTTCAATTCTTAATTGCTGTTTCTTTTCTTTCACATTTTTTCTTCTCTTTTCCATTGTGTGTGCGTCCACGCGTTTGTGAGTGTGTAAACGTGTGTGTTCGTGTGAGTATGCCTTTCCTGCTGTCAACACGTGTCCGTCCACATGCAGCTTTTTGCATATGCAAGTGTTTACAAACACACGCAGTGCAGTATCAACACAAGGAAATGGGAGACTTCTCATAAGACGATAACCAACCTTGGCAGGGTGCAGGAGACTTGCAGCAGAGACAAATAGGATCAAGTCACGTAAAATATTGCACTTTCCTTTAATAAAGATTGATTGCACAAATAAACGTTTGTTTTTTAAAACCCTTTTACCCACATCTTTCTTCTTCCTCCATGAACACTGCACTTCGTATCTGTCCGTCCGGTCGTAAAAACGTCTGTAAGGTTCGTCTGTCCTGTTACTTCACGTGTACGTTTAGGGCTATACGAACGTTCAGGATATACGAACGTCCATGCATGGTACTCAGCCCTGGTCACTAACAAAGAGCTCTAGTTAGGGTACAGAAGCAGCCTATCATGTCCACAGAAGTGAAGTTGGATCTCATATCAGAAGGGTAATCTTTGTACTGTTTTACACGTTACTATGGAAACACCACACGGTGGAGATACTACGTCATCGCGGCGAGACGCGAGTGGCTTGCCCAGGAGACTTGTGAAAGGTCGGGTACAGTCGAGATGTTGTCTACGTTAAATGACATCTGCGATAGGCGATGGAAGGTCACAAGTATAAGTAATGTACGACTGATTTGTTCATCACAAGGGTTTCATCGGAACGTGAAAGAACGCGCGTACAACGCCGGGTCTGCGGACAGAAAAGGGGTGGGGCGGGAGGTCAGCAAGCAGAGAACCAGGCCGCCCTACAGACAGACAAGACCAAAGGGACCTACCGTTGAAAAAAGAGTAAGGAAGCGATCAGGCGGGCGCCAGATGGAGGTGTCGGGTCACAAGTCTCGATGAAAGGGAGATCAGCTTTCGGCGTCAAACTGTGTTCCAAACTTTAGAATCCCTTGCTTCAGGACATCAAACTGATCTCGCACGGTTGTTTCCCTTACACGACAGCTGCACCGTGACACATGGCGCGTGTGCTCTGGTTCAGCTCACACCCAAAGTTGCAGTTCCTGTCAGACTCAGCGACAAGGAACAGGCAAGCCAACGACAAGCGTGGAAAGCGTAGCAAACAACCTTTTTTCTTCTTTCTTTCTCTTTTGTTTTTTTTCTCTCTCTTTCCTTTTTCTTTTTTCTGTCATACTTTCTCTCCCGATCGCTCAGTGTCTGCAAAATGGACGTCGCTGAACCCGCTCTTCGCTCACGCACTCAGCATTAGTAATGCGAAGCATGTCCCTGTATACATTAAAACGAGTTGCACATACAATTTTTTTAATCATAGCTCCTTTTACTCTTCTCTACTCAGTACTGTGAAACTGCTGTCTTTTTTTACATGAAATTTCATTTCATTTGTTGAGCTCAATCAGAAGCAGTACCATTTCTGGTTTTGCTACTTGTTCGTATTGTTTTACACATTCGTGATCCTTGTGATAGACCAGAGGCCTGAGGTTTTCATTTACTTCAGCCCTCTTACAATATTTTTCGGTTTTTTTTCTCGTTATTCTTTACAGTTTATTCTCGTTATTCTTTAGCATGTTTGTACCCTCTCGCTGGGACAGTTCGCGCTGCATGGTGGGAAGGCTTGCTCTGTTCACACCACACAACCCGACCTGCCTATCGTTGAATTCTAGACATTACGGAGTCCCTGTGTCCCCAGTCTGCGTGTGGAAATATAGTTTGTGTGCCGACTGACTGCGGCCGCCCCAGGAAGATGATAAATGCTTCCTTCCTCCGAGACATATCAATATCTGCCGTCTTTTGCCTACTAGCGGCTGACTCCTTGCGGACCCCTTGAAGTACTGGCGGCAGCCTTGTGTGCCTTTTGTTGAGCAACGAAATCTGCCGCCTCCCTGCTAGCGAGCCTTTTGTCTGATGCACGACATCTTTACCAAACTCCTCGGTCATTACTGAAACACGGAGACTGACGCAGACTGGTCCCCATTCCCCCGCCCCACTTCACCCCTCCCTCACCGTTCTTCTTTTGTCACAGTAGTCAAAAGTTAAACAAAAAAGACAAACGCGACAGAAGGGTTTGGCTGAAAGGGTCATTATCACCAAAGTTCCAGACAAAAACACTCTCGAGTGCAGTGGCGTGAAACACGAGAAATTCGTAAACCGTAAGGCAGTCGGGCCACTGAGTGAAACTCGTGGCGGTAAACAAAGTCAATCTGAATTGAACGGCTGCTGATGATGTTATTGGCGCAAGATTTATCCAGAAAAGCAGAGTCTACAAATTTATTTTTTCTCACCAGCGCACTCCAAATGCTTTCTCAGCCATGCACCCCGCAGTGCGCCTTGTCCGTAACAATCGATGAAAACGACTTTTCATTCAAAGCAATGAAAAAGTGTTTGGAGTTTGCAGAATGTTTGCATCCTCAAAATTTACCTTACACTTGACTGTGGTTAGCTCAAACTTTGCTGACTTGCACATTCAAACTTTATTCTGTATGCGGCTTATTTTGTGGACAGCAGTACATTGACATTTAGAAGACGAAGACCTGCTACGCAAAGTTTGTAGCATGAATAATTTAAATAGTGCGATAATTAACAAAGAGTGTGCAGTGATCATTCTAAGTTAATTAACTGATCCGCGAACTGTTCGTGAATGTGAAGACAAAATGATATTTTTAATGCGCTGCAAGTCCGCGACGGCGATATAATCGAGAAATCACTCCCCAGACAGTAATATGAGAGCTGCAAAGACAAGTAACCTCACAATTGTATTCCCGAGATTACGAAAATCACCAGCTTGTCGACAGGAATAAACTAATGTGACCCATTATCCCCATTACGAAGTTATATGTCGGAGGCTTCGGCCGATACAGAGCTCTGCTGAAGGCTTACTAAGGCTTTCTTGGATTTCTTTTTTCTAAATCCCTCGTCGGGTTTGATGGGTTCTTTTGCACTTGTACCCGATCACTTAATCTCTTTTGGGATTTTTTTTTCCCGAAAGATTGTTTATGCTATTGGAAAGAAAGAAAGAAAAAAAGCAGAAAGAAAGGTTGGTGGGTAGGCAGGCGCGAGTACAAGCGTGGTTGTCCGTTGTGTATGTTCGCGCGCACATGCACACGCACACACACGCGCGCGCACGCAGGCACACCTGCTCGATATTTGAGTGAAAAACCTATCTGGGTACATGCATTTCTTCCATGCAGTGGGCATGAATTATTCTTTTAGCTGGTCAGTAGCCACAGCTCCAAAACATGTCTGTCTGTATGTCTCTTGAGGGAATGGGTCTGTTCGGGTCTGCATTTCTTAGTTGACTAGGGTTGGCGGTTATTGTGAGGTACCCTCCCCCTCCCATTTATTTGTATCAGTTGTAAGAAACCCGACCGCCCAACCCCACCCCCACCCCTCCACACACACACATAATTTCCCCTTTCTTTCTCTATTGTCAGGTGTAACGCGTCCATGCCATTTTTGTAGCTTTGCTTTTTTTCTCTGCAGCCTCCTTTCTGTTCGTCTTTATCTTCATAAATCCTGTTGGTGATTTAGTCAACAAGTCCATCCTCGGACCTATGACCCTGAACTCTGACCTTAGTGCAGTCTGACTGTTACTGCTGAGGGAAATGGGTCATCCTGACAGCGGATTTGTGCTTATGAAGGCAACGTCTACACAAAAGAAAAACGAAGGGGAAGTAAATAGATGCATCGATTCAGATCCATTTTCCATCGAAATCAATAGCAGCCCCGCTCAGCGAGACATATTTCCCTGTATCTCACTGGCTAACGATTTCCGGCCCGAGACTCAGCCTAGCGCGAAAATGCGTTTAGGCAAAGAGGAGACAACTTCCAGTGGACACAAGACGGAAAGAAAGTGGCGGGAAGGGAGAGAGAGTGACGAGGGAGGGACAGGCTGCGATTTGCCATGGTAGTAATAACCCTTAATGTTCACAATCCAGAGACAATCACACAGCGGCTCTCATGCCATCGGGTCCCGTTTCCTGAGGACAAAGCAAGATGGCGTAACTACGTCACAGCCCGCGTGTCTGCGGGTCGATAGCTCTGTCTCCGGCTGACGCTGTCTGCTGCCAGACTCGCGGCAGAACTGATCAAAATTTACCTCACACCAGGTCACCTCGACTCGGTGTCTGGTTTCCCTGGCAACGCCTTGTTCACACTCCATTACCTTTTACCGTGTCTGTGACTTTTTTTTCGGAGGGAGGGGGTGGGGGTGGGGTGTTCGTCTCCTTGTTTGTTAACGTGTAGCACGATTTCTTTTTTCTCTCTCTCTCTCTCTCGTTAACGCCTTTGTTGTGTGATAATAGTAAAAAGTTAACAAGCTATTTTAACAGGATCCCCATTCGGCTCGCTGAGTAGACACCAGTAAGATTAGATGAAACCGCTAGAAGTGGGAATGTACTACCTATCTATAGTGAGACAGGTTTGTCTAACATCAGGTCTATACCACTGTACGTTCTGGTTTGCTTGTTTCATTCATTCATTCATTGTGTGCTTGTTTCATTCATTTTTTTCATTCGTTCTTTTTCATGCCCATCTGCTTATGTATGTGCGCAAGTCTACACGAGTGAGTGAGTGAGTCATAGTCACTGAGTTGATGAGTCAGTGTGGTTCCGGATTCCTTTTCCCGATCTTCACAGGAAGTGGGAGTGGGGCTAGGCCGGGGGGAGGGCGCCGAATCACCCACGTAAAAGCCCACAAGGTGGCTTGTGATCTCAAGAACGAATCGGTATTTTTTATTGTCAACGGTCGACATCCACACGTCATTTCCGGTCAGAGCGCCTTCGTGTCCGCCAGCAGTTTTCAGAATTCCTTTCATCCCAAACACAACAAAGGGGGGAGCTCTCTCTCTCATTTTTCCCCCTTCTCAACCCCCAAGCCCACCGTTTCAAATCCGTCCCCCTCCCCCCACCACACACACACACAGCCACTAGGACACAACTTACAAATGTTTTAATGTTTCCTAGCTATCCTGAAGAGATAAGAAAGATTTTGTAACCTATGATCATTAATTTTGAAAAAAAAATTCATTTTTTCATTTGCCAACCATTATGTAAGTGCAATGGATGTTCCAGCTCTTCTTTGATGAACTATTACCGCTCAGAGCATTAACTTTGTGCGCTTATTATATCCCCCTCTTGCGCTACAGTGGGGTGCCCTGTCTTGCCAGAGGTTCGCGAGGCGTAGTAATTGACCCTTTCGCTTGCACTGGAGAGATCACAAAATCACCTGAATACTGTCTTCAGCAGTCCTAGCAGTTTAGCAAAAGTGAGTGGTTAAAAAAAAACAATTATTTCTCCCTCTTCTGCGTCTTTTTTTCTGTCCCAGCAGGAGAAAAAGGGCAAATGCCAAAATAATGTGAATATAATCGGGAAAGAGAAAAAAATCTGGTTGATAGAGTAGAGGAACATTTCAAAGGACGGAGCGGTGCTTGCAAAACAATGGTTTTGTTGATAAATACTGTGTGTCTAAAACCCTTTTTTTTTTAATCTAAAAATGAAAGACGTACTAACTCTGCTCGATTTCTGCATTTTCTCATCTCTCCGCCTTCCCATCGCGATCACAAGGATTTAGAAATGAACCAGAGGTTGATTAATTAAATAAGAAATCCAATAATCTTTCGTGAATGTGTTCGATTTCAACTGATAAAAAGAAACAGTTACGAGAGAGATAGGAGGGGGAGAGAAGATGACAATTCAGTTTTATACTAATTTACCGTTTGAAGCCGCGGTTACGTACCCTTCTGTAGTCATGTATTCCCATCGTCATCATTATCATCGTCGTCGTCTCCTCTTCAGCGTCATCTCTTTATCGCCATCCCCTTGATTATTGATCCACTGTTTTCCAAAGGAAGCTGATGTATGTTCGAGCACGCTTTCCCAGAAAAAAGACGACGATTTAGCGAAGGGGCTAGGGGAATCTCTGAAATGTCGAGGTGATGAATGAAGATAAAAGATTCACTTAGCGTGAAGGCCGGGATCGTCTCAATACCCCGACCTCTCTGTCTTCCCCCGGTAGTAAATCGATAAATGATGCCGATGTGCCTTTCGGAGATAACTGCAAGAACTACCTTACCCGATCCCCATCAACGGCTGCTCGATGATAGCGGGCCCCTCAAAACCCTTTGAGTGCAAAGGGCATTTCCAAGTTTCTTTGGGTCTGACATACCGCCGTAATTCCGGAGTGTGACTTTAATAAGTCTCCAATTAAATTTAATGTATTGTAGGGTCTGGGGTTATTTTTTGAACTTTGTGTTATTGTGCGTGTTTGCGCATGGGAGCATGTGCATTTGTGTCTGCTTTCGTGTTTGTGTGCGCCCACTAGCGTGCATTTGTGCTTTGGGATGGCTGTACGTGAGTGAACGGCACATACACACACAGAGGCTCGCGCGGGTTGAAAAGATACCAAGGGTGGCGTCATTAAGGCACGTTGATGTTCTCTTAACAAAGATCCCGATACTCCATAATGGCCAGGGACTGGCAGGCAGGCCCGGAGAGGACGTTTGATGACCGATGAAGTCTGCGCAAAAGCCGGAGACCTGAGGCAGTCCCAGTCAGTCGTCTGACTGAAAGGTCAGAGACAGACGGAGACAAAAGAGGCTGATTTGCGGGAAGTCTAGGACCGCGACAGTCTGTCGTCTTGTGGGTCGCAAGAAAGCGAGTAATCTCCCTTGTATGCCTACTCTCATGCCGTCTGTCGGTTTTGGACAAATGCAACACATGAAGCCAATGAAAGCATGTAACTTACCTGGGGAAAATAGTTATAAAGCCTATTAAACTGTTTTAGTAGAAACTCGATCTCCTGAGAGAAACAGTTTGCCATGTGTCGCCTGGTCCAACATGGACCTTTTTCCCGTCAGCGCATGAATAACTTGCTCTGAAATGGGAATCACATTCCTCAAAATCACTTCTTCATTGAAGTCAGTTTCCTTAACAAGTACATGTTTATAACACTGGGACCAAACGACCATTAAAATATCAGTTTTGAAGGTAGTGCGTTTCGGACAGATTCTATAGATCGCTTCCCGGAAATGTGTTGGTCATGAATGGATAATGCCAGCTTACATATCACAGCATTTACTTTTGCCTTTACAGCAAATTTTTATATTTTTCTACCTTTTCAGTGCCGATGTCTGTCCACAAGATTTCTTAAAGTGCTTAAGTGATTTTTATTCTCTAATGCTTTCCCCCGTGGTCAAACCAATTAATAGGTTTTAAATTAAAGGTATTGCTAAGCACCTCTTTACGTTTACCGCGTATATAAGCACAGCTGTAGCAAATAAGTGATCTCCCCTTTACCTGCTAGCACAGTGTGCCTGTTATGTTGCCTGACGTAGTTTTATCAGATTCCGGCAGCTAACTCATTCTCCATTCACCAAAGGATTGACACATGACCAGCTAAAGTGTATCCGAGCCCTGGGCACCGACCCTCGAATGTCTTGTGGTCAAACGTCACGTTGTTGTTGTTGTCGTTGTTGGTTTGGAAGGGAAAGTGCTTCCACCTCGCGGTGATTTCGCACTGAAGGGGAGGGGAGATGGGTGAGGGGAAAGGGAAGGGCTCTGCGGTTTGGTGTCCTGGACTGGTGGTGGCTACGTATGGTCCCGCTGGCTGCATGGCCTCTCTCCTGGCGTACTGATGATGGCTTGAGTAGCTGGAGTGGTTATACGTCACCGCGTATTGGTTAAAAGAAAACTTTCACCCGATCACCGCAGACCGTAAGTGAAACTGATCGTGTGGGACAATCTTTAGACCTCTCGCTGTTTCTAAAATGTAATCTGCAACGTACTTTTTACGCTTTCTTGTAGTATAGGTAAAGGCTATGTAAAAACCTCAAAACTAAATTGGTTATGGTCTAAAAAAGAATGGATTGTCTGTCCGTGCACGCTAAGTATGGTGCGTTTTATGTGTGATATCATTTCCTGCTGTATACAAACACTACTCAAGAAGGTAAATGCTCATAAAGCTGTGTGTAAAAGCATGCACGGATAGGACCTAGGTCGAAGTCAGAAAAACTCACTTCAGGGGCGAAAAAAAAATCTAACAGGAGCTGACCTTCACGGGAATTCTGCTTACAAATGGATACCTTTAAACGGGACCAATAACGTGTGGCTAACTTGCATGCTCAGCTAAAATAGGCCTATCTTCTAAGATTGGAAAACAAAGATTTTCTCCGAACAGCAGCACTATGTCCTAACTCGAGGCGCACATTGGCCAGACTGTTATGAAAGCAGTCTTAAAAGAAACAAGTCCAGCCATTTGTTTACAATTGTTTCGACACAGTTGAGTCAAGTATTCTTTGCAGACGCACATTTTTTTCACTATAGTCTCGGAAAGAGGTCTGCTGTGGAGAAATCCTACATCGAAGTTAGACAAAGCCTGTAATGCACACAGATTAGTTCTTTACAACTGCGTTTGACTTAGCCTAGCTCTCTGCGGCTGGCATGAGTCGAGCTGTGTGCACCCGGCCTTAGAGTGGGTATCACAGCTTCCGCCTTTCTGCTAACGACTTCGGTGTAAGGGTAGAGGCAAGTGAGTTTCCGGCTAAATCATACTTCGTAGAAACCTAACTTCATATTTTCAGGAATTTCACGCGCTTCCTGCATAAAATGGCGAGAAACAAAATAGATTTGTTAATGAAGGCAAATTCCTCCACAAAACAGAGCTAGAAAACTGAGTACTGAGTGCCTTCTCCCCAAAAACAGTCAGCCGTGTATTTTATTTCCCCGAGAATCTGGAAAACGACAGAAAATGTTGCACAGACCAAAAAAAGTCGTTTCCTCTGCAGATGCCATGATGACTTCATATCCGGCCATTCAGTGTGGAGCCCATTAGCTAGATTAGATCTGAACAAACAGGGAAGCGTGCGAAATGACGAAACGTTTCCTCTTTTCCACATTTCTAAGCCCATCATGCCTTTCGCCAACGACTGAAGGCGACAGTAGGACATTCGCTGACATCCGTCAGAGACATAGCTGCCCTTTTTTCGTCCAAATGAGTCGTGTCAACAGCCCATTTACGAGATTTACCTTGGGCGACAGTTGCATTGTTGTTGAAGCAAGCGTTTGCATCACGATGATGATGATGATGATGAGACGGAAGTAGGTGCTGGTGTTTCACGCCGCGTCTGCAACGGAGGGCACACCGCGAAAATAGTATGAGAGGGAGCGAAAGAAGAACACTGCAAGGAGAAAGGAGCGAATGTTTTAATTGCGAACAGAGACAACCACGTGAAATGTGCTAATTATAGAAAGTGTCAGGTTGACACCACTTTGTTGTAGGGTTAGAATTGTGCGACACTCCATAGTACAACTGTCAACACCACACGTAGAGGGGTTAGGGATGTGGAAGGACGTGCTAGAAAGTCCTAGAGCAGAGAAGATGACTGAAGTCTTTGATAAACACTTGGTGTTGCCAGGGGGTCACTCAACACCTTCCCCGAAACACGCCGCGAGAAACGCACGAGACAAATTCATTGGCCCCATAGTGCAAGTATTTTTATTACAAGATTTAAAAAAAACAAAAACAAAAAACACTGCGTTCTCAAGCTTCGTTTTTTAAAGCTTTTTCGATGCCATTCCCAGTTGAAATTCTCCCGAGATGAATGGCTGCCATTTGGAAAGTTGGCACGTCTAGCTCGCGCTGTCTGAGCAAAGTTTGGGTCACGGAGGTCTGGAATAAATTTCAACACGTCGTGGTGGTGGCACCAAAACAGCCTGGTCGGAATCCTCTTGGAAACAATGAACTCTTCGTCTTCTCCGTTCTGAAGTTTCTTCTCAACACTGCGTGTCACTTGTCCTCTCCTGCCTAGGACTGATCAAGAACTTACATAATCCTCATCCTGTTTACCGAATCGTCGGATAAGAAAGGCGTTTCTTCCCTTTTGTTTCGGGAGATCATAAGAAGGAAATCAGAGAGCAGAAACCAAGCTTCCTATCACCCTTTTTCAGTTTGTGTATTCAATAATTTGAAGCGGAAAAATTTCTACTTTTTTTTAATGATGGGTATTTGAGAAGAAGTTGTTACTCTTAAAATACAGTTTAATACACAGAATACAGCAATAGAATATCTCAAACCAACTTGTTAGTTTCAGAAGATTAGGCACTGGTACTTTTGAGCAAAATACCATGTTCACCATGGCTGGTCTTCTGTCAGCCTTGGATTTAACGGAAAGGAAAGGCGCCTACGGGTTATTTTGAAGATTCCATCCCCTGAACATCGGGGCTTCAGCTACTGGTAACACAGCCGACATAGGAAGTCTCTTCATGAGATGGTGTGAAAGCAGAAGACAAGCTTAGCGGCGAGGCGGGAAGGACTTTCACCTACACCAGCTAATGCATTTCCTAGCAGTGAATAATCGATGAGGTCGCCGTCTGTAAAGGAAATTTGTAAAGCTCTCTGCGTGCTTCTACATCTGATGGGCTTTTTATCTGGCCACGGCTAGAGGTATGTGGCAGACACGAGACACTTGTTGTCTAATGCTCGACACTATTAAGAAAGCTAGGGTTTCGGCAAATGTTCATTCTGTAAATCGTTCTAGCCTGGGAAAGCTGTCGTGAAGCCGAGCTTTCACGGTGCAACTTGATCAAATGAAAGCTGGCAGAGAACTCGTCCAGTCGTCTACAGTTAAATAATAGCGATTTAGTTTTGTCGAATTCGATCAAATCGCACACACAGGTTGTTTCGCTTAATGCTTGTTGAAAAGCTGTCAAACGTTAATGAAATCTTTGCTTGATGTGATCATGTTAGTTTTTGTCTAGTGTTTTCATTCGAAATGGTCCTGCTTGTAGGACTGACTCAAACAGAGAGACATTTAGAACTACTTGTGGGGGTGAATTAGAATGAAACTTACAGAAAGCAGATGGGTGGGGGCGGATGGATGGATGGACGGACGGTTAGATGGAAAATGAGGGAGGGGGAGGATAAAGTTCTCCACCCCCGACGGCCAGCTCTGTAAACAGGCGCAACATGCAGAGAATGCACGTGTTACGGACAGGAGATTCGAGCTCACGACCTTGTCTATCGACAGAAAGCGCTCGTTACACCTATGCTACGGGTAGCCTTCAGGAGGGTGGGAGAGAGGGAGGTGAAAGTCAATCTGCCCGGATAACATCCTCCGCAACCAGCCCCCGTGTTGTCTTTCGTTCGTTCTCCTAGACTATCATGGGCAGTCGTGTGGAATCCAGAGTCGTCATATTATTGGCACTCCCTCAGAAAGTCACGTGTTAATTGTAAGACTTCAGGCAATATCTGACAAGAGCGATATAAAGCCGTGATGTTAAAGACATGAATAGCACACTGGCAGACACAGACCTCGATGACTCATTGGAAGAGGGCGATAACGACATACCGGCAGTTAATGGCGTTAATGACACATCATCAAAAAAGTGATTTTATCGCCTGACTACAACACTACAAAATCAAGACAGCAACTCAACACTTCCCAACACAAATATTTGTGAAGAAGGACAGAGTTGGTTGTATGCAATGCAGTTAGAAAAAAATGTTGGCGGTTGCATAGGCGATTGAGTTAGTGAAGCATTGTCAACACGTACAGTTAATCAGAGTTCCAGGCAATAAAACTCCCGTTTCCTGCAGTGCCAAAGCTTTGAGGCCTTTCTTAACTGGAAGGAAGTTCGTCTATCTACAGCAAACGTTCAGCGAACTAGGACGCATATTCGCCCTATTAGACAGGCATTAAGCCACGAAGAAGCTGCATGGAAAAAAAACGCAAAGAAAAGAGAAGTGAAAATGCCTTGCAGCAAGTTAATTTCCTGGAAAGCCCTGCAGAGAAACTCTCATGTGCAAGCTAAATAACATGCTGAGTAGACAAAAATGATCACGCCCTTCGTTCAGCATTTGATGCAAGAGAAAGAAGGGGAACCCCCAGTCAGAGCCGTATGGCGCCGTCCGGCTGTTAGTTTTTAAAGATGGGACCCCGGCTCCTATTCAACGCTTATTTGACGCCGCAGACGCGTCAACACTAATTTTGCTTTCAAATATTGGCCTTTGAGTGGACAAAGAAAGCCCAAGAACTTTGACAGTCCACCCTCCAGCTACCGGCGACGTTTAGAGGCAAATCTAGAGACGATCAGTACACACAACCCTCAGACTCGCTGTTCGCTCGATGGCGTCTGTGCTTGTATTTTGGACGCAGTCTGGCTTCTCAAAAACGTAGAAAAGTGTAGCCGGGGGCGTATAAAGAGGGAAAGAAGAAACTTTTTAAAATTTTAAATCACTCTTCTTCTTAATCGGAAAAAGGCCATGCGGAAATGTGGAAGTATGCTTTGAAAGGAGGGTGCAGCCAAATAGATTTTCTTGTCGTCTCATCTCCCTGCCTGCCTCTCTGTCTCGGAGAGGAGTGAGTGATGTTCACGCAGCGACTCGGTCACGTATCTGAGCTCTTTTAATAAAATTTTGAAATTTTACTTATTTCTCTTCTCATGGTTATTTTTCACTTTCTCTTACTGCCTCTCTTGGCAGCGTCTATCGGCAATCTAGTGGTTAAGGCGTCCGCTTCGGAGGCGGGAGGTCAGTGGTTCGCATCCAGCTGAGTCAAACCTAAGCCTTAAGACTTGGCAATCTAGTAGCTGTCCTGCTAGACGCCTGGCACTACAGGGAACAGTACCAAGACTGGTTGGCCCGGTGTCAGTATAATGTGACTGGGTTGCGACCTCAGTCTCAAGTGTGGCAGCAAGTAAACTTGTCTCAAGCGACACCGTCCTGATATGCACCTAGTTTGCGACTGGACGTTGAAGAATAAAAACCAAAACTCCTACCTTTTTCACATTCATCTCTCTCTCTCTCCCCCCCCCCCCTTCACCCACAGCAAGCACAAGAAGAAAACACATCAATCGTCGTCGTCCACATCATCATCACATCACCCTCCATATTTAGCTTTACAGACGTCCCCCTCCCAATCCCCTCATCTTTTACCACACCCCTCCCCCCACTGCCCTCCAAAATGGAAGATAAACAACACATTCAGGTTCAGCGTCAGCTCTGTGGTAACCAAAGCGCTGGTTTCTGCAGTTTTCTGTAGCCGCACTCTCACTAAATGCCTTTGTGTCTTTTGGCACCACTCTGCTATGGGTTCTGTCTCTGGCTGTCAGTTCCCCAGAAGAAGTCTGGTGCCCCTTAGCAGGAACAGCACTGTAAGTCCCTACACATGGCGGCCTTTCCCTTTCTTAAGTCCTGGAATCTCGGCACGTGCACCTCAGGCCACATCAGTCATGAGACGTGCAAAAGACTAATATTGTTTCTTTCCGGTACCCCCTTGGGAGTCTCGACGTGGACAGTTGCTAAGGATGCCGAATATTTGTGTTGCTTTCGCTTTTAGTTCGTTGCAAAACCTTGGCTTTGAGTAAAGAGTCAAAATAGAACTATGAACCCTCCTGTGGCATGCCTACAAAGGGTCAGGGTGAAAGGCAGGAAGTCAAAAAGGCACAAGACATTGTAAGCCAGCAGTGGAAAGAAATGCCATGGAAATGGACAAAACATCCGAAAGTACTAATTATATCTCGGTAAAGCTGGCACGCTACTGTGGCACACACACACAGTAGAAAATACAACCACCATGAAAATAAAATTCAAAGTTTATCTATTTTCCTTCCGTCACGCAGGAGGTGAGCAGGATGAAGGAGCGGTTGCTGCTGATGCTGGTGGTGATGGCGTGTGTCCTTACCGCTGTGCGGACTGCGCGTGTGGTGAGTGTTTCTTACAGACCGTGAGACAGCATGCAATCTGATTTGAATTATGGGCTTACGAAAGCGAACCAGTTTCCATGGCGGACAAGTTTTTTCGCCTCCTTTTGGAGAACCCATTTGAGTCATAAAACCTGTTCCAACTATGTAGACCTGATTTCCAATGGTGGAACATGTTTGGAGAACCTGTTTGGAAATACTCAAACGTTTAGGACCTTGAACAGACTTGACACACGATGGTCGCGGCTTTACTTTTCATGAGTCATAAAATCTTGTGTGTACGCACTTGTATATCTGCTGCATAATTCTTCTTCCCGTAGAGCATTAGTTCTTTCCCAGTACTTTTCAGCTTTCGCTGAGGTCTCTGTACAGTAATTCTTTCCTTTGTCTCTTCCCTGCCTCATACTACTTTTTGTTGAGTCTTCGATTTAAAAACAAACTACTTAATGACTTTAACCACTCATCGGACAATACACGAATTTCCACCACCAAAGAAATTTTCAATACACTTGTCATTGGTCTTAATACATCCAGTGGCCTGCAAAAACAAACAAACAAACAAACAAACAAACAAACCAAGCAAACAAAACAGTTTATGTGTTATGTGCACATTTCTGATCATTTTTGTCTATTATTTACATGTACGTTACATATACTTTACATTTCTCTGTTTAAGGCTTTTGTGTTTGTGTCCCTGTATGTGTGGACGTTGATCGTGAACTCCTGCACGGGCCACTGTATTAAACCCTTGGATTTCTTCTCCCTTTCCGCTCACGCAGCAGGTGGGTGAGGATGATAACGCTGAAGACACTGAAGATGGTAGCGAGGACCACTCAGAAGAACAAGTCAACGTGGCTGGGATGGAGAATTCTCAAAACAGAGCAAGTAAGTGACGAGCGTCACCAGGGGACCTTTCTAACGAATCTAGCAACAAACTTGAGAATGAGAGCTGCGGAAAGGGGGGGGGGACAGGAGGACGATAGTGGACGGAAAGAGAAAGAGAGAGAATCCCAGAGAAGGAAGAAAGAAACGAAAACGGAAGGAAAGAAAGAATAACACAAGGGGCAGTCTACAGGGACGGGAAATCCCAGTGTAGACGCAGGTCTGGACAAAGATTACCCCAAAGCCCGTACATATCAAATGACTTTGCCAGAGGATTGCAACAAAACCCAGTGATGCTCGGTCCAGACTGGACAAATCCATCAGCAGGCTGTGCAGGAGATTTGGGTGGGGGGTGGCGGAGGCATGGAAATGGAAAAGGAATGCATGAAACTTCTTGTTTAAGTCAAGAAGGAGGAGGCGACGGAAATTTCTAAAAAGTGGGGATAAGAAGAGTCAACAATTTTTAAGAAGTAATCTCCCCGTATGTCCGAAAAGAAGTCATCTGTCCCCTACGATTAGAGTCAGGCTGTACTCCTCCACCCCTTTTTTCTCTCTCCCCACCCTTCCCCTTGCTTTGTTCCCCTCCCCTTTTGTCTTACAGTGAAACTTTGTGTAAGGTGGTTTTCAAGCAGAAGACTTGTTGGCTTAGAAAAGTTTTATAAATTCACTATGATAACAGAGTTCGCCAGAATCATCGGGTACGAAAATCTCTTACTGCCGGAAAGCTAAGATGAACTTTCATACAGGTTTTGGCTTCTTGTAAGAAGTATTGCCAGAGATTGCCAGTACAGACTGCTCGGAGACTTTACACGCTGCTGTACATGTAGCCTCATGGCGGAAAGTGTAGAATGGCATTTGTCACAAAACTCGTGGCGAGTTTCAAAAACGTATGCACTAGCGCATTCATTACAGTTTCTAAAACTTCCTTCTGCGCGATCTATAAAGAATAAATTTTAAAAAGTAATTATGGATTAGAATGCGAAAAAATCCCCAACGTCATAAGGAATCTGTGGGGTTATTTTCCTGAAATAGTAACGAAATGAATGTGAGAAATAAAATACAGGAATCAATGGAAAAAACCACACACGCGCGGTCGCGCGCGAAGAAAAGAAAGAATTAACAAACCCATGCACACTGGAAGCGGCAGCGAGAGGGGGGGGGAGAGAATAGAACCAAAGAACAAAGGAGGGAATGTCGCAGCGAGAACAAAGGGTTTCATCTGCCAAAAATGAGTCTGTCAGTGTTTATTACGAAACAGACCTTTCTGTTGCTGATGTCTGTCATCACGTATATCTTCTAGCCAGTTACTGTTATCACAGCCGGGTGCTTCATCAACAGATCCATGCTCGGACAAAGAATGCAAGCGGGGAGAAATCTGCACGTTGGACAGCAAGCACAACCCCCGATGTGTGTGCGTCTCCTCCTGTCTCACCCCTGACCCCGACGACAAAAGATTCCAGGTAAAAGGTTCAGGTGGATTTGGCCACCATTGCAAAAAAAAACACAAACAAAAACACAACAGCAAAAAGTGCAGCAGTTTAAATGATGTGAGTAGCAGTAATTCAGGCTAGTCAAACTGACTGTGGTCGCTGACCATTCTGTAACAATATGCGTCTCGTGTAGGTTATTTAGAAATGGACTACAAAACAAAGTGCAGCAGATTTCATGTAGAACAGAGATACAGACTAAAATCCCACGCACTGCAGGACGGACATAATTGATAGGTCAGACAATAGCCGTCCCGCACTCATGTAACCCCATACAGAGACAACATGAACCGAAACATTCACGGCACACTAAGGTCACCCGGGATGTAGCTGCCCATCATAGCCACACATGCAGACCACGAGCATTCAACACCTGCCATGGAGGAGGGACTATATAAGCCTTGGTAGGACCAGTGGAAGGGAGACCATCAGATGGAGGTAGGAGATGGATATGGAGACGGACAGACGCGTATAGGTGGAAAGTGTTAGAGTTGGTAAAATTGATGTTACCCTCACGCCATGGAACGCCGTGCTGACTAATCAAATCTTGTTGAGACCAAACTTGCGCAGGCGTTGAAGTTATGGACTAGTGCGTGGTGACGTGACATTGCTACCTTGCAACTATTTTGTGGTAAGGTAATCGTACATTTCTCTTTGTGGTGCCGCGCTGTTACATTCTGCTTTCGTGGTGCCCGTGACCCCTCCGTGGGTTCACCATCCGCTGCACATAACGTTACAATTTGGTGCCCGTGATCGCTACACGTAACGTTATATTTTGGTGCCCGTGACCGCTACAATTCGACTAAATGATTTTGCAATTGTTGCTTGACTGAATGACTCGTGTACTCACTGACTCTATGACAGGAAGTACCTCGATGACTAGATGTACAGCAGACTCACCATTCCACTTTACCCAGTGCTCGTGTCGGTGATGCGTCTGCTGCAGGTTTGCAGCAAACGTAACGTGACGTACCACTCCGAGTGCGCGCTGGACCGAGACCACTGTCTGTGCCGACGTCAGCAGAAAGGTTGCTCCATACCTGGAGCCGCTAAGATCCGCCTGGATTACTACGGGTCGTGTCAGCGTAAGATGTCAATCTCCTTCTGTGGCCTGTATTTGCAAACCTTCGCAGACCTCGAGACTTTGTCTATCTTAGAGCTAAAGTTTTGAGCTTAACTACTTGAGCTAGTCTAGCATTTCTGTCTGAAAAACGCTAAATCCTAGAGTCAAACGGAAAACAAACAATCTGGACACACCCGCTTGAGGTATCAGCCTGGAAACCGTTTATTCAGAGATATAAATAACTTCGTTGTAACTGACCCACGCTATGATACTAGAGCTTGTCTCGATCTCTACTCACGGGTCCTCACATCCTTTGACAAACAAAACTTTCGGTAACCTTTGTCCTTAGAACGTTCGCTGTTCACAAAGCTAGCATATATATGCTGTCTCTCTTATTAACTTACGCTCTTCACAGATTTAACATATATATATATATATGTGTATACACTCTTTCCCATTAACCCATTCTGTTCCCAGAGCTGACGCCATGTTCAGATCGCGAGCTGAAGGAGTTCCCTGTCCGCATGCGCGAGTGGCTGTACGTCATTATGCAGCAGCTTGTGAGTTGCACGAGACGCGGGTTTTCAACCTGTAGTTTTCTGTCTTTGTTCTCTCCGTTTCACATGAGTGTTTCGAGGACTAAACAAAAAATACAACAGTGCCATATCTAGCGCAGATAGAAACACAAATGAATAGACGTACAGAGAAAGAAAGAATGAAAGAACGGGAAAGGAAAAGGGAAAGTTCTTGCCACGTTGCCTTATAGCCTGTCCTCAGTATTCAAACAGGATGCGAACTCTGACCCCGTGATGTGCGCAGGCGCAGAGGGCAGAGATTCCAGACTACCTGGAGCTGCTGGAGGAAGCGCGTCACGAGGGCAATCACTCGCACGCAGTCATCTGGAAGTTCTGTGACCTTGATGTTGACCCGCAGGACAGGTAGGCAGCCTTTTCGGGACAAATGTGTCAAGAATCAGCTGCTATCAGGTAGACAAATAGTTCAGTAAAGTGCTGAGAAAAGAGAGACTAAATCGCCTGACAGTGAGATGCACACTAGATCTGAAGATGTGGTGTATAAGGGATCTGAAGGTGAATACGCGCGAGATCCGTCAGGTGAATGAGGGTGCTGAAGGTGAGCTACACACAGGAATTGTCAGATGACAAAATGTTCCGATGGTCAGATACATATAAATCTAATCTTTGAAGATGATGTGCATACGATGTTTTCCTCTTGATAAAGCCCACTGATGACCCAAGCAAGTGCAACAGTCTAGTTATGTATGCCTCACGCAGATCCCTAATTTGACGCTCTTTGAGTTCAAGAAACCACATTTACTTTTAAATGTACTCGTCAATGAGTGGCCTAAATCTTACATAGAGGGTGAGCAGTATTCAGTCGGGGTTTACGATGTCTGTCCATGCCGTCGCTTTAATCATCGTCAATTGAGCCTTTGATCTGCAAGCTGAGGCTCACTCATCGACAGGTTCGTGACCCGACGGGAGCTGCAGTACACAATTCAGTCACTGAAGGCCATGGAGCACTGCCTGCTGCCTTTTCTTGACCAGTGTGACGTCAACAGCGACAGTCAGATCACTCTGTGGGAATGGGGCCGTTGTCTTGGGCTGCCGGAAGGTAACGTGTCCTGGGAGTGCCTGAATCCAAGTTTTCACGGATCATCGACGGGACCAATACTAACGCCATACTTTTCTTTTTCTAAAATGAGCCTCGTATAGCATGCATACATGTATGTATTAGCTCGCCATTTCCTGGGGGCTGGTTTGGGGGTGGCAGAGTGTGTGTCAACCACACGACGAGAGAAGGAGGGGAGGGAGGAGGAGGGAGGGGAGGGAGGGGAGCACGAGAACTGACATCAAACAGACGACGATGATGACGGAGCAGACTAGCAGAGACGCGATACATATTCCGATTCTAAAAGAAGCCGTCTGGCAGATTTCCTTTCTTTTCAATCAGCCAGCCTAATCGTAACTTTTGTCATCTTTTTCTCCCGCGGCGCTTACTTGTCGCTTCATTAAGCTTGTGATCTAGGGTGATCCAATTTCCTTGACCTCGTCGGCCAGTTATGTGGCGGCTGGCAGGCGGGAGAAGTTCTTGCTAAATGTAAATGATCCTTGCTTTTGGTTGGAGGAATCGGGAAGGGAAGACAAAGGCTGTGAGGCCAGGAAAGCAGAGTCTATGAAAATGTGTGGGCTTGAAAGATATGTGGATTAAAGAAAAGATTTCCCGCACCTTAATATGTTTCAGATAAGATTACAGACGAGTGCAAGGCTATCCGCAACGCTGCCAGACGACAGGAGGACTGACCTGGGAGTCTAGCACATTCTGTGTCAAACTGACGTCTGGCACTCTCACAAGACACCTCACACTCACGCTCTCGACGTCATCCCCCACCCCACCCCAGCCCCACCCGCCCACCCAAAAACATTGGAAGTTGGTGCTTTCTTCTGTGGATCTCAGAGAATCAAATCTCTATGGACGCACGAACAGTTATTCTGGAGATTAGACGTACACGTCCCCAAACAAAGAAGCAAATGCACTCAAGCTTACGGGGAAACATCACAGGTGGACTCCCTCATGAGCAAGCAAAAGGAGGCACACGTGCACAAGAAAACAAACGCATGCATGTGCTCGTTTGCGCAAACGCAAATTTGTACTGAATGTATATAACAAACTAAATGTATATAACAATGATGTACAAAAGAGTACATAGCTACCTATAGCGACATAAACAGCTCTTCTGGCAATCCTGCTGCTCAGAGCGCACGTTGCCATGGCTACAATTTATGAAAGCTTAGCTTGTTTTATGTCTCGGCGTACGAGATCGAAAAAAAAACATATCCTAAACACGTTGCTTGCTGTATAGTTCGATTTGCTTGATTATATTCGGTTTTGTCTGCACGTAATGAGCAAACTGTAGCGCAATAAGTGGAATTAACTCCCATGACGACTGTTAGGTGGCGCTACAGGTGACATCAAAATGAGGTTGGTGGCCCTCCGCCGGCAGTTACTGAGCGAAATCACCAACACTACCCCTTCAATTTAAAAAGAAATCCTCTCATAGCAACCAATTGCACTAAGGTCCATTTCATGGAGGTAACAAGAAATTCGAAGGTACAGGAGTCTGATACGATGTGCTCTAAATTTGACAAAAGCAACTATAATCAACACCTGGACGCAAACGGAGAGCTTTGGACAACGGCAGGAAATTGTCTGTCGTCTGTCTGTCCTGTTCTTGACAGGGTTAACCTGTTACCCCTAACCCAGATCAGCCAGTAACGGACCTGTTTCTAAATTGAAACAAAGATTTCCCGATCGGGGCTTACCTGAGAACACCTTTAACAGCCATCGTCAGTACAACGGCCACGTATAAGCTGAGCTCAGGCTGGGGTTGCCTATATTCATCCTGTCCTCTTTTCGGCACGTAAAATACACTCATATGGAAAGCAGAACACATTGTTCATTCAGATCTAACCCCCTTTCCTTCCAAAAAGGCTGAAGAGGACGTAGGGGTGGGTGGGGGATGGTTTTCCCAGCTCCGTCGTTTTGCTCAGTTTGCTTATTACTAACTGTGCTCTATCGTAAAAGTAAATACATTTTACTTTTTCCTGCTTTTCCGTGTTGCTTGCTGTTACATCCGTGCAACCGAGTGCTCAGAACATCTAAGAGCTACTCCCCACCCACTCCCCCATCACCATAATCAGCTGAAATGGATAGATGATAATAGCAATGTTCTTCCGCTTCCTTTTCTTTAAAAAAAACTGTCCAGTAGCGAACGCCACCAAGCTCGACCCGCGTAAAAGACAAAAAATCTACATGTACATAAAGCAGCAAGCAACGGGCCTTTGACGAACACGGAGTCGAAAAGAGAGGGGATTTTTTTTATAAGGTGCAACTTCTGCTAATCCGATCCTTCTGCGCTGAGGTCAGGAGACTCGCCTATCGGTATGTGTGAATTTCGTCGTTTCGTTCGGAAGACCCTAGTGTGTTATACGATGTAGAACTGAACCCGGAAGTTACGATTATTTGTTACAATTATTCTTATTGCCGTTATCGCTGGTGTTGACTAAAGCAGGGTAACGTGCTGACGTGTGATAGACCTGCGGCACTGATTTCCATGGTGCTAATCAATTGGCTGCGGCTCACTGCCATAGAAACTGCCTCTGTCCCTGCTTCTGCGTACGTCTGGGGCCCTTAGCACTTGTCGGGAACAAAACCTACCCCGGAGATAGCAGTGTGTTAAGTAAGGATTCCTCTAGCCGCAGCTTTTTGATATTTTAGCATATATAATATAGTCTTTCTCGTGTTAGTATGGTTCCTGCTGGTGCTCCCTAGGGTTAGGGTCGTATATGTGGACAGGAAATAATATCATCTTAGATTTCCTGCAGGTCCATAGTACCAGCCCCCCCCCCCCCCCAACACACTCATACCTCCCGTCCAAGCTGGCCACAGGAATTTAACATGTGACCGACTGTGAAAATGCAAAGTGGACAGGTATTCGGGTTGTACATATCAACAAATATATAAATAGACACTTCACAGTGTATATTTTGAAAGGGCATAGCAGATGAGACTCGTGGCCATCCTCAGAATCCAGTAAAATATAAAGTGAGGGCATTATCCGGGCAGTTATTTCAGCGTCTTTTTGCAAGTGTCTCATCTGATCCAGCTGAACGATGTGAAAAGAAGGACAAACCATTCAACATTCTCTTTAACGAAACTTCTCTACAACTGCAATGTCGTCTTTCCTTCTCTCATTTAGTCCTAAAGAAAAACCCGTGACATGTAAGGTGATGGGTGGGTGTACATTAGGATGGTAGTCATCAGTCTTTAAAGTCTTTCTTAACCGGATGGCATCGCACACATATGGCCAAGTTTGGCACACTAAGACGCGCATTCGTCCGGTTAAGAAAACGAACAGAAACATTATTTCATGCTGCCCACAAGAACAACTGTGCTGTAGACACACTGCAGAACCATGCAGCAGCTTAGCTTATCGGCCACTGGTACGTACGCAGTTGCAGATTTATGTATGTTGCTGATTCCAGCAGTTTCAAACAAGGATTTAATAACGTTATGAGAACTATTCTTGTATGAGCGATTTCTATTTTCCACTTTGAAATGTTTTGTAGAGAATGGTGTGAAAATAAACAATGTACATTTGTGATACACTGTCACTTCTTTGGATCTTTCGTATCTTCCTTTCGCGCGAAAGGAATGACACGCTGTGGCTTCGATCTGAGCACGACTCCACAAGCGTTTGTACGCTCCTTTTCACATATGAGAGACGCGCGCGCGTATGTGTGTGTGTTTCGATGTTGCACGTTACTCCAGGAGAACATGCCATAACAGTACAAGATAACCGTAGCAGAGTACATGTGCATCAAAGGCAAATAACAAATGCTTTAATAAAGGGACAGTCAAAGCTACCACAAGCTGTTTTCCTGCTCACCATCACCCTCCCCCCCTGCCTTCCTACCCCATACCAGGTTCCCCAAGTGGTGGAGGAAGTTGGCAGTAATTCTCTTTGCCTCAGTAAGTTCCGCTTCCAAATATCGTTGTCATACAATCAGGTATTCTGCCGCTATTTTTTGCCTGCCAGAGCTTCCCAGTCTCTAGAACAGCAAGGGGGAGATTAACTGTGCCTAGCGTCAAACCACCAAAACAAGCCCCCCCCCCTCCGGGCAAATTTGTGACAGTTGTCCTTAAGCCTGTGTTTAAAGCCCTTTCTTAACCGGACGAAGGTACGTTCTTGTTCTCCAGCTATCTGGTACATCTGTCCGGTTAAAAAAGTTCTTAGAACACGGCCACTTTTTTGCGCCAGCCAGCTTATTGAAAGTCACGGAGGTACAGGTGTTATTACACTGTAGGAACAGCTGTGCTGGACAACGTCTGTTCCCCAGCAACATCCGCTTCCATTTACTGTAATCTTGGCGCGACTCAGTTGTCGAGCATTAAGCACAGCCTTAGAGGTGAATAAAACTGTTTTGAGGTACAAATTTCTGAATTTATCTCACTGAATTTACGCGGCAGTACCTGTGAATGAAGGAGTATTGAAATAAGGGACACTTCGGCACCGATTGATATTCAACACAAACCCGCCAAAAATGACAGGCACCTGCCTACATGGACAGAGGACACCCTTTCTAGCCCCAGCTGCACCGCCTGTCCATAGCAGAGTCCCTAAAATGGCAGAGGAAATCGGCAGTCCCTTCAGCTTTAGGAATTTCCGCCTTCCAAACACAGTCATATGATCAGGCTGATGAAAGTGTGAGCGTATCTGCCAATCGTCCCCGATGTAAATTGTCCCGAGTACGGCAAGGGTCGGATTGCTATGCTAGGTCTGGTGGGACGCTGCTATAGCAGACATCGCTCGACAAGGGGGACTTGGATATTAAACTAGTAAGAACACCAGACCCGTGTGTCCAAGGTTAAGTAATCGAATCCAGGAGTGGCCAGGAATTACATCGTGGAGTTTAGGACGCCGTTACCCCATCCCCTAAAATCCCTCTACACCATTTTACTATCAGCAAAGCTTTTAACTGGTTGGATGTTGCAGTGAATAGCGATGCAGTAATGAAGCCCCATACCCAGAACACATAATTCTGCGTCTCTGCGCCACCTTACTGCAGTTATCCGCTTGGTACCATGCTGCGACACATGGTACGATAGTAAACCCAAATTCAGCTGAAAATCGCCTTGAGGTGAAGCACTTTCTCTCTAAAATAACATACCACACATCATCCCTTGACCACTCAGACTTGAAAATTTCCACGAAATCTGATGTGTGACAAAGAACCCTATCTCAGGTCCCTGAAAGTGCCAGGGAAAGCCAGGAGTCACCAAGTCTCTTTAGCTCAGGATGAGCAGGAAGTGCTTTAAGCATTTAAGCACAATCACACAAGAGGAAAACCTCAAATTCTTTCAATCTTGAGAGTCTCAAGCGTTCATACAACAGTTTCTAGTGCCCTTTGGATTTGTGTGAATGGATGCTCCTTTGTGAATAAATTAGACTGTGAATAAAGGCTAACTGTAAATAATGGACAGTTTGGGGTGCCACACATGGGTGTTATATGTAAGGTGCTGCTGTTTATACCATGCACATGCACCTACCTACATGCCCGCACAATCTCGCAAACACATCAGGAATGAAAACCAGATCGATAACAAAACTTTGAAAAATTTACCACTTTAAGAAATTTTGGAAAATTTTGACAAAAGACAGGTGAACCAAATGATCAGTCATTCCTTCTGTAACTTGAAGCCTAGTGCACAAATGCACAGAACAAGGAGGAAAAAAAGAGAAAGTTGTTAAACTGAGAACAGGGCACTGCACTGGTTACTTTTTACGCTTTGGGAAATGGTTTGGTTTCAGCACTAAGCAAGCTTTCATGTCTATTACTTTTAGCGGTTCATTGCATGAAGCAAACAATGACAGCGTATGCACAGTAAAACATGCTTCCCAACAGCAACCCCCCTTCCCACCCACCCCTACCCAACATACATACAATGTGCAAAATAATGAACTAGATCATAAAAACAAACATCCGGCAAAAGCAACAGTCCGCACCCCTGCTCTGTCCTGTTCCATGCATGCACATGAAGCCAGTGACAGTGGGACTTCACCTCCCTAGTGTGTACACACACCGTTACATGCAAACTGTCAGTCTCACATATAGACAAGAACACCAAATTTGTTTTAAAATCACATTATCATTCCCTTCCCTTCACAAAAGCATTCATAATGACATAAAGCCAGGTTATCATTTTGCACCATTTAAACAACAAACCTGTCATTACCTACATAAACTACCACATCCCCAGGAGAAAAGTGAACATGCTGACAAGTGGCTTCCCTACTAACATATTTCCTGATACTTTACAAGCTCTATGACCAGACTGCAACCAATATATTGTGGTGATGACAACTGCATGCTTGGATCACAATTCAGCACTCAAAATTAAGAAAACAAGGGCCAATGGTCAACACTCCATGTGGTGCATGTTATCTTAAACAATCTCATCAAAATAGTTAGAAGTGACTGGCAGCCAAAATGTAATGCAACAACTCACAGCATACTTCAAACGAAATTTACAGTGAATGGAGTAGGAATTAGAATCTGCAAGCCTCTTCCTTTATTATCAAATAATATAAATAACCTTTCACGTGTGAATTGTTGTGACTGCCTAAAAAGGCCTGCATACTGTTGGGTCAAAACTTGTGAGGGAAAATAGGTGGCTAGCAGCTGCTACATATGAATGCACAGAGGAAAAAAAAGCTTTCTGTAACATGAGATACCATAAAATAAATTACTTGCTTCAAGGAAACTTGCAGAAATGTCTTTCCCACCTTCACAATGTTCTGGTACCAAGCATACCACAACCACTCACCTCAGCAGATCAACAAGATATAGAATTTCTGTACATGCCAAAAGATATCTGTACACAGAGGCTGCATGAAAATTCTTTCAAGAATTCTCATTACAAGAAATTTCATGAAACAGGACTTAATTCATCGCGGCCATAAATCAGTGCATGCATTGCACCCTTCGTAATAATGTTACACAGGAGCCAAGTAAAGTGAACCAGTCTCTCTTCAGCTGAGCAGAATCTTCTCAAACAGGCATGTAAGTACAGGTACAGTAACTGAGAACATCACTTTTAAAAAATCTCAACATTAACCATTAACAAAGACTGAGCATGACAAACATGCTTTTAATGGCTTACACTGCGAAAAGCAAGTGGACAAGCACTACTGTCTTTACTGTTTACTGAGTACGTTCTGAGTTAATTCCGATGCACACACTGAAAAAGGCCTAATGGACGATATAGGAACTAAATGAAAGCGGAAGTTGGAAGCTGAACCTCAGCAACACATGGCAGGACTGACCCCTAGTGTCAGGATAGAGGCAACAGCACAATGCATCTCCTCCATAATCAAACCATAATCCATGTCAGCATACCTTAAGCTGCACCCTGCCCTTCCTTCCAGCCTCACAGGAACATCTGTTACATTCCTTTTATTTTAGATTTCAATGCACTTCTTTAGAGCCTTGTACAGGTTTTTTTTTCATTGCTGCATCCTAGTGGAGATTTTTTCTCTTGTGTAGTGAAACGCTTGTGAATAACCAAGAAAACACCCCTAAAAATCTGATGAAACAAGTTCTTAACATGCCACACAAACAAAGGCCGTAAATTATCCTTGAACTAGGATTAACCAAACTTCAAAAATTTTTTTAAGTCGAACTGAATGGCATAACTGACAAACTTGCGGGTGTTTATTCCACTAAATGTTCAAATTTGTTTAACTCTGTCCATCTATATTGTTTGCTGGAAATTCCGTGTGCTAGGCAGCATGCTTGATGGGTGGACACCTCTTCTTCCCAACCAGACAGAAGACCACATCCAAACCCAGACCCAGGATCACAAGCCGCCCATGGCATGTGATCCCAGGGCAGTCATTAGACCTGGTACCTGTTCTTCACTGTCGAGCCTGTTTTGACGATAGCGTCTGTGTGTGCCTGTAAAAACAAAGAGGACGGCAGTAGTAACTACAGGCCCATCATTCACCGACTTTTTGCTGTGACATAATCCTAGAATAAAGGCCTGAAGTTGCCCTGCGTATCATAGCAGTTAACTAGCAACTTAAAATGTGATGCTACAAAGGATGCAATGTCATGTGACAGGAAACTACTCATTAAACATGCGAACTGACAGCGTTTCTACAAAATGATGTAACAGCAAGCAAGTCCAGTTCTCCTGCGCCAGTATTCATGATTTCGGCCGACTAACATTAGTGCATAAAAGGACTTTGCCACCTTCCATTCCTCCCATCAGGTCCATAAAACAGTTTCAACTGGTCCATTTGCTTCCAAAGTGCTACTAAGCATTTCTTGCAGAAGCTGACTTTTGAAACATTAGGCAAGATTTATCTGGTCCGATACTGTATCACTGCTACTATGAGGACTGACGATACAGCCAAACTTGAGACACACTAATGCAAGGAGGACCACCCAGTGTCTTCATCTTTAACTCTTCCAAGAGTTGCATTCCCTTACCTGGTATCCTAACGGTATCTTTGGTGGTATCTTCAATCTCTCTTTTAATGTTTTCCTGAAAAAGAGAGACAGAAAATAAACAGACTCATATTTAACACGGCCCTACCAAATCAAGTTGTTTCAATCTTTTAGTTCTGTAAAGAAATCACAAAGCTGGCAGTTGTTTTGTTCAAGAAGCCCAGCAGTCACGGCGCAGGTTACCGATTGTTAGCTGATTTTTTAACGAAAACTTTTTGTGAGCATTCCTTCCCAGTTTCTGTTGTGACCATCTTCTATTTTTATGCTTGTGGGATCAAAATTCATGCAGTCATTTTGTACATATAACTTCATGACCTTAAATCTGAGCTTTGTATACGACTGACAACACGAAGCTGGTACAAAAGCTGGAAAGCATATTCTGCTATAGCCTGGCATCTGGAATATGCTTTCTTAGAAACTATTAATAAGATCTGCTGGGCCACACATTAAAATTAGACACCGTAGAAAGCCTTACCCAATCTTCATGATGGAATCAGACCTGTTGCAATCTCTTGTCCACAGACCCAGCTTATCTCCCTTCGTCCTGATACTGACTACTGCACCACAGATGTCGTCACTTTGCTCATCAAATGCTTCTCCAATCAGACAAAGCAGCTGCAAGAAGAAAAAAACAACGCACACACACAATCAGAAAACTCACCAAAACAAACTGCTAATTTGCTCTTGCTTTTTATTTCTAAATTACACAGGCAATCCTTTCATTAAAAACCACAAATAAAATCCAAGTCCAGTTATTAGGTGTCTGAATAAAAAGTTTACCATTTCAACAGATATCTACAACTAATGTGCTAGAAATGCTGAATAGAAGTTCCAAAAAGACAGTTTATTTTGTAACAAGGTTTAACATCGCATGTGAAACGTTTTTCTGGGGGGGGGGAGTAGAGGGAAGGTGGTTAATGGGCAGGCAGCTTGCCAGCTTGAGCTTACCATCGGCACCAATACACTCTATGCACTGACTGCCGATTTGGGGTCATGTTTCTTGTATTCTTGTGTGTGGTAGTATATATATATATATCCTAAGCGCGATACTTCTGACAAAGGCCTAACACGTCATAAATTACACTCAAAACATAATAGGTGGCAATTCTGCAGTACTATGATTTCCAAACTCCTCCCAAAAAAACCCTCCCAACCCCCCCCCCCCCCCAAACCAATTAGAAACTGACATCTGACAGTGACAGTCATAAAGGAAACACCTTTGTAAATCTTCACCAGAAAGACAATGTTGCCTTGATCTAGTTCTGAAGTTGAAGAAATTTACAGAATTTAAAACAAGGGAACTGGACCAAGCTAAGACATGACAAAGACAAAGACAATCTACATGTTTCGGGGCACTACCCCTTCATCAGGACGACACAAAAACGACGAAAAAAC